>CAJQZP010001514.1:1495000-1730000 GCA_907164705.1 Parnassius apollo
TTTTTCGGATATTTCCTTTATTTTCTAAACGTGGTCCAGCTTTCAGTTCCATATTTACGACGTGGCTTTGTAGTGTTTTATACGCTGTAGCAATACAATTTCAAAAATATTGACTTCATTTTATGTGTGGAATTTCCATAACATGATGGGGCTGGTCGACAAGGTGGTCATCCAGCCCCGTTATACATTAGTCTACTAGCCCCAAACCACCTTTTAATTTTTAAGCATGTGCCATAACATCAAAACTGCGACGAAATCAAATAGAATAGCACATAATAGAAAGAACATGGATCAAACATTCGTTATAAATGCTTTGACAAACAATAACCATTAATAAATAGGCATTATTACAAGTAACATTACAACAAAAATAATTACTTACGTGAGTTGTTTTTCAACGATACTTTCTTTTTCTCAAACGACGTGCGTGCGCTACGCCTCGTTCCCGGTGATTTAGCGGGGGGAGGTGCCGAACGTTCGTATCTCACTGGTTAGCTCAAGGCTATTGCGTTGGACGAGTTTTTGCTAGTTAGTCAACCTACCCCTATAGTCAACCAACCCCGGTCTCCCCTATATGGCTTCCCTGGCCCAGATAATCCTGCAACTAACTTTAAACAAGGAAAACGACGCGTATTCACACCTGGGGACTAATATGAAATACCTCGCTGTCTGTAATTACATTTTCTCTCTATAATTTTTTTTACCGGCACACAGATGTGCAATCGCGTGTAAGCAAAACAAGTGGAATCAAAAATAGGTTAGAGGGTGGTATCCACCTAAATGGACTTTTAGGCAGAGTGTGACTCCTATCATATAATTTCCTCCAGACCGAATTTCGGCAAGTTCATGCGCAAGCACTCTTTATTCCTCGCTCTCATCGTCCGATGGGTCGGTAATTCGATACTACTGGAGAGATATCAAGGGCAGGACCAACGGCTTTAGGTGCTTTCCGAGGCTCGATAGTGAAACATCGCCAACTTTTTGATTCCGGGCTGCTACTGCGAATTTCTTGATAGAAAAACAAAATGACTGATTTGGACCAACAAGGCATTCAAATCTAGAACCTCACGGTCAGAAATCTCGCTTACGACAACTAGACAAATGATACAGTTGAAGAACTAGAAAAGATGAACTAATGATGACCCTATTATACTCACTTACTAAGTGAGTATAATGGGGTTGTATTCTATCACTTATACTACTACTCACTTACTAAGTGAGTATAATAGTCATCGCCATCATCATTACAGCCTTTTGCAAGTACTGCTGAACATAGGTCTCCCCGAAGGAATGCCACAAAACGCGGTCCTGAGCCATCCGCATCCATCGACTTTCTGCATGTCTTACCAGGCTACCACTCCTACCACTCAAGAATCTTTTCTCGCCGTCGATGATAATAAACTACTATATTTTTATATAAATATTTTAAAACCGAATAGTGCCATAAAGTTTATTTTAATTTTTTGTCGTTTTAAATTTTGGCGCGTAAACGCTAACCACCATGCTATTCAGCTTGTGACGTCACTGCATATGTAAATAAAACGATTATACAAAGGAATAAGTTATTTTTGGATGTTTAATAATATATATTATTAAATATCCATAATTATCAATAATTACATCATCAATAATTGTAATTAGTTTGTTGTGCCTAACTGAAAAATACGAACATAAGAACACCGGAGAAGTTATGGATTCAAGTGCTGATTTAAATATTAACTGTTTTAAATATGAGAAATACTTGATTAAATCTGACAAGAAGAGACCCGAAGTCATTTTCTACAAAAACTAGGCAATATTTCTGGAAAGATCACTTTGATGTAATTATACTCCCTCCTTGTCATAGATATTGCAACACTGTATCAACCCGTCCGTCAATGCAACTTCATTACGTTTCTTTGTGCCAGCCATCACGGTGTGTTTTTATAATTTTTGTTGTAAAAATTAAATATGTTTAGTGTAAAATCAAATATTTTGTATCCAAAACCTACTACAAATAAATTTATTACGTATCTGCGTAGTAATAATTTGATTATGTACTTGGGAAAGGAAGATATTCAAAATGGAGCCAACCGATCAAAGGTAAACAAAAATCCGATTGTTCGAGGTAGGTGCACGTGTATATAAAATAAATAAAGTTAAAACATTTATTAAATAACAAAATCAGATTCACTGTGCCCATTTGTTAACAAGTATGATAAATTATCGAACAAATTCACTATTAAGGGTTAATAACATAACCTCGTCACTCATATAATATGAAATAGTAAATAGGTATTATAACCTATAAATGTGGGTTCAGATACATTGTACAGAGATACGTTGAGAAATTTTAAGTGATATATATTAATGTTTTTCTTACTTTCATTCACTTACGTTGGGCAGTCGCCATTATCAGTCAGAAAATTGGGGCAACAGACCCGGAAATTATACACCCTGAGATATAGTTGTATATATACCCTGAGATTACAACTAAACTTTCTTTAGTATCAGAAAATCCTGATTATGAAAAGAAATAAGTGCTATAAATAAACTTAACTCATGGGTTTATTAAGGTTATGTAAATATAAATATAATATAGTAAATATAGTAAATATGAAATAACAACTGACTTCTGGGACAAAATTATCAGGTGTGTAAGGAAGAGTCAGTTTACTAGTCCTTAAAATTGTTAATTCCCAAACAAATGGGATTTAATAGATGCATTTTTAAATCTAAAGACTGTATATTATTACATAGTATTTTGTAGACACATACAATAAAAAATAAAAAGCTACATAATATGGCACCCCTCTATCAGGCACTTGGGTGTTGGTAGGCCTATGTGCAGCTGAGGACTTTTATAGACTGCAATGGATGGATGGATAATATGACATGAAAGTAAGAAAAAATGTGATGTGAGAACTGTTTTACCTTGATATGGAATATTAAAAGGTTACAAGTTAAATAAACTTAAAATATAAGTAATCAAAAAGTGAATAAAAAATAAGAATTTATAGGCTGTTTAGAAAAAATCTGAAAGATTGAACCAAACCTGTTATTCAAATTATATCCCTTATGATATATTTGGCTCCACATGTTGCGAATGAAACCATATTTGACAGATATGCAAAACAAAAATAGTATTGTAAGCATCAGATTGAATTACAATAAATTTGTTAAATTATTAAAAGAATAATAAAAAGACAACAGATAGCCTGTAAAATGTTTCATGACTTAGATTATTGTCAATTTTAAAAAAATTACAAAATATAATTAAAAAACTCAGTAAAGAAGGTAAACAATAAATTATTATTATTGAGATAGTGAAACAAATATAATAAAATAATTATTATATAAAAATTAATATAATAAGATGAGAAAATAATATAGAAAAATTTCTGCTGATAGACAATTAAATAAAAATCTAGACAATGATTAATTAATTGAAATTAAACATAGGCACATTATAATGATTTCTTAAATTTACGCGAACATTACACAATGAATAAAACTATTATTTACGGATTTTATCGCGTTTAATTACTTTAATTTATTTAATCACGGGGGACTGAGATGTTTGACGTCCCAATGTCATTGTTAGCCCGGCTACCTTCAGTTTTTGAATATTAATTTTTGGTCCGATTTACGCAAAACGAACTTACAGTATCTTGAAGTCTTGCAGTGGTATGCTTGGGTTTGGGTTTAATTTTGGTAATTATAGGATCCCAAGCAGATGGCATGATTGCGTAAATCGGACCAAAAATTAATATTCAAAAACTGAAGGTAGCCGGGCTAACAATGACATTGGGACGTCAAACATCTCAGTCGAACAAGCCGCCGAAGAAGATTAGTCAATTTTTACCATCCGTCAAGTGTCATATTCCTCTACAAGATGCAGGAGTGTACAAGTTAGATTGTGAATGTGGTCTCTCTTACATAGGTCAAACAAAAATATCCATAAAAACCAGCGTGAAAGAACATATAGCTGACGTGAAGCACCGACGCTCCGGAAAGTCTGCAGTATGTAAACATGTTCAGGATCGTCCCCACCATTACATCAGATTTGATAAACCACAAGTCCTCGCAAAAGAACACCGATTCCTACCAAGGATGATACGTGAGGCTATTGAAATTAAAACATCCTAATTTCAAAAGAGAAGATGGTTGGGTGCTGCCATCTGCTTGGGATCCTATAATTAACAAAATTAAGCCCAAACCCAAGCATACCACTGCAAAACTTCAAGATACTGTAAGTTAGTTTTGCGTAAATCGGACCAAAAATTAATATTCAAAAACTGAAGGTAGCCGGGCTAACAATGACATTGGGACGTCAAACATCTCAGTCCCCCCGTGACCATTGGTGCTGTAAAGCACCCGAAACGTCGGGATAATAATAAAAATAAATTAAAGTAATTAAACGCGATAAAATCCGTAAATAATAGTTTTATTCAATAGGCACATTATTGCATTTTAGCTGTATTATTTAATTTAATATAATCTAAGTTACAAGAAAGAAAGAAGTGTTTAGCATCATTAGGTTTTAAATAGAATGACGAGTTGGAAATGTATTAATGGCCTACAGCGGTACAAAATATCAATCTGGGAAAATATAAAACTTACATACTTTACTAATTAAAACAGTGGTAAAGTAAACAATTAAAAAGAAATTTTAAAATAATTATAGGAAATAATTTTCTATTGTAAGATATTAAAAATTATTACAAGTTAAAAATAAGTAATATGTGAAGTAATTATTAAAAAATAAAATAAAGATGGATTTATTCAGTAAAATTAAGTATGGTACCATTCATACCTATCATGTTATTATTATCACCTTCATAACTAAAACTAGGTATGGTAAAAGCACAATAGAGTTATGCTGACAGATGCATACACTGGATGCCAAAATAAGTTAGTGACAAATAAATTGTTGTAGTAAGAGGGAATTATGTAAAAACACTGATATAAATAGTGACTAGATATATTGTGCATAACCCATTTTGGTTGCTATTAGTAAAATGAAGTTAATAATGATGTGCTTAAAACCTTATTATATATAATAATGTATATATAATGTTATGTAATATATATTCAGTGGCAAATTTCTGACCTTAGATAGTTACCGTAGACCGTAGTTAATAATATTAAAAAAAAAAAACATTAAACTCATAAAACCGTTTTAAATATAAATTGACACTTCTCAACTGGATGGAGAGAAACCAATGGAATGAGAAAATTTGGGTTTTAGTCTTTCATTGAGCGTAAATTACATAGATATTATTCTATATTAAAGTAGTATATGCTTATATTTTTGGGAATGGTAGAATACAATACAAAACTTTGAGCAAAACAATATAGATATAATACTTACTTACTTACTTATCTTCACGCACAATCCCTAACGGGGTAGCCAGGGAGAACAGATCGCCAAGTGTCACGATCCTTACATACCTCTTTCGCTTCTTTCAGGTTCATTAACTTCTTCATACATGCACGTCTAGGTATCCGAGTACTCTTGACCCTCCCCTCTTCGAGCGATTTGCTCACATGGTCTTCGAAAGTTAGTCTCGGTCTACCTCGACACCTTTTAATATTTACTTTCGCTCTATATATTTTCTTCACCATTCGGTCTTCACTCATTCGTTCAACGTGCTCAAACCATTGGAGTACGCCCCTATCATTTTTTGTGATAAGGTCATCTTTCAATCCTGCCATATTGCGAATCTCTTCGTTTCGCTTTCGGTCGGCTATGGTAACGCCACACATTTTACGAAGAGATCGCATCTCCCCTGCATTCAACTTGCTTTTATGCTTCTGGAATACCCAGGTTTCACTGCCATATAACAAAGTCGGTACAAACACTGCGTTATGTATTGCAAGGCGTGCACTCTTCACCACGCCTTGCCTTTTTACTAATGCATTCAGGGCACCATTGACTTTGTTTCCGGCAGCGACACGCCTATCAACATCTAAATTACATCTTCCATCGCGGCTGAAAGCACTCCCCAAGTATACAATTTCATTTACCTGTTCTTGACGTTCCTGATTTACCCATATTTCACATTTCGTTCTCTCTTCGTCCTTTTCAAATACCAGAACCTTAGTTTTATTAGCATTCAAACGAAGACCTTTAATTTCACATTCCTCTTTCATACACGTGACTAATGCCTGCAGTTCTGCTTCTGATGGTGCAATAAGCACTGCATCATCAGCATACAGCAGACAATTAACTTTTATGTCACCCAATTTCACACCCAAACAGCTATTTTTCAGCTTCTGTAAACAGCTGTCGAGATACAGTATGAACAGCCAGGAAGACATGACACAACCCTGTTTTACGCCCGCTTGGACGCTAAACATGGGTGACAGGTCATGCCCTACCCGCACACAGGCTTTACAGTCATAGTAAAGTGACTGCACAGCCCTTAAAAATCGACCATCCACACCATATCCCGGCAACAGTTCCCACATTTTCTTCCTTATAACCTTATCAAATGCTTTCTCCAGATCCACAAAAGCACAGAAAATCCTCTGGTTAACATTCAGAAGCTTCTCCGTGATCATGTGGAGAGAAAACATTTGATCCGTGCATCCTCTTCCAGGTCTAAATCCACATTGTGCCTCCCATAAGAATCTTTCCGATTTCTCTTGCATCCTACGTGTCAAAACCTTCGAGTAAACTTAACTTGCTAAACTGGTCAAGCTGATCGCCCGATAGCACCCGCAGTCAAAATGTGAACCTTTACCTTTATATAAAGGCACAATGACCGCAGATCGCCAATCATCCGGGACATCTCCCGTCCGCCAGCACAAATTGCACAACAGATGGAAGCTGTCCCAGACGCGAGGCTCACCGTACTTGACCATTTCAGCAGTAACTCTGTCTAGTCCCGCATCCTTACCACATTTCAAACTTCGAATCGGACGTTCAATCTCTTTCATGCTGATGACCTCAGTGTCATCGAGGTCCGATTCTGGCGTGCCAGTCACGGCGTCACCCCCGGATCCTTCACTAAGATCGTGACACGCATACATTTCTCTATAAAATTCACTCCATCGCTGCATGACGTCGTTAAAAAAAAATCGGACGTCATAGTTATAATGAATAGTAAACTTACTACAACTAAATAATACTTATGTTGTACAATTTTATCCAGAGTTGATAAAAATCCTGCTCCATATATTAACAAGATAGAGAGGGTTCTATTTATTAACTATTGAGGATTCAATACTTAAAATTAAATAAAAATATGGAAATTTAACATACAATCTAAAATTGAGCCAAGTAAACAAAAAAACAGTCAGAGGAAGTCTTTCAAGTCTATTCAACAAGATCATAAAACAGTGTCAAAGCTAAAACTTGATCAAATTAGTAACGAGAAATAATAAAATTATTATATATTTAACAATGGGTTTCTGTAGGTATGACCCAGAAACCATGGCAGTTATATTAGATTGGGGGACGATACTTCTTTTATGTATTTCCTCTTAATGTCGATGAGTCAAAAAACCATAGGTTTTTGTTTTTTAGAAGCAATCAAATAAAGCTAATTAATGGTATAGTTTTTATTACAAAAGGCTCAATATTATGAGTATAACATAATGAAAAACTTGTTACAAATTATAGACGTAAAAGTACTAGAAAGTCTCACAAGGGTTTGGCAAAAGAAGTCCAAAAATTGTCAACGTAAGAGAACCCCCACATGATATCCGGACATCAAGGTAGCAAAATATACCAACATACCAATGATTTGAAAGTTGGGCAAGACTAGTCCCACTTTTGACATGCACGTAGTTTCGGACAGAATTGAAGAAATAGGAAAAGTATAATACTGAGGAGATAGGGATGCAAAAGCACTATTGAATTAAAACTGCTGGGAAAAATATCTAACAGGAGTTATATAGATGCTATATACAGACCGTTAGAACTGTCACTTAAAATATATACATGGATTTATGTATATATAATAAAATAAGAACTAAAAATACTACTGGTAGATATTAAGCGGTGCAGAGAGGCAGAAGTAATTACTGTAAACTTAAAATTGTTGAGAGAATATCCAGCATAAGTTATTAAAATGCTATGCATTAGAGCTGTCATTTATGAGGATAGACATGGTTAACTATTCAGACCTTACCGCTGTGACTTAGAAGGTAGACAGGTCTTGATTCACATATAAGATGCTATCATTAGTGGAAAGATATTAAGATGGGCTAGGACTTAGAAGACATCACTGCAGGCTTTAAACCGTTAGAGCTATCACATAGAGGATAGACAACGTTGATTATTCAAACATTAAAGCTAACACTTTGAGGTTAGACAGGTTTGAATTGAAAGCAATATCACTTGAAGGAAGATATTAAGATGGACTACGGTTCGGAAGAAATCACTGCAGGCTTTAAACTGTTAGAGCTATCACATAGAGGATAGACACAGTTGACTATTAAAATCTTAGAGCTAACACTTTGACGTTAGACAGATTTGAATTGAGAGCATTACCACTTGAAGAAAGACATTAAGATGGACTACGGCTCGGAAGAAATCACTGCAGGCTTTAAACTGTTAGAGCTATCACATAGAGGATAGACACAGTTGACTATTCAAATCTTAGAGCTAACACTTTGACGTTAGACAGATTTGAATTGAGAGCATTACCACTTGAAGAAAGACATTAAGATGGACTACGGCTCGGAAGAAATCACTGCAGGCTTTAAACTGTTAGAGCTATCACATAGAGGATAGACACAGTTGACTATTCAAACCTTAGAGCTAACACTTTGACGTTAGACAGATTTGAATTGAGAGCATTACCACTTGAAGAAAGACATTAAGATGGACTACGGCTCGGAAGAAATCACTGCAGGCTTTAAACCGTTAGAGCTATCACATAGAGGATAGACACGGTTGATTATTCAAACCTTAGAACTAACACTTTGAGGTTAGACAGGTTAGAATTGAAAGCAATATCACTTGAAGGAAGATATTAAGATGGACTACGGTTCGGAAGAAATCACTGCAGGCTTTAAACTGTTAGAGCTATCACATAGAGTATAGACACAGTTGACTATTCAAATCTTAGAGCTAACACTTTGACGTTAGACAGATTTGAATTGAGAGCTTTACCACTTGAAGAAAGACATTAAGATGGACTACGGCTCGGAAGAAATCACTGCAGGCTTTAAACTGTTAGAGCTATCACATAGAGGATAGACACAGTTGACTATTAAAATCTTAGAGCTAACACTTTGAGGTTAGACAGATTTGAATTGAAAGCATTACCACTTGAAGGAAGACATTAAGATGGACTACGGCTCGGAAAAAATCACTGCAGGCTTTAAAACGTTACAGCTATCACATAGAGGATAGACACGGTTAACTATTCAGACCTTTTAGAGCTAACACTTTGAGGTTAGACATGTTTTGAATTAACATTAAAGCGCTGTCACTATAAACTATAAAGTAATTTTTTTTGCACATGAGCAGTAAATGTGAAATAATGAATTATTTATTTTGAATAAAATAACAAATTGTTATTAACACTGCCTATATAAAGATAATCATACTACTGTGTCATGTTACAGTCATCTCATAGACATCTCATACACATCATTGGTTACTATTAGTGAAGTATTTTGTAAAATATGGCACTCCAAGATTCACTCCAAAATTCATACTAAGAATTATAGTGAACTCTCCTATGTCAAATACTATAAATTAT
This sequence comes from Parnassius apollo, assembly GCA_907164705.1. NCBI lineage: Eukaryota > Metazoa > Arthropoda > Insecta > Lepidoptera > Papilionidae > Parnassius > Parnassius apollo. Next base: position 1,504,702 of record CAJQZP010001514.1, read on the forward strand.
AAAATAATAAAATAATTAATTCTTTATCGTACCAAATTGTAGTAAGTGGAATGAAATTCCTTCCCGGGCTTTTGTGCCTTTTACTTAGGTTTTAGTTATAAAAATAGACTTAATAATAAGTTACTTTTAGATTATTAACTACAGAATATTGCAATAAATATTGAGAATACAGAAATTTACAAAAACTAGTAACAAGCTGAGCATTGATGAGTTATAGGTTATAATATACATACACTGTTCTTCAACAAATATTGCATTTATTCAAACGGGAGCTCAGATGTATAGTTAAGATATAGACAGAATTTTACTTCAACAGGGTTTGCACGGGAAAAATTAAATGAGAAGGGGTAGAGACTTTCTTGTGAATATTTTAATAGAAAACAGAACTCAAGATAGTGATAAATTTAACCCACTTAGAATAGTATTTCTTAAGTAAGTTATAAGATGTTAAAATTAAACTGGAATAGATATTCCAGATTGTTTTCTTTTTCAGTCATAATTCATCCACAGGGCCACTTCTGCTGCCCTCAAGCTGGCCTTATGTGTATAAGGAAATGTTATGAAATAACGATAATTTATTTATGTTATTAATTTAAATTTACTATACAGGCAATATGTTCAACATTTTTTTATAAAATAAGGAAAATTGCAAATTTCCATTCATTGGTATTATAAATTCGCAACCCTGTCTTCAAACATCTACAATTGTTAAGTATGTCTAGGACAAGGAGGGAGTATAATTAATTGGTTAAACGAACTTACCTCAAGTGAAGTTCAACCATAATTATACGAAGCTCCTTGTCCTAGACGGTACTTCCCGGTCTAACCCTCCCTGGGTTAGGGTTGCTCATCTAATTCCTTGCTTTAAACATAATTAAGTTGCATGACGGACGGGTTGATACAGTGTTGCCAGATATACTGCTTTAAAAAAAATTTTAGCGAGCTTCGATAAATTGTGATGCTGGCATGGAATGCGGCGTACTACAATTGTTAAGAATGTCTAGGACAAGGAGCTTTGTATAATTATGGTTGAACTTCACTTAAGGTAAGTTCGTTTAACCATTTAAGTGTGCCTTTTATTTAACTATTGTTTATACATGATAAAACATCATGAGGTAATAGGTACTGCAAGTCAAACTGTGTTAAGTTTACATAAGTTACCTTAGATATAACTTGAAAAGGAACCAACGGCTTCGTAAACGTTCAACTAAGAAACAGAAGGGAGGAATCGAGGCTTCTCTCGATCCGGCCTCCTATAACGCCTACGTTGGGTTCGGGAACAACGTATGTGATCTCCGCAACGGAGTAACACACAAGGGCGATAACCTCTTCCTTTTCAGCAAATAGGTTCAGACGGGGATTACGGGTCTTCCAAAGTCGTCCCGGTCCCAACGCCTTAATTCTCCGATGTGGACTGTATAATTTTGAGGGATGAATTTCGTGGGAATAAAACAGCAATTATCTTCAAACCGTTCCGTAAGAGAGTAATTACTTTTCCCTATCACTTCCCTACACTTTTTCTTTCTTATTATTGACTGCTGGTCTGATTCCCGAAGTTTCTCCGAACTTTCCCGAAACTTCCCGAAGGATTCCCGAACTTTCCCGAAGGATTCCCGAACGAATTGCAAGAAAACTCGTTTACTGAGCTACCCCAGAGCTATACGCGAAAGTGAGCCGCGCCATTTGTGCGCTTGCGCAACTCAATTACATCAATTTGTACTATCACTCTCTCACGGTTTACTCAATAACTTTATTTGCATAAGTCATACATTAACACAATTTACTTGTATAGATAGCGCAAAAAAATATCTATACTATGATATACATTACATTTTCATATCACAAAAAACCTTTTATTTATTTAACAAAATATGCCTATTTTACTCACACATTCGAAGTTAAAATTTCTTAAATTTTAACATAGAAAGTTAATACAATGTTTTTTACTTGAAATTATACATATCTTAACTAATACAATAGTTTAATTTACATTTTATCTATACATTTCACTATTAAAACACTTTTAAATTTCTTATACAAAATTATCATTATTTCACTTATTCACAGGAATTTTCACATAAAAATAACACAGAATTCACCTCTTTTGCACAAACAATCAATCTGAAATGTTTCAAAGTCATTTTTGCATAAATGACTGAAATTGCAAATATTTAAATTTCTACATATTTGGCCTCCTAAATACGTGGCTAGCGTGCGTCTATGAACTCCCACTATTTGAACAACTAACTTTTGCACGGCTATCGACTATCAGAAAAAATGGAAAGTCTAATATACGCCATATATCAACAATACTAAGGTGAATCAATGCTTTTACACAATTCTCAAACTGTAGGAAACTATTTCTAATCAGATTCTTATCAGTTATCATATCTCTTATCAGATAACAATATAAGTGAATGTTTTCATAAATCAATCATAGCAAATAGGCATTTGTTTTCATACAAAACATATGAAACTCATATAAGGCAATACTTATGCAATTAATTTCCGTTAATTCTATTTACTCACAAAGTGATCATCTCGACCGGGGAATAAATCCGATCTCTAACTCTATTTTAATATTCCTTTAAATTTACATCATTGGAAAGATGATTTCAACCGGGGAACAAATACGGTAACATAATTTATATCTTAAAAATTCCCTATATGAAGTTATTAAGAGATATTAATAAGAAAACGATAAACTATTCCGGCCCGGGAGTCGAACCCAAGACCTTCATATTGTAACGCTTCCCCCCCCTCTCTCATATAATAAATATATTAGATATAATTAATTTACCCCTTTTCGATAAAATTATATATATGTAAAATTATATATATAAATAAAATATGTTTTGATCTTTCTAAATGATCTTTCAAAAGGTTTATTAATAGGCCGGTTTTAATATTTTGGCGTGATCGTCTTAGTTAGGACCCTTGTTTACGTTGTGTTTGTGTAGTAACTTAGTTCTTTTAGGTGTCTTTTGGAAGAATGAATATTCACTAGAGCAATTGAAAGCTGTTGGTAGTGCCTTATAAGCTAAGTGAACCCCGTTCACGAAGACAGGGCTCGAAAAAGGTTAAGAACATAAAACGTCCCTATTCCACTTGCATCAGGTTTACATTATTAATCATCCCTTCCCGCTCGGAAAAGGCTCGAAATATATTTATACAAAATACCCGATACAAGGGCTTCGCTCTCCTACATTTATTTAAAAAAAATGTAGGGGAGGTACACGACCCCACACACGCCGTGCACGGTGAGTGCCAACCATTTTGATGCACTCCCCCCCGAAGGGAACGCTAATTCGGGAACTGAACCGTAGTCCACAGCAAAATAACTGGCGAACCAGTAAAAGAGGCTTGGCCCCTTGCTAGTGCGTAAGCACAAACATCGACCGAAGTCGCGCATGTCAATGCGTGTAAACGCCAAACAGAATACGAACGAATCCAGCCACAGTGAATGTACGTCACACGGTTTAGGCAAATAGGCACACTGGCCGTAAACCCTCCGTGAGCGCCACCACCTGCCAGACCGCCGCTCCTGCAGATGTGATGTAAGTGTATGGCATCACCACCAATTGCATGATCAGCACGGCTACTAGCCGCAAAGCGTGTCATGAGTCTACCGCTCACCTCAAGGGAATGGGGTCCCACGTTGTGCGGCTTTCGGCCGCAGCTTTGAGAGTCTCCTCAGATCCTCCCGCCAGCTACCACCCGCATGAGGTCGACACATATGCTCCACCAACCAATACAACGGCAGATATAGCCAAAAGGCAGTTATAAGATAAGAGTAATAATTCGCCATCAGAAAGGGTTTGTGTCACTGACGTTGAGTAAATGCATTTTCGATCATGTTTGTCTCACCCACCAACAAGTTGCCTTCAATCATTCAAAGGTGGGAAAGTTACAGAGATATAATATTATGTTGTTATATAAAACATCGTGGAGGTGAGACAGTCTGCAGCCCCGCAATGAAGGGACCCGACTTGGGCAAAGCTACTTAGGTGTGAGTCAAACCAAGATGCAGAGAGTGCCATTGAGAATAGCGTCCCACCAAACAACCATCGCAGAGACGCAATGCTGCAGAACGCAACAAGCATCAATACGATTATCGTCGGGCTTACACCATCCCAAGGTCCCCCATACATCCCAGCAGACATCACCACCCGCATACCTCCATCGACCAGAACCACAAGAGAGCGTCGAATCAGGCGCAGACACACCCGCAGATCCATCACAAGACGCAATACCGCAAGTAGCAGTAAGCATCAAAGCAACTATCATACGGGTGGCGCCCCCTCACAACACACCCACATGACTCCTATCGACTTTGGTAACAAAGTTGGTATTGTTGTTATATAAAAAATATCACCAACGTATCATAGTAGCACACTACTAAGACGCCAGTGGACAAAACTCCACGTATCATAGCGCTAATGCACTAAGACATGAAGTTGAGTATGCCTGCCACACTTAAAAGTGCTACCAAACACACTCATCATCCCAATCCGAAAGATAGACGATACATCGCTATGCGCAACGACGTCGCCCACAAACGGTATGGGTGTGCGATGTCCACGGGAAAGCCGTATTGCTACAACAAACCCGCCCACCACCAGCACTAAGATGTTAATTGTATACCTCCATCGACCAGAACCACAAGAATGTGTCGAATTAGGCGCAGCACACCCGCAGATCCATCACAAGACGCAATACCGCAAGTAGCAGTAAGCATCAATGCAACTATCATACGGGTGGCGCCCCCTCACAACACACCCACATGACTCCTAACGATTTTGGCAACAAAGTTTTTACTGTTGTTATATAAAAAATTTCACCAACGTATCATAGTAGCACGCTACTAAGACGCCAATGAACAAACCTCCATGTATCATAGAGCTAATGCACTAAGACATGAAGTTGAGTATGCCTGCCACACTTAAAAGTGCTACCAAACACACTCATCATCCCAATCCGAAAGATAGACGATACATCGCTATGCGCAACGACGTCGCCCACAAACGGTATGGGTGTGCGATGTCCACGGGAAAGCCGTATTGCTACAACAAACCCGCCCACCACCAGCACTAAGATGTTAATTGTATACCTCCATCGACCAGAACCACAGGAATGCATCGAATCAGGTGCAGCACACCCGCAGATCCATCACAAGACGCAATACCGCAAGCAGCAGCAAGCATCAATGCAACTATCATACGGGTGGCGCCCCCCTCACAACAAACCCACATGACTCCTATCGATTTTGGCAACAAAGTTTTTACTGTTGTTATGTAAAAATTTCACCAACGTATCATAGTAGCACGCTACTAAGACGCCAATGAACAAAACTCCACGTATCATAGCGCTAATGCACTAAGACATGAAGTTGAGTATGCCTGCTACACTTAAAAGTGCTACCAAACACACTCATCATCCCAATCCGAAAGATAGACGACACATCGCTATGCGCAACGATGCGCCCACAAACGGTATGGGTGTGCGATGGCCACGGGAAAGCCGTATTGCTACAACAAACCCGCTTACCACCAGCACTAAGATGTTAATTGTATACCTCCATCGACCAGAACCACAAGAATGCGTCGAATCAGGCGCAGCACACCCGCAGATCCATCACAAGACGCAATACCGCAAGTAGCAGTAAGCATCAATGCAACTATCATACGGGTGGCGCCCCTTCACAACACACCCAACATGATCCCTATCGACTTTGCTAACAAAGTTGGTATTGTTGTTATATAAAAAATATCACCAACGTATCATAGTAGCACGCTACTAAGACGCCAATGAACAAAACTCCACGTATCATAGCGCTAATGCACTAAGACATGAAGTTGAGTATGCCTGTTACACTTAAAAGTGCTACCAAACACACTCTTCATCCCCATCCGAAAGATAGACGACACATCGCTATGCGCAACGACGTCGCCCAAAACGGTATGGGTGTGCGATGTCCACGGGAAAGCCGTATTGCTGCAACAAACCCGCTTACCACCGGCACTAAGATTGTTGTTATATAAAACTGCACCAACGTATCATAGTAGCACGCTACTAAGAGGCCAGTGGACAAAACTCCATGTATCATAGCGCTAATGCACTAAGACATGAAGTTGAGTATGCCTGTTACACTTAAAAGTGCTACCAAACACACTCATCTTCCCAATCCGAAAGATAGACGACGCATCGCTATGCGCTACGACGCCGCCCACAACCGGTATGGGTGTGCGATGTCCACGGGATTGCCGTATTGCTACAACAAACCCGCTTACCACCGGCACTAAGATGATATGTCTAGGACACATCGGTTAGCGAGTCCAAGTTTACCTCGGACCAATTGCTCGTGAAGCAGCACACACGCCACCATAATATTCCTTTTCAAGTCCCTAATAAGGACTAGTCATTTTGCTACAGTACTAGGAGCAGTCAGTCACCCGACCACCCCATACAATGCTTATGCATCAAGGAGACCTTCAATAATAATGCTTTTGTATCATAGACCTTACTTTCATAAGTCATTCATATATAGGGTTCGAACCCACAACCCTACTATTGTAATACATATTAATCATAGAGACCTTCTATAGTATTGCTTTTGTATCATAGACCTTACTTTCATAAGTCATTAATATATAGGGTTCGAACCCACAACCCTACTATTGTAATACATATTAATCATAGAGACCTTCTATAGTATTGCTTTTGTATCATAGACCTTACTTTCATAAGTCATTAATATATAGGGTTAGAACCCACGACCCTACTATTGTAATACAAATTCATCATGGAGACCTTCTATAGTATTGTTTTTGTATCATTGAGTTTAATATCATAAGTCCCTAATATAGGACTAGTCATTGCGCTACAGTACTTCAGGCAGTCGGGCTCCCTACAACCCCATATATATGTACAACTGAAGGAATGTACCTCCGACAGCTTCCTCCATACAAGACGGCTATACGTGAACACCTTCCATAACTTAGGAAAATTTTCTTTAATACATGAACTCCTTCAACAACTGAAATTTCATCTATACGTGAACTCCTTCCACAACTTAGAAAAATTTTCTTTTATACACGAACACCTCCCATGACTTAAACAATTTTTAACAAATTTTCTAATTATCTTATAAACGTTATTTAACTTAATTTTATAATATTTTTTGACTTGTATTTCTATTATTTATCTTATTTTAAATATTTTTTCAAGTTTTTTAAATAAATTTATTTATTACGAAAAACAATAATTTTGCCTTTAATTTACTATGTTATTGGGATAATGTCTGAAATATATTAACTTTATGTTTATTAATTTAACTTAATTGCTTAATATATATCTTTTAAGACTATTTTTGACGCCCCTTTATATTGAATTTAATTATTAATAATAATATTGGGCCGTCACAATATCATTAATTCGATATTTCTTTAAGATTCAACTAAGCATTTTCTTATCGGAATATTGTTACTTGATAATTTGCTTTTTAGAAGCTATTCGTAATCGGTTAACTTAATAAACTGAAATGCTCTTATAGGCGCTTCGCCAACATAACAAAAATCCGTCGACAATGGTCAAGTTTCTGACAAAACACACAGTTAGTAAAGTAGTTATGAGAACGTTTAAAGTATTTGTATGATATACTATACAAAATTACATTTATTTTAAAGATAATAAGCAAATAAATAAACTGGGGAAAAATTAAAAGCATCAAATAAAGTACAGTGGATTGGGTAGTAGTAGATTAAATGATTTACCACTACCGCACATCTTGATCTTGATTGTTATCTTCTACATGGGCTTAAATACGATATCGAATACGAGTAATCCTCACAGCACATTACAATGTGCCGGTTTTGGGAGCGGAGGGAGAACGGCATTGTTGGCTGTCTTAGCTTTGGCGTATTTCGCGTCCCTAGGAAGTATGTACCTAAGGGTCAGCGGTCTCAAAGCCCCACGGAGACAGGACGTAGACGAATCTCGACCTAGAGCCAATTCCACCGACAGGCGTGCGCTCCTAAGTAGCAGCACGCTGGGCCTCAGGAGCTCCTTCCCAGTGTGTAGTTTATGGCCATCTTGGCGTTCGTGGCATATCTCGCGCCTCTGCGCCACCGCGCGGCCGCGTCATCAAGGGAACGTCCTAATGCTGCTTCTACACTAATGGGAAACGTCAAGGCCCATGAACGCAGCAATTATTTGTAATTAAATATTGTGTACGCGGTGTGTGCTGGAACGCGTCGTGCTCGTCTACGGGTGCGGCGCTCGCCATTCGTAATCCTAATGTTTGTCCCAATTTGTGTGGGTGTAGTGTCATTGTGTGATTGTGTATCTCAAGTGTATGTGCTAATAGAAACATTAACAAATATTTTCCGTTTCTAATATAAAATGAATAACATACTAACTAATAAGGGTTATTTCGGTAAAATATATTATTATTAACTAACTTAAAAAAATCAGCAACTTTTCCATACCATCATATGACAAATTCTGTAACCACGTTTGAATTATATTTTTACAATCTGCCATTTTTAATGGATATATACAAATTTGCATTGACTTTATTATACAGAAAAGACTAAGGGAATATTAAAATCTATCGTATTCCATTAGATTAAACAATACTATTATCCCATACTTATGTATAAATAAAGTGAAATAGCTGGATTAACTGATTTATTATAGCAGATTATTAACTATTGAAATGAGAAACATGAAATTTGAATAGTAGAAGCTGCAAATAACCTTTTTAGCATAAAAGGATTTTTTAATGAAATAAGGAGTATGTTTGCGCCTGAGAGTCTCATCATTTTTAAAGCAAGAACTGTAGTTTGATTTGATGAAGGCTTTTGTTTACAAATACTGAACATGGTAGAACCACGCTGCAGCTATATTAATGGTTGTAGCACGAATTTGTCAGCTCAACCAGTGTATGACCACGCTCTTACAATAATAGCGTGAAATGGCCGCTTTATGCTGCTATGTTTCGTATAGTGACTGAGAACTGGAGACTCTTTTTTACTGTAAACAAGGCATTTAATCTTAGTCCACAGGAGTGACACATCTGCATTTTGATTCTAAATTGCAGATAAATGTACATGTTTGTGTACCACAGCATCTTCTTCCTCTCAGGTGGACTGTGTGCTTATTTGCCACCCTTATTCTATAAAAAAATTACTACTGTTTGAGCTAAGCCACAGGCGATAGTTAATATATCTTATATAAGGCAATTGAATGACTGACAGTTTTTTTGTACATCTTTTAACAGAAATATATTTTTTTATTCTGTTGGCTTTCAGCTGGAAGTAAGAGAGAGTTCAGGAGAAGATTAAAAAAATATAAGACTTGCCAACAATTAAAAACGAGGCTATTGAAATTAAAAAATTCGTGCAAATAAGTTAAAAAGTCCTACCATGTAGCAGAGATGGTTAGCAGAAATGAAAGCTTAATAAATATAATTGATAAGCTACCAAAAACAATCTCGACTTTTATGAAACTTCAATTGAAATCTTTACAGAAACCAAAGGGCAGAAAGTTTACTTTAAAAGAAAATTTTTGCATTATCAATATTAAAACAAAGTTCTAGAGCTTATAACTTTTTAACCAAAATTTTGGTACTACCATCCAATCGTACTCTACAGAAAATCCTTAAAAATATAGTGATTGAACCAGGATTGAATGAAAATATTCTAAATATTTTGAAGAAAAAAATATATAAAATGACACCTGAACAAAGGCTATGCAACTTAATGTTTGATGAGATTGCCTTAACTCCTGGTTTATGTTATAATAGGAGTATTGATCAGATAATTGGTCTTGAAAGAGATACTGAGAATATTGCAGACCATTGTCTTGTTTTTATGATAAAAAGGATAAAGAGCAAATACAAACAGCCATTCGTTACCTGTTCTGCCAAAGTGCAACTAAAATCCCTATATTGAAAATATTAATTATTGATATAATTAGAAGATTAAGAGAATGTGGCTTAATTATTGTCGCTACAATTTTTGACCAAGGCACATCTAATGTATCTGCAATGAATTCTCTTTTAAAAGATACAAAAGAAAAATATTTAAGGTATAATAAATTCTACAAAAGCAGTATAATAAAAATTGATAACATACCTTTATTCCATATTTATGATCCTCCCTATTTATTAAAGGGACTAAGAAAACATCATCATCATCATCATCATTACAGCCCTTCACAAGTCCACTGCTGAACATAGGCCTCTCCCAAATAATGCCACAAAGCACGGTCCTGAGCCACCTGCATCCATCGACTTCCTGCATATCTTACCAGGTTGTCACTCCATCTAGTGGGGGGGTCGCCCTACACTACGCCTACCGGTACGAGGCTGCCACTTGAGAACCTTTCTTCCCCGTTGGTTAGGAGTTCATCAAGCTATATGGCCGGCCCATGGCCACTTCAGCTTACTAATCCGTTGGGCTATGTCGGTCACTCTGGTTTTACTGCGGGTATCCTTATTTCTGAGTCTATAACGCAGAGAAATTCCGAGCATAGCCCTCTCCATAGCTCGCTGAGCGACCTTAAGCGTCCTCATACGACCATAAGTGAAGGACCACGTCTCAGATCCGTAAGTCATCACTGGCAACACGCACTGGTTGTACAGTCTAGTTTTCAAAGATTGAGGTATACCTGACGAGAAGATGTGCCGTAATTTCCCCGAACGCTGCCCAGCCGAATTGAATCCGTCGATTGACCTCTCGGTCGAAGTTAGACTTACCTAGTCGGTCTATTTGTCCCAGGTAAACATACTCGTTAAAAACTTCGAGCGTAGTGCTCCCAACAACGAGCGGCATAGGTGTGACATGGACATTAAACATGATCTTTGTTTTGTCCATGTTCATCTTAAGACCTATCCGTTGGGGGGCACTATTGAGGTCATTGAGCACAGTACTTAAGTTCTCCAGCGATTCTGCCATAAGGACTAAATCGTCGACAAATCGAAGGTGAGTGATGTACTCACCATTGATGTTGATACCGTATCCTTTCCAGTCCAGTAGCTTGAAAACGTCTTCCAATACAGTGGTGAAGAGATTCGGGGATATAACGTCACCCTGTCTTACACCTCTCTGCAGTTGGATAGGTTTCGTACTCTGGTTCTGTACTCGGATAGCCATCGTAGCCCTACTGTACAAACACTTCAGCACTTCAATATACCGACAGTCAACTAGGCACCGCAGAAGAGACTGTAGCACCGCCCAAATTTCGACGGAATCAAAGGCTTTCTCATAGTCCACATACGCCAGGCAAAGTGGCAGATTGTACTCTTCGGACTTCTGTACAATTTGCCCAAGGGTATGCATGTGGTGTATGGTACTGAAGCCTTTTCGGAAACTGGCTTGTTCAGGAGGCTGGAAGTCGTCGAATCTGCGTGCGAGACGATTCGTAATGACTCTCGAAAACAGCAGGTAGACGCGGCTCAGAAGGGTAGTCCTTCAAGAGAGCGTTGTCGCCTTTCTTAAAGAACAAGACCACCGCGCTTCTGCTCCACGCCTCCGGAGTAATGCCACCATGGAGGACGGAATTGAAAAGCTTCTGATGGACTTCAAGTACCGGTGTTCCACCCGCTTTCAGAAGCTCCGCTGTAATTCCATCCTCGCCCGGGGCCTTGCCGTTTTTAAGGTGGTGGAGAGCCATTCTAATCTTGCTCACTGACGTCCGGGATATCATCGGAATAATGTCGGATAAGACTTGCTCTTGGATCGTTACTCGCACTTGCGTGTGGCTCTAACGATGATGTGTACAGCTGCCCATAGAACCTCTCAATCTCACTCAGAATCTCAGGTGTCCCGGAAACGATGTTGTCACACTTAGTCTTCAGCCTTGACAGTTGGCTCCTTCTGGCAGACAGATCTCTGGCAAAGACTTTGGAGTCCTGGTTCCTCTCGATCGTTTCTTTAATACGAGCAGTATTAAAGTTGCGTAAGTCTCGCCGCATGCATTTGGAGATCTGTCTGTTCAGCTGCCTGTATGCTGTCAAATCTGTTTTGTAACTCGAGCTGAAAGGTTTCGGGATTCTGGATTAGAGCATGAGGGGGACGAGCGTTGACTTCATTAGACGAGACCTCTCCAACTTAACGTTTAGGTTCAGTGTGCCTCTAACCATTCGGTGATCGCTGCCAGTTTTCACCCTTGCGATCACTGAGACATCACTGAACAGTTGGCGACTGGTCGTCATAATGAAGTCAATTTCATTTTTTGTCGAACCGTCGGGGCTCGACCAGGTCCACTTCCTGTGGGGCCGCTTCTGGAAGAAAGAGTTCATCATAAAGAGTCCCTCTTTCTCCATAAAGTCGGCCAGCTGCTGGCCCCTTCGGTTCCGTTGCCCTACTCCAAATTTCCCCACCTTCAGCTCACCGCTTTCTCTTGTGCCCAGTTTTGCGTTGAAGTCTCCCATCAACACCGTGTAGTTGGTTTTGGAGGAATGCATGGCTCTGGAAATATCCTCATACATTTCCTCTACCTCCTCATTGGGATGTGCCGAGGTTGGTGCGTAAACCTGTATGACCTTCAGCGAATACCGTTTGTTGATTCTGAGTATCAGGTACGCGACCCTCGTCGACACACTCCCAAACTTTACAACGTTGTTGACGAGAGACTTGTAGACGATAAATCCGACACTTCCTTGGGACAGATGGTCGCCCTCCCGTTGGTAGAATAAGTTGCCGGACTCGAGGATTGCCGTGTCCTCCCCCTCTCTTCGGACCTCGGATAATCCAATAATATGCCAACGCAACTTGTCTACCTCTTCTTCCAGCTCTAGTAACTTCTCGTCAGTCCTCAGGGTGCGTGCGTTATATGTTGCCAGGTCGAGTCGTCGTAGGTGGCAACCGAACCTCCACCGGAGATTCTTAGCACCCCCTGCCCCGGAGTTACCATGGTCGCCACCGTATCCAGGAATAGCGGGGCCGCCGGGGACTGTGGACCGTTTTTTTGCGTCATTATTAATGGGTGGATATTTGCCATAGTTGCCACGCTTGGCGAGCGGGTTGGCAACCGCAGTTTTTTTTATTATAACGCAGTTGTTATCAGGAAGATGCTGCTGCCCTTCTCCTGCCTGTCTCCCTCTGTCGCCTCTTACGACACCCACGGGAAGATATGGGGTAGTGGATATTCTCAACCGCCACTACACGGCACTGAGAAATGGATTAGTAAAAATATAATATTCATTTTCAATGGGGAAGTCATGATGGCAAAATGAGAACATTTAAAAATGCTTTTAGAAATTGATGTCGAAGAAGATGATTTAAGAATGTTAAACAAATTAACAGTTCATCATGTGCAACAAGATAAATTGTCTTAAATGAAGGTGAAATATGCAGCTCAAGTTTTCAGTCAAAGAGTTGCAGACACAATGAATTGTTTAGCAAGTGAGTTGCTTATATTTTTTTTCACACTAGGATTTTCTCCTATATTATGGAGGCAGTTAACAAACATAAATTGCACAAGGAAAAACATCCAAACCCGGAACAATTATTTGTAGGCTGTAGGCTTGTACCGTGCGGGATTCGAACCCGCGGCCCCCAGCGCAGCCACTCATTGCTAAGTCGCTGTGTCACGAACATAAAATATAACATTAGAATATTATAAATATAAAATGTTATCTTATTTAATTAATAGTTGTTATTTATTTGATAACTGTTGCAAATGTTCTTGAATTAAAATCATAAGATATCCATTTTTTATGTTTAAAAACTATATCCATAAGGTTAATGTAAGACTAAAATGCAGTTTGTATGAAATATATTAGGCATCTCATTTCTTTTTGTAGATAGTGCTACTTTTTTCCTTCCGGTACTTTCTATTTCTTGATTACCAACAAAGTACCTATCTACACCTTTTATTCCATTATATTATACATAAACATCATACAGGTAGACTGATTCATTCACTGCAAATGTAACTTTGTAATCCTACATATGGGATTACAAAGTTACTTATGCAGTTAGTGTATTTTTTTATAGGAAAAGGGTGACAAGCGAGCACACAGTCCACCTGATGGTAAGTAGTTGCAGAGGCCCATAGACATCTACATCCATCCTCGTTTGCGAATCAAAATGAAGATGCGTTGTCAGCCTTGAGGACTAAGATGGAATGCCCCTTTTCCAGCAAAAAAGGTTGCCAGTTCTCTACATTCACCATACGAAACACAGCAGCATTAAGCTGCTATTTGACGCTGGTATTCTGTGAGAGCGTGGTTCTTCCCCGGTCGAGCTGACCCATTCGTGCTACAACTATACAAATATAGCTGCAGCATGGCTCTAACACGTAAAAATTATAGAAAACTGGACCGAAATTGAAAACTGTTTTAGTTTTTCCTTGATTTATACACTAAACACTAATTGTGTTCTAAGTTTGAAGCTTCTATGTTCTATGTCCTCTAGAAGTGCCTTAGAGTTTTGATGATCGGTCAGTCAGTGACTGACAAAATTAAGAAATTTTGACTTATTATAATTTCTAAACTATTGGTTCAAATTGAATGAAATTTGAAATATGCATTGGCCATACAATGCCTGCTGGGTTTCTGAAAATTCAGGTTTCTAGTTTTATCCGCAACAAAGTTATAGGGGGTCGAAAATGGCCTGAATTGCCGTGCCGCTGTTTTGCTCGACTTACGGAGGCACTGCCGTGCCCCCAGATATTAAGACGTACAATCCATATTACTCGATAAAGAAGCGTGAAATTAGGACAATAGTTCTTTTTATTACGTAGGCATCCAAAAAGAAAATATTTTGGAAAATTGAAACCCTAAGATGACGAAAAAGGGTGGCACAGTTTCTATGAAACTTTTTATTTAGTAGGGCGATTGGCTCGAGACAAACCCTCACAGGGAGGGCGGAGGGTATTGAAAGTTGTACGAAGAAAAAATTATGAATGTTTTTTTTAACTTTGAAAAATGGTGCAATTTCAAGCCCTTAGTGTGAAATAGGGTGTACAGTTTGTACACACTTTTCACTTTATGGAGCCATTTAATATGTATATGTTAACGTTAAAGTTACAGCCTATATACGACTTACTGCTAGGCACAGGCCTCCCCTCATTTCTGATAGGGTTTTAGGGCTAGGAAATGTCCCCGCGCTACCCCAATGCGTGTTGGCGAATTTCATATGTGTTATACGTGGTAGATCCATGCTGCTGTTATATTAGTAGTATGGTTGTAGGACGAATGGGTCGGCTCGGCCGGGGAAGAACCACAACATCATCATCATCATTACAGCTCTTCAGAAGTCCACTGCTAAACATAGGCCCAAGGTATGCCACAAAGCACGGTCCTGAGCAATCCGCATCCATCGACTTCCTGCATGTTATTACCAGGTCGTCACTCCATCTAGTGGGGTGTCGCCCTACACTAGCCAACCAGTACGAGGCTGACACTCGAACCTTTTTTCCCCAACGGTTGTCGGTTCTTCGAGCTATATGGCCGGCCCATCGCCACTTCAGCTTACTAATCCGTTGGGCTATGTCGGTCACTGTGGTTCTACTGCGAATGTCCTCATTTCTAAGTTTATCATGCAGAGAAACCCCGAGCATAGCCCTCTCTATAGCTCGCTTTGCGACTTTGAGCGTCCACATACGGCCAGCAGTGAACACGCACTGGTTGTACAACTTAGTTTTCAGGTTTTGAGGTATACTTAACGAGAAAATGTAACGTAATTTCCCGAACGCTGCCCAGCCGAGTTGAATCCGTCGATTTGACCTCTCGGTCGAAGTTGAACTTACATAGTCAGACTATTTGTCCCAGGTAAACGTACTCCTCAACAACTTCGAGCTTATTGCTCCCAACAACTACGGGCATAGGTGTGACATGGACAAATATGATCTTTGTTTTGTTCATGTTCATCTTAACACGTTGACCGCCAAACCCAAAAACTATGTTTTTTAAATTTTTGAACCTGCCCTTTTTTGTCTTAATTTTCATTGTTATACTAATCTTATAGTAAAATCATGTTAAATTATTTTGGTTTTCCATGATATTCCATGATTTTTCATGTGTGCCAAAAGGAAACACGGGGCCTCTGATAAAGTTTTTACTTAAAAATTTCTTTAGAGGCCGTGTGTATACTTTTGGAAACACGCAAACCAGCGATGGAATTGTCGTTATGAAGTGCAGGGATAAGAGGATTTCAGTGCTGAATGTTTTTTGAAACATTCAAAACTGAAAACCGTTGCCAAAAACACAGGAAAATCTAGCATCGACTTGAGTGATCAGACGGCGTCGTACAACTCAGCGTTGAAGTGTTGAACAAAATAGTACAGAAAATAATTTTTTAAGTATTGTAGGGTATCAGCATCGTGAATGCTCACTTTTTGTACTCTAGAATACTCGCAGAAAGGCATCAAAAGCAAAGAATTTAGGGAGGCGGTTATCAGAGGAATGCCTCACAAATATTCACGTCAAGAAGACAAATCCCACTAACACCACGACCAACATCAAAAAAGCGACACAGACAGGTTTTCAATATCAAAGAACCTCCGAAAAAGATGAAACGACGTTGTGTCGAAAGCTACAAGATATATGGGAAGCAAGGAAAACTTGTTGAAGTTGTGGCCGTAGTAGGAAAAGGGGAGATCTCCCGCCGGGCAAGGTGTTCTGCCCGGGGAGCGGCCAACACTCCGTGTGATAGTTCGGAGACGTTCTATATATACTGTTTATGATTCGGAATGTTGATAGCGTGATTTAGGCTTCGGTGTATTTCGCTTGTGGCGCGACGACAGCGCCGCCACATCACCCCCTGCTCAGACTGGAGGTCGATAGTGCAGTCTCGTTGTCGACGAATGTGCAAGTGCCACGAGATTGCCTTGTAGTCTGCGGTGAGTCGAGAAGAAGGCAAGTAATCTGCGAGAGTGCCGTGAAGCAGAGGCAAGCAGTAAGACTCAGAGCCTTGCTGAACACTGTAGCGTAGAGTGTAGCTTGAAGGAACAGGAAGCATTATTATTCCAGTGCTGCGATGAACCTTGTGAAGCTAGATCGCTTGCAGGATATGAAGACTGCAGACGATATCTGCTCGGGAGCGAATGGGTGGGGTATTCTATGACGATGATGAAGCTTGAAGTTTCCGAAGGTTGTTTGGTTGCGTGTTCAGATCACGTCGGGGTCACCACTGTGGCCGTAGTAGGAAAAAGGGAGATCTCCCCGCCGGGCAAGGTGTTCTGCCCGGGGAGCGCCAACACTCCGTGTGATTGATCGGAGATGTTCTATATATACTGTTTTATGATTCGGAATGTTGATAGCGTGATTTAGGCTTCGGTGTATTTCGCTTGTGGCGCGAAGACAGCGCCGCCACAAAGTAAAACGCAAATTTTCCAAACAAACGAACAAACGAAGAACTCTATTTGCCAAGTTTTGCTAAGTACAGATCACTTTGACAAGCTCTACTAACTACTTTTTCGTAAAAAAACTAATAATTATACCAGCTTGTTATATTTTATCTATCTATCTACTGTTGATTTTGTGTGTTTTTAAAAGAAATGAGAAAAATACAAATAAATGTAATTTCTAAAAATAGTTGTTTTTATTTTGTCATATTTTTTTACCTAAAAGACATATAAAAAACCTACTCGGACCGAAACATTCGTGGAGACTAGAAGTAGAAGATTCCGTAGTAAAATGTATGAAAACGTGTATCCAAAAGGAAACACAATATCCACTACCCCATATCTTCCCGTGGGTGTCGTAAAAGGCGACAAAGGGAAACAGGCAGGAGGTGGGCAGCACCATCTTCCTGATAACAGCAACTGTACGAAAAAAAAACTGCGGTTGCCAACCCGCTCGCAAAGCGTGGCAACTATGGAAATATACCCCCATGAACAATTACATAAATAGACGGCTCCCAGTTCCCGGCGGCCCCGCTATTCCTGGCTACGGTGGCGACCATGGTAACGGCGGGCCAGGGGGTGCTAAGAATCTCCGGTGGAGGTTCGGTTGCCACCTACGACGATTCGACCTGGCAACATTTAACGCACGCACCCTGAGGACTGACGAGAAGATCCTGGAGATGGATGAAGAGATAGACAAGTTGCGCTGGAATATTATAGGATTATCCGAGCTCCGAAGTGAGGAGATGGACACGGTGATTCTCGAATCCGGCAACTTGTTCTATCACCGGGAGGGCGACCATCTGTCCCAAGGAGTTGTCGGATTTATCGTCCACAAGTCTCTCGTCAACAACGTTGTAAAGATTGGGAGTGTGTCGACGAGGGTAGCGTACCTGATACTTAGAATCACCAAACGGTATTCGCTGAAGGTCATACATCCCGATAAGGAGGTGGAGGAAATGTATGAGGATATTTCCAAAGCCATGCATTCCTCCAAAACCCACTACACGGTGTTGATGGGAGACTTCAACGCAAAACTAGGCACAAGAGAAAACGGTGAGCTGAAGTTAGGGAAATTTGGAGTAGGGCAACGGAACCGAAGGGGGCCAGCAGCTGGCCGACTTTATGGAGAAAGAGGGACTCTTTAAGATAAAATCTTTCTTCCAGAAGCGGCCCCACAGAAAGTGGACCTGATCGAGCCCCCGACGGTTCGACAAAAAATGAGATTGACTTCGTTATGACGACCAGACGCCAACTGTTCAGTGATGCCTCAGTGATCACAAGGGTGAAAACTGGCAGCGATCACCGAATGGTTAGAGGCACACTGAACCTAAACGTTAAGTTGGAGAGGTCTCGTCTAATGAAGTCAACGCTCGTCCCCTTTCATGTTCTAATCCAGAATCCCGAAACCTTTCAGCTCGAGTTACAAAACCGCTTTCAGTGCTTAGAGGATTGCAATGCAGTGGACGATACGAATGACAAGCTCGTGGAAACTGTTCATGCGGTCGGAGCTAAGTTCTGCAAGACCCGCCGCAGAAGAACACAAAAACTCTCCGATCACACTCTTAATCTCATGGCTGTTAGACGGGAGATGAGGTTGCAATCGTCAACAGATTTGACAGCATACAGGCAGCTGAACAGACAGATCTCCAAATGCATGCGGCGAGACTTACGCAACTTTAATACTGCTCGTATTAAAGAAGCGAACGAGCGGAACCAGGGCTCCAAAGTCTTTGCCAGAGATCTGTCTGCCAGAAGGAGCCAACTGTCAAGGCTGAAGACTAAGTGTGGCAACATCATTTCCGGGACACCTGAGATTCTGAGTGAGATTGAGAGGTTCTATGGGCAGCTGTACACATCATCGTTGGAGCCACATTTGAGCCATCATTGAGCATAGTGCTTAAGTGCTCCAGCGATTCGGCAAATCGAATGTGAGTAATGTACTCGCCATTGATGTTAATACCGTATCCTTTCCTGTCCAGTAGCTTGAAAACGTCTTCCAGTGCAGCGGTGAAGAGTTTCGGGGAAATACCGTCACCCTGTCTTACACCTCTCTGTAGTTGGATAGGTTTCGTACTCTGGTTCTGTACTCGGATATCCATCGTAGCCCTACTGTACAAACACTTCAGCACTTCAATATACCGAAAGTCAACTTGGCACCGCTGAAGAGACTGTAGCACCGCCCAAATTTCGACGGAATCCAAGGCTTTCCCATAGTTCATATACGCTAGGCAAAGTGGCAGATTGTACTCTTCGGACTTCTGTATAATTTGCCGAATGGTATGTATGTGGTCTATGTTACTAAAAACCGGCTTGTTCGGGAGGCTGGAAGTCGTCGAGTCTGCGTGCGAGACGATTCGTAATGACTCTCGAAAACAGCACGTAAACGCGGCTCAGAAGGGCAATCGGTCTGTAGTTCTTCAAGAGAGTGTTGTCACCTTTCTTGAAGAACAAGGCCCCCGCGCTTCTGCTCCACTCCTCCGGAGTAGTGCCACCATGGAGGACGGAATTGAAGAGCTTCTGAAGGACTTCAAGTACCGGTGTTCCACCCGCTATCAGAAGCTCTGCTGTAATTCCATCCTCGCCCGTTTACTTGCCGTTTTTAAGTTGCTGGAGAGCCATTCTAATCTCGCTCAGCCTGACGTCCGGGATATCTTTTGAATGGTGTCGGATAAGACTTGCTCTTGGATCGCTTTTCACACTTGCGTGTGTCTCCAACGATGATGTGTACAGCTGCCTATAGAACCTCTCAATCTCATTGATTCAAACTAATTTTACGAATTTTATCGGGTTTATTTAAACGCTCAATCTCACTCAGAATCTCAGGTGTCCCGGAAACGATGCTGCCACACTCAGTCTTCAGCTTTGACAGTTGGCTCTTACTGGCAGACAGATCTCTAGCAAAGACTTTGGAGCCCTGGTTCCACTCAATCGCTTCTTCAATACGAGCTGTATTAAAGTTTCGTAAGTCTCGCCGCTTGCATTTGGAGATCTGTGGGTAACTTAGCTGCGACGGCATGGACTGTTTCCACGAGCTTGTCATTCTTATCGTCCACTGTATTGCAGCCTTCTAGGCACTAAAAACGGTTTTGTAATTCGAGCTGAAAGTTTTCGGGACCCTGGATTAGCACACGAGGGTGACGGATTGTTGACTTCACTAGACGAGACCTCTCCAACTTAAAGTTTAAGTTCAGTGTGACTCTAACTGTTCGGTGATCGCTGCCAGTTTTCATCCTCACGATCACTGAATAGTTGGCGTCTGGTCGTCGTAATGAAGTTAATCTCATTTTTTTTCACCCCAATCTCTCCATCCAATAAAGTCGGCCAGCTGCTGGCCCCTACGGTTACGTTGCCCTACTCCAAATCTCCCTAACTTCAGCTCAC
The DNA here is from genome assembly GCA_907164705.1 of Parnassius apollo. NCBI lineage: Eukaryota > Metazoa > Arthropoda > Insecta > Lepidoptera > Papilionidae > Parnassius > Parnassius apollo. The sequence goes on from CAJQZP010001514.1 coordinate 1,525,441, forward strand.
CGCTTTCTTTTGTGTCTACTTTTGGGTTGAAGTCTCCCATCATCTTTTGTTCCTAGTTTTGGGTTGAAGTCTCCCATCAACACAGTGTAGTGGGTTTTGGAGGAATGTATGGCTCTAGAAATATCTTCATACATTTCCTCCACCTACTCATCGGGATGTGCCGAGGTTGTTGCGTAAACCTGTATGACCTTCAGCGAATACTGTTTGGTGATTCTGAGTATCAGGTACGCGACCCTCGTCGACAAAGATTCTTAGCATCCCCTGCCCCGACGTTATCATGGTCGCCACCGTAGCTAGGAATAGCGGTGTCGCCGGGGACTGGGGGCCAGGAAGGCCACGCTCTCACAGAATACCAGCGTAAAATACTAGCATTAAGCTGCTGTGTTTCGTATCGTGTGTGTAGAGAACCGGAGCTTTTTTAGTGGAAACGAGGCATTCCATCTTAGTCCTCACGGGTGACAACGCATCTGCATCGAGGATAGATGTAGATGTCTACGGGCCGCAGCAACCACTTACCATCAGGTGGACTGTGTGCTCGTTTGTCACCCTATCCTATAAAAAAATAAAAATATGTCTTCGAAGTATATTTTTCCTATTTCTTAGACATGCAGGTTTCCTCAAGATATTTTCGTTCACGGTCGAGCACGTAGTAAATAAGCACTTAAAATTGCAATTGACAATATTATTGGTGCTGGCGGGGATCGAACTCTGGTTGATCGCGTACTGTAAAATTTATAGCAACCGCTAAACACTGAGCTACCATGTCTTATATGTATATGTAAATGATGAAAAATTATTAAACGAATTTTGTTACATGAAAATTGGTTACGTAACACCGCGGGGTAACTTTTCGCCCCGCGGTGTTACGTATATTATACAGGTGGACCAAAAGTCCGTTAACTTATGAATCGGTAGCTGCGTCGGGGGAGCGGCGGCGTGGGGGGGCGGTAGGGTTACGAAATGAAAGAGCAGCCGATGGGAATTTAGTGCCATGGTGTCCTTCACCGGAGCACAACGTGCGTTCTGCGTACGCGAATATTAGAAAAATAACGTTTCTTTGACAATGTCGCAACGAAAATATTGTAATCATTACAATATACGCCATAAAAATGAAGCTCCATCGATACAGTTGATTAAGAGTTGGGTAAAGAAATTCGAAAAGACAGGTTCAACGTTAAAATAACCAAGATCCGGCTGACCTAGGACATCAAGAGATCCCGAAAATGTGGAACGTGTAAGAGCGTCTGTTCGTGAACAACCGAGACTCTCTACTCGAAAGCGGTCTAGCGTCTTAAATGTGCCCAGAACGTCTTTAAACTGCATTCTTCATAAAGATTTACGTTTTCATCCGTACAAAATCCAAATGATACAGGCATTAATGCCTCAAGATCACGCTAACGGGCTGCAGTTTGCCAACGAAATGCTAGAGAGGTTTACCAGCTTTACTAACATTTTTTTTTTCTCGGACGAGGCACACTTTCACGTTAACGGGGATGTCAACAGGCAAAATTGCAGGTATTGGAGTGACAATAATCCAAAAATGAAGAATGAATCCAAGAATGAAAAAAAATGAAGCATCAAAAACCCCTGCATTCACCAAAGGTTACTGTATGGGCAGCTTTGTCAGCAAGAGGCATTATTAGTCCCTACTTCTTTGAAGTCCAAAGGGAACGCACTGTTACAGTGAATACTGAGCGGTATTTTGTCATGTTACAAAACTTTTTGCTCCCTTGCTACAAAATTTTGATAGTTTTAATCAACGATCGTGGTTTCAATAAGACGGGGCAACATGTCACACCTCCAATAACTCATTGAGTGCAGTTCGAGAAATTTTCGGCCAAAAAGTGATATCCAAAAGAGGCGACATTAACTAGCCTCCTCGCAGCCCGGATCTGTCCCCAATGGATTTTTTCTTTGGGGATACCTTAAAAGTAAAGTTTTTGAGACCAACCCCGTGTCTGTTGCGAAATTGAAGCAACGTATTCGCGAGGAAATGCAAAACATTTCCCGGAACACTTGTCAGGCCATCATTGAAAATTTTCGCCCCAGGTTACAGCAATGCCAAAACAATGAAGGAACACATATGGATGATGTAATTTTTAAAAAATAAATTTCCTTTTTAAGTGTTTTCATAATTAATAAACACTTTCACCTGATTTGAAAAGTAAAAAAAAAAACTTATGGCCCAGCCTGTACCTAATACATAAAAATTAATGTTTGTTTGTTCGTATTTTATACACTGTCATACAGTTCATCAGATTGCGCTAAAACTTGGTTAAACTTATTGTTTGCACTTTTGCGAAGTTTATAGACATAGTACAATTAACTTACAATATATGCTGAGCGTATCGTACCCACAAATTTATTTGAAAGTCATATATTCAATTTCAACTTGTGTAATATTATTCCTAATGAAACAATATTACTCTTCCAAATTTAAATAATATTATTAGAATTATTTCTTCCGCGGCTGCAACGCGCCGTGTGCTAGCTTAGTATATTAGGTACATATACATAATACAAAAACACTCACGCCTGTCACCCAAAGGGGTAGGCAGAGACTACAGACTTCCATTTAGCACGATCCTGACATACCTCTCTCGCCTCTTCCACATCCATATACCTACGCATACATGCTCGTCGGTTAAGGGTACTCTTAATTTGGCCAATTTTTAGTATATCGCCAATTTGGTCGACAAACTACCGCATACGACGTCCCTTTCCGACTCTTACATTCACTTCTACAACATATATTTGCTTTGTCAGTCTTTCCGCACTCATTCTTTCTACATGACCAAACCACCGAAGCATTCCTTTCTTAATCCTGGTCACTGCATCATCTTGCAAACCACACTCTTCTTTTATCACACAGTTTCTCACCCTGTCAATCAGATTCAGCCCTAACATACTCCTTAGCGACCGCATTTCTACTGCATTTATTCTACTCTCGTGCTTCTTCTGCCACACCCAACTTTCACTACCATACGTTAAAGTAGGGACTAATACAGCATTGTGAATTGCCATACGTGCCTTTTTTGACACATTCTGACTTTTCACAATAGAGTGTAGAGCCCCATTTACTTTATTTCCTGCATTCACTCGTCGTTAAATATCCTTATCATATCTCCCATCCCGGCTAAATACACATCCCAAATATACGAACTAATCCACTTGCTCAATTAACTCTCCTTCTATTCTTATTTCACATACCGTTTTGCTTTCTTCTCTTTCAAAAACTATCACTTTCGTCTTACTTGCGTTCACTTTCATTCCCCTTTCTTTTAATGACCTGTTCATTAATGTAACCATCATTTGCAACTCGGCCACTGACGACGCAAGTATGACTTGATCATCGGCGTACAAAAGATGGTTAACTCACCCATTCTTAATCCGCATTCTTCAAATTTCAAATTTTGCAAACAACTGTCCATAAATAAGTTGTACAGCCACGGGGAAGCTACACAGCCCTGTCTGACACCTTTATGGATGCCAAACCAGCCTGAATAGACCCCGTTGATTCTAACACAAGCACTCGAGTCCCCATACAGAGACTTTAATGCCTGTATTAAACCAGCGTTCAACCTAAATGCGTTCAGCGTTTGTCGTAACACATCCCTGTCCACTCTATTATATTATATTCTATTATATTTATTATATCTATATATATATATATATATATATATATATATATATATATATATATATATATATATATATATATATTAGTATTACATGTAATATTGTATATGGCTGGCTACTGTAATTTAAAATAGCCTCTGTATGTATAAGCAAACGACAACCTTTTAAAGTAGCACTATTGTTAATACTGGTTTTTTTTACAGGAAATAAAGCATTGCCGATGAATCACGTATATTTGTAAATACGATTGATCGGCTGTTCGACTCATTCGACGGATCAAAGGACAAGGACGACGCAAAACCTTGAAAAGGATCTCTAAAAAGAAACTGTGCATTTTAAAAAGTTGTACGAATTTTCACCAATTTTGCGTTCAATAGGGTTTGAAACTGTTCATAAGTAAGGAGATGGGACTGAGTTTATAAAATATGTTCAAGTTCCATCTTTAAAAAAATGGTTTAAAAATAGTAAAAGCACAAAAGAAATATTTCTATTATTAAACAAAAAATATCATGTACACACCTATTGACGGGAAACTAATCAAGATCCTTTGGAAAATTTTCTTTATTGTTTATGGAGTCATGGTATCAGAAATATTTTACCCAATTGTAGCCAATTTTTTAATGCATATAAATCATTAACTATTAATTACTATACATCACATCACTATTGGGGCAAATTGCGAAAAGGATGGAAATAAACTATTGCAAAATTTAAAATCATTAGTTCTGGAACGCAATACAAATCATGAAGAAAGTTACGATAATATCTGCTTGGATCCGTTAATCAAAGTCTTAAATGAGAATAATGACAATGTGAGCCAGAAATAATCAAAACAATATGTAGCTGGATATATAATAACAAAATGTAAACCGATAATCAATCCAGCTACATAATATATGAAAGTATTATACAAAAATATCATTGTTTTCTCCCAGTGAAGCACTGTATCAGCATTTAAATGAAATTAATCACATAACACATGCAACATTAAAAGATTCTCCTGGTATTAAAAAAATTAAAAAGAGAATAACGGACCTTGCCGAAATCTTCTGCAATCCATCTTTTTTGTCTTGTCCCATACTTTTTGGGACATGATTCGATTTTTTATTAATAATCATATAATATGGTTACTTATAAATAGTTGGTGTACAAATGTAAATCGTATATTGAAAGGAAAAATAATGTGTCCTGACAACCACGACTTGGTAAAATTCAAGCATATACCTATTGTGAAACTGATACTAAATGCAATAAATAACAGCTTCGTATTTTATTACAGGTTGAAGAACTTAACTTTTTCTTCAACATTCCAACTTAAATACAGTTCAGTTAAATGAATAAATTAGATACGATATAGTTATGCCCTCTGGTGGGTGACCAAGTAAAGAATCAGCGCTATCTTCAGGAGGTTGCTTGTAATTAATAATTTTAAAACCTCAGTAGCGTATCTACTCCCGATTATACTAGCTTATCTATGGCCAGAAGGACGCTGTATGCGCGAGAGCTTGCAAGATAAGCCACTGCCCCACGAAACCATCAGTTTGAGTAGGTATCGACCTCGTATTTATTTCTGCCACATATCGGTGCTTACATTGCTGTTGTGTGTGTATTCCGATCGAAATACATAAAGTTCCAGTGCAACTGAAGATGGTGAGGCATTCCATGCAAGAACTCAGAGGTGACATTGCATGTATAGCCCTCTTTGTTTATATTTGAAAGCAGGTTTTCAAGTGCTGCGTTAGCCGCTTGCAATCGGTTGGACTGTACTTTCGTTTGTCACTTTAACTTTATTTTCACTTGCTGACTTTACTGGTGGAAGTTGGAACCCCCGTGCCTCGAAAAGCACGTAAAGCCGTTGGTCCTGCGCCTGATCTCTCTCCAGTCGTGTCGGTTTACCGTCCCGCCGGATTATGAGAGTGACGGAATAGAGAGTGCACTTGTGCTTGCACGCACACACTTGGGCACTGTAATCCTGTCCTGCGCCAATGGCTAGCCTCCGTTGAAGCAGGTGGCCGAAATTCGGTCTGGAGGACATTTCCACATTATTTTCACTCAAAGACTGAGTTGAAAACTCCTTAGTGCAGTGGATAAGCGTTTCGGCGCATCTGGCCGTAGCTTCGACTCTCACATGGTGCTATTTTTATGGCCTATAAATCACTAGTCTGCGTTTGGGTTTGCACTCATAATGTTACCCAAGTAATATGACCAACTCTTCTGATGTATTGGGTGGTGTTTCCAAAGCAGGAGTTTAATTGATGTCTTAATGGTTTACTGACATTTCACTGAATATTTTTAAGTATTATCCTAGTCATGGCAATGTGAAAATGTATTAAAATACTAGTGAACCGTCTTAGCAGCCAAAAGGGCCACCTACCGAGTCCAACACTAGGTAATAATCATTGAGATGACCTCATAAGTATACTATAATTTTTATTATAATTAGTCAAGCCTTATAAGAGGAGACAAATTACGAACAAACGCACACCGAATTTCTATTTTTATACAGCCCTATTAATAAACACAGACTTGATCGAGATTAACTTTACTCCTAGTTTAAAGCTTAAAATATCTAATTTCAGTATTAATAAAAATAGAGTAAGGAGGGAGTAAACTAATCCGAATCTACTCTCGGAATAAAAGTTAATCCTTGGCGGTACATAGTTTAACGACTGAGTAAGCATAGACTAGTCGCGTATTTTGACATTTTGTAAAAGCTTACGTTGTTAAATTCATAAGTTGTAAGCACTGGTAACAAAAACAGCATAATTGATGAAGATGCCAAGAAGTGATGTGGAGCAGAACAAAGTGATTGCAGGTTTTTATTCATTATGTGGATTTAGACAAGTGATTGGGGCTATTGATTGCCACATATTCTAATCCCGAAAGTCGCTGTACATAAACAAGAAAGGATACAGTTTAATAAATGTACAAGTACCTAAGTTTCATAGCACCTAGTTATGGATGCACCCCGTCCCTCTGTTTTAGACTAGTATATTAATATATATTATATTGTATTATTTAGGCTAAGCAATAAAACTAACACATCAGCATTTTATATAAGATTCCTAGTACTTAGTTGATGAGTCGAACGTCTGCGTACGAACAGACTCTTTAAGATTGATTCATTATTAAAGCCACCTCCAAATCGGTGAGACGTATTAATTTAGTTGTAGTTTAGTTTTTAAAAACTCCTTTCGACGTTCCCAAAATTTGACTGGCGTAGCCGGTAGGATTTGCTCGTGTAAGCTGTGCCGTCTCTCGATATATTTAGGTGTTCAAATTCGCCTGGATTCGTGATAGCGGTGCGAATAGCTGTTGGGAAAATTCAAGAACCAAATAAATTTGTCATCAAGGGAAGTGGAAGCGGAAGGCATGGGAATAGCAGCTGGTTGGTGAGTAAAACTCTTCACCATCCTTGATAGCACTGTTATCCTTCACTTTTAATTTAATTTGTTATTATTGAGATCGAACTTCTCTCATTATAACGTATCTGGTTTTTAATTAATTCCATTTAGTAATAGACACTCCGTTACTGTAGATATAACATAACGCTGATAAGCTTAAGGGACGCTGAGTGCGAAGAGATTATTAAACGCTTTAAATAAATAAGACTTTTATAAAAGTAACAAACTAAAATCTAATTAGAAGTTTACTATAATATAATAGATAATTAATTAATGTTTGTTTTATTAATGCTAGAGATATAATACAGTTTTATTTCATTTATTTTCTTTTATTACATTTACGTTTACGTCAACGTCATTACGTTTTACAAAATTTATGATTAGATTAACTTTTATTTTATAAATTATATTATTATATGCTTTAGCGTGTTCTGCCTTATATGTTTTGTTATTGCATAAAATAGTGCACTATATTAACTGACTCCTCTGACTCGAGCATTACTCTATAACGATGGAACAACCACAGGCAGCAGAACGACAAACCGTCGTAATTAATCCCATACCTACAGGAATGCTACGGCTTATTCCACTTTTTAATGGCGACAAAAGACAGCTAAATATATTTTTGAGGAAATCTGAATATGTCATTCGTAGGTATAGGGGTGACGAAGAACAAAATTTATATGTATATCACTCCATAACTAGTAGGCTTACAGATAGCGAGGCGTCGCTCTTATCGGAACGTGAGGATGTCGTGACATGGTCCCAGTTGAAAGATTTTTTAACACAGCACTTCCAGGACCCGCGTAGCGAAGAGTGTATTAGTATTAAATTAGAATCCTTAAAAAATTAAATCAGATGAAAGCTTTCAAGATTTTTGTTACCGCATTCAAAGTATTCGATCATTATTAATTTCAAAAGTAAACATATCAGATGATAGTAATCTTAAAAGCGCTAAATTCGCAATTTACCATAATACGGTCCTAAACGTGTTCCCATACAATCTGCCCGAGAATATGGTTCGAATAGTGAGGTTAAAGAAGCCAGCGACTTTGGAGGACGCGCTGAGCATTATACTAGAGGAAGTCAACTTCCACGATCAATACAATATGCGAAATCGTGTCCACGGTAGTAACGGTTTAGGTTTAAGGCAGCCTCAAACATCAGTCCCAACGCAAGGATTTAAATTCGGTGGTACGCCTCACACAGTAATGCAACTCAACTAATGCAGCAGATGAGTTACCGTCCACCTCAATTCGGTTATCGGCCACAACTTGGCCAACAACCACAACAGTTCGGCTATCGCCCACAATTCGGATATCAGCCACAACAGTTCGGTTATCGTCCACAATTCGGCTCTCAGCCACAACAGATCGGTTACCGTCCACAATTGAGCTTTCAACCAAAGCCGAGCTTTCAAAGTTTGGTCAAAGACCTCAATAGCAATTTGGCCATATGCCAACTACGCAATTCGGCAATAAGCCACAAATTCAGATACCCAATTTTCAGGTGACTGACGTTTCCATGAGGACAGCCCCTCCAAGGCCACAGCCCGGCTTTAGATTAAACGAGTTAACTTTAAGAGAAAATCGAAGTATATGAGGTACTATGACATAGACGAGTATGTAGAACAGTATGACAATGAACTGACACCATCCGCTGAGAAAACTATTGACGACACGACTTATAACGAACTTACATACGAAACTCAAACTCAAACTATTGAAAATTTTCACATGAAAGCCTCGATAGGAGACAAGAAGTTATAGAATTAAATTGTGATCCGAATTTCAAATTACCCTATATTTATATTCCTGAAATAGATAGCAAAATTAATGGTAGATACAGGTAGTACTAGATCCTTTATCAGCCCCCGTAAGGCATACCAACACTTTTATCAATATATAACACATGAACCATTCGAAGTAGTCAGCACCCACGCCTCTAGTATACACGATGAAGTGATACAAATCCCTCTACCACCCACCTTTAAGAGTTCGGATTATCATAAATTTTACCTAGATGATGTCGACTCTCGTTACGACGGCCTCATAGGTAATGACCTATTGAAACAACTAGATACAATAATAGACCTTAAAGACCTTGTATTTAAAACCAAAACAACTTGCATACCAATAGTCAATAATAATTTAAATTACGTTATAACACTACCACCACGATCAGAACAACGCGTAAAGTTGCCAACAGACCAGTGTTCTGGAGAGGCAATCATTGATTATAAGGAGTTTGTCGGCGGTGTACGAATGCCCAGTGCATTGGTAAACTGCGTTAACGATTATGCCACAACAGTCATACTGAATGTTCTTGACAATGAGATGATATTGAGAGTAACACGACCTTTTACCGTTACTAAGTACGAGACTACTCAATGTGACATAAACTTTACAAGTACCTATGACGACATAGAGATCGATAAGATACTCGAAGAAAATCTACTTAAGCTAAGACTTGATCACACTAACGATGAGGAACGCGACAAAATTTTTAGACTATGCCAAGAATTTAAAGACATATTTTACTGCGACAAATTACCACCGACCTTCGCTAATAAAATTAAACATAAAATACGTACAAAAAATGAAGACCCAATTTACGTCAGACCTTACCGACAGGCACCAATGCAAGTAGAAGAGATAAATAGGCAAGTAGACAAGCTATTAAAGGACAATGTTATTCAGGAGTCATACTCGCCATGGAATGCTCCTGTACACCTGGTACCCAAAAAGTTAGATGCATCTGGTGAAACTAAATTTCGTATGGTTATAGACTATCGACGTTTGAATGACATAACCATCGACGACAAATACCCACTACCAAACATAACAGATTTGTTTGACAAGTTAAGGAAGAGTTCCTATTTCAGTACAATTGACTTCGCACGTGGTTACCATCAAATTGAAATAGAAGAGCAAGACAGACAAAAGACAGCCTTTAGCACTCAAAACGGCCATTATGAATTCCTCAGGATGCCATTTGGATTGAAGACAGCTCCTGCAACTTTCCAGCGGATAATGGACAGTGTGCTAAGGGGATTACAGGCGATACACTGCATGGTATATTTGGACAATATAATTGTATTTTCAACTAGTCTGGAAGAACATATACAAAAGTTACGGACAATATTCGACAGACTTAGGACGACTAATCTAAAGATTCAATTAGACAAGTCTGAATTTTTAAGGAAGGAGGTTTTATATTTAGGACATACCATTACGAAAGAAAGGCTACGACCGAACACTGACAAAATTAAAGCTGTGCTAAATTTTCCTATACCTAAGACAACAGATGAAATTAGAAGTTCTTAAAAAGGGCTGGTAGGGTATTATCGACGCTTCATAAAGGACTTTGCTAAGATCACACAACCCCTAACTGCATGTCTATCAAAAAGCGAAATAAAATAATCATCGATGAAAAATATATAAGTGCGTCTGAAAAATGTAAGGAAATAATTACGAGTGAACCATTACTACAGTACCCGGATTTCGAAAAGACGTTCATCCTCACAACTGACGCCTCAAATATAGCTTTCGGAGCAGTTCTATCACAGGACCCTATTGGTAGCGACAGACCTGTTGCATACGCTAGTAGGACGCTTAGTGACACTGAAAGTAGATACGGCACTATCAAACGCGAACTTTTAGCTATTATTTGGGCTGTGAAACATTTCCGGCCATATATTTACGGACGGAAATTTGTAATTTACACTGACCATCGAACCTTAGTTTGGCTTTATTCACTAAAGGAACCAAACAGTAAACTCACCAGATGGCGACTACGATTACAGGAGTACGAATTTGAGATTATTTATAAAAATGGAAAACAGGATACAAATGCCGACAACCCTATCCAGAATTAAAATTAATGCACTAAATTCAGACGACGAAGGTCATTCTATGGACGTTAACTTCGACAGCAAAGAGTGTAAACTTAGGGACCATTTAAAAGACGTTGTTAAGGAAATTGAAAAACTAAATGCTGAAAATAAAAGACATAATGACACGACGTCTACTGTAATAATATCAGACTCAAGTACTGTTCCCGCGAGCCCTATGTCTCTTTCCGACATAATATCGATTAGGAGTTCAGAAAAGGTTTCCGAATACCCAATCCGATCGCCTACAGAATCTAGTAAATCCCAAACTGTGCATTCAGCCGTAGAATTAGAGTCGAACGGTATACCAATATTACATGAGGTCGAGCAATCAAATATCAGTATTTTCATAGTTCAAAAATGAATGTCAGGTTAAAGATATTTCTAGAAAGAAACAGAAGGTACTAGAAGTATTTTTACCAGTAGATAATTCCGAGTTAATAAAAGAATTTTTAAAGAAATATATTGGGCCTAAAATTAAATATTTTATATATTTTGAACGGGAAGAACATCGTAAACAATTTAGTAATATCATTATACACCTGTTCAAAAACGACATGGTTCACTTTTTCGAATGTACGGAACGAGTAGTTTTTGTTGAAGATGAAAAAGAACAAAGAGCGATTGTAGTTAAATATCACGAAGGAAAGACATGCCACCGGGGCATTAAAGAGACGCTAGTCAGAATCCGCAGAAATTACTACTAGGATAATTTACAAGAAACCGTTTCGGCAATATTAAATAGTTGTACTGCGTGTAAAAAAATTAAATACGACAGGAAGCCAATCAAACCTATACTTCAATTAACCCAAACACAAGATGCTCCGTTTCAATTAATATTTACAGACCTGTTTAACATCGAAGGATAGCATTATCTCACCCATATAGATGCGTTCAGCAAATTAGGCCAAGCGACAGAAATTTCAAATAGGTCTACCCCCGAAGTAGTCCGAGCTTTGATGAAGTACTTTACTTTTTACGGAATACACAAAAAGATAAGTTCAGACCCAGGCTCTGAATTTAACAATGAATTAAGGAATTCTTAAGCTTATATAAAATTGAACAACACATCGGAACCCCAAATAGCCCAAACTCGATGGGGCTTATAGAACGGTTTCACTCGACGATTATAGAAATTTATAGATTGGTGAAATACGAAAGAAAACCTACTGATGCGGCATCAGTTATGACGTATTCCATACTAGCATATAACAATATCATTCATTCGGTAACAGAGCTTACACCTTTCGATGTAGTTTTCGGACACACCGACACGGGTAGCCCATTTAATACAGAAATTGATAATCAGTATTTCCAACACTTAGTAAGAGATTATGCAAAGCGAACAAAATTCTTATACAAACATTTAGCAGAAAATATGGTAGCGATTAAAGAAAAAATTAGGGAAAAGCGAGGCGGTGAAGATGAGATAGCATTTCCGTGTGGTAAGACTATATTTGCTAAAGATACCAACAAAAGAAAAAGCAAAGACAGACCGCGATATGTTACGGCTAAAGTAGTAGGCAAAGCCGAAAGAAATATAGTGCCAATAAAAGTGGGTGAAAGAAAGACTAAAGCCCCGATTAAAAATATCAAACGCCCTCCACAGGTGGTGCATACTGATGATTGCGATGCCGATCCTGGCCCATCATCTGCAGTCACTTGAGGAGAACCCAGGGATACTTCCGGTAAAACAAGGACAAGCATATGCACAAACAGATCACTGGACTATAATAAAGATTTTAAATTTGGAAAATATTTATCACGACCTAAATCTAATTATTGCTCAATATCGTAAATTCAGTAAACTAATTGAAGTAAAAAAACATACCCTCGCGAATTTATAAGCGTTAAAACCCATGCTGATCACATACGCGATTTAACCGTTCAAAAATTTCAACAACTTATGCCGCAACGTTTTAAGAGAGGGATGATAAATCCATTAGGATCAGTTAATTATTACGGGAAATCTCCATCATGAAGACTCTAAAGTATGATAAACTTACCTCGGAGTTAAGTCACAACCAAATTATCGTGTCTAGGAAACTCACCTTAGTCTCTAAAATGTTGGACAGCTTTATTAATGCCACTGAAACCTTAAATAATAATTCCGTTATGCTAGATGCACGCCTAAAAAGTGTAGAGACAATGCTAAATCATCTAACGACTAGAGAAAATAACTGGGTTTTCTCTACATATATTTTTGGATTATTTAATTTATTTATAAGCAATTTTCGAACCATATTTGATAAATTAAATGAAATAGAGAATACCCTAGCTTTTAGTAAAGTATCTATACTTCATCAATCTATTATAAATTCCACAGAACTCTTAGATCAACATGAACGATTCCTCAGAACTCATTCGGATTTTGGAAAGCGTCGATGATGATGAATTTTGATTTTTGATTGATGAATTGAATTTTTGATTGATTGGTGAAATTATTTATTCCATGACCAAGATTTTAATATTATAAGGCTGATTTACCTAGTGCGAATAATTATATACAATTGTTGATTAATGAATAATTATGTACCTTTTTTAATAATAATACAAAATTACAATAATTTTTTTTTTACTTAAGGTGTGAAGAGCAATTTTTCATTTTGTGTTGTGCCATTTTCTTTCTCTGTCTCAAAATCATCTAGCAGCATCAGCATCATATCAAATCCCCATTTTCATAAGAGTGTAAGACATTTCTTCTGTGCTTCACTTGGCCTACGCCTTCCCCGACACACAAAATATTATGAATCGATGTCTGTATATTTAGGATAGATTGATTTTGAAATCGATACACAACATTCTAAGAATGTTTCAAAAAGGAAGGTCAGCTACGCCGTTGTCGTCCAGTCGTGACAGTGTCGTCATTAGGATGGAGAGTAGTGCTGTGGTTTACTACTATTTTATTGTTATTGTTTGTTTTTATTTATGTTAATATGTAAAAAGTACATATATAAAAAGAGTGGAAGACAGCACAAGATTAAATAAAACATACAGTTTATTAATAGTCATTTATAGCATAAAAAACCAACAAAAACAAGTTATTTTACGTTATCGATATATCAACTCTTGGCAACACTATTTTGTTTTGGCGCTTTGGCGTATAGGACACGGTAATGCATTTTTGGCGTGGCGCTCAAAAGGTTAAAGCTTAACAAAACGCTACTGCACAATTTAACTGTTCTTAAAAATACATTTCAAATAGCATTTAAATAAATAAAGAAAATATATTTTAAAAAGCGTGCAGAACTTAAAGCGCCTCAAAGAGTTTTTTTAACGATATTATTAATCGAGTAAAAAACGATATCCTTTCATCGATTTTATATCAGTTAAGTGGCAACATCCAGTCTGACAGCTAGGCCCTGTCATAGAATGAAATCACAATTCAGTTCACAACTATATCTATATACAAATAGTCACATGTAGAATTCAATTTCGTGTTATTTTGTTTGTTTTTATTTTTGTGAATTTGTTATCGAAGTAACGAACAAGCCATATAAATGGACTCTGACAATTTTTTCCCACCCTACTGACCACGGCTTGAACATGGACCCCGCACCCGCTTCCTTCATTAACCCCTGCACTGTCTCGATATCCACTGTTAACAATGATCCCAGCTTCCACGCCGGTCAGACTTCTTCCCAGCCCTCGGTAACTCATTCAAGGGGACATTTTCGCTGTGTAAATTGTTGTTTAAATATAGCGAAAACACGAAGGCATTTATTGGAAATTCCAGAACTGCGAAATCTTATACAAGAATGGGTTCGACCACAGCTGGTGAATAGTTACAATCATGTGTCATGTCTTCCTTTTCTTCATTCTACAATTGCAGCAATGCTTATTAACTGAGTTGTCTTATAATTATATCAATAGATACAATAATTATGGCTTCTTTATTAGGTACAAGTTTCGAGTGATAGTGTAGTATGCCACGCATGTTGGACTGCAGCCTGGAATCAAATACGACATCCAACTAACGAACAGGAAAATTCACCAATTATTAGTCATGGACATGTATGTATCATCTGTGGCAAGTCACTTTTGAGAATAAGATCACACACATTGTTTGGGTCTGATTCTCCACGTGAGGAACTCATAAGGAATGAAATTGCCCATCAAATTGCACAACGTGAAATACGTGTCCCAACATTTTTTAATTTTTTAAGTGTGTGTGCTCATATCTGATAGTGATACATGTTTTTACTCTGATTACATCCACACAAACTATATCTGACAAAAATACAAGCTTATTTATAACATGGCGATAAGATTAGCTTGTCACCACCAGGTAGACTGCTACCGTTTTTACCAACTTCCAAGTAATGAGACAATTGATTTTTCATTGTTTTTGGACTACTGGTAGTTTTAAGTGCTTAATTACTAAATAATATAGGCCATTAAGTCTGCTTTTGTGCAGTAACAATTAAATTGATAAATATTTTATATGTATTTGAGTTTAAAGGAAACAAATCTATTTTATTTTTATTTAGTTTACTTTTTCACTTTGGTATTTAATATTATTTCAGTAGCGATCGTCATCTCGTGTGTGTCATAATTGTTGGCGAATTTGATAGAGCAGTATGACATTCAACTGCAGAACGGGAACCATCTGAATCATCTAGTTCATCCTCGTTGCAATCTGAAGTCGGTAATGTATTGCACCCAGATCAACAAAGCTTAAATCATACATAACACAATATACTGCTGCCTAATTATGTAAGAGCACCACTAACACAAAATCAATGTTTTTTCCTGGTTGTAACGACTCCAATCGACTCATTGTTCCAACAGCGTTGCGGGTACATCTTTTTTGCGATTACAATTACTATGTACCTCCAGAATGTAGAATCTGTAACTACCATTTAAATAGTAACTCTTGGGAATTACTTTTAGAATCAATATATAATCCTATTAAAACATTTAGTGCAGCACAAATTGAAAATTTTGCTACACAATTGAAAGATAATATGCACAATCATATAGACTTTGAAAATATTGACAGTATGCCTGAGCACATTGTACATTATTATCTAGGCTTATCAAAGGCACAATACCAACAAATTCTGTCTGTAGTTCCTAGACTGTCAAGTAAACATAGGGGTTGTTTTGCACTTGCTGCATATTTAATGAAGTTAAGAATAGGATAGTGACGAACGCATGTCAGCATTATTGCATGTGCCAAGAAGCACATTAGAGCGGCTTATAAATATGGCCCGCGAAATAATTAATCAGGATTTTGTTCCTATGAATTTGGGCATAAATCATATATCCCGAGCAGAAATAGCTCAAAGAAATCTTCTCATTCCAAATGGAATTTATGGGGGAGAAAATAGGAGGCCTGTCATAATTGCCGATGGTATATATATATATACATAGAAAAAAGTTCCAATTATTTATATCAGAAATAAACTTACTCATTACACAAATATAGCAATCTTATAAAGCCTTTCCTTTTTGTGTGTAGTGATGGTTACATCATAGATGGTTTAGGCCCTTATCCTGCAACATCCTCAGATGCGGGATATCATATAAAATGAATTTGGTAATGAATCCAGTTCATTAAGGCAATATTTTGAATCTAGAGATGTATTCATCCTAGATAGAGGCTTTAGGGATTCATTGCCTCTTTTAGAACATTGTGGTTATCAGGTACATGTACCTTTGTACCTCCACCCGATGGTGAATCTCAGTTAACGACTAGAGAAGCTAATAAGTCCAGAGCCGTGACTATGTGTCAATTGGTAGTCGAGGTGGTGAATGGCATTTTTAAAACTCAATTTAAAACATTTCGCCAAAATTATTTTAACAGGGCTTCTAAACATTTGACGATAGACTTTGCTGTGGCTGCTGCTCTAATTATTAAATTCTACACTAAAATAAGGGACAGGGATGATGCGGCTCAAATACTTGAAATAGTTCACCAAAATATGGAGACAGATTTGTCTGAGTATGTTAGGGAACGAAATCTAAATAGAGCTAGGGCAGACTTTAGAAATATAAATGTAGACTCTGAAAATGTTAGGGAATTTCCTGTTTTAACTTACAATGATTTAATATTCATTGCTTGTGGCACATACCAATTAAAGCAAGCTCCCTCCTATTATGGTGAGCATATTAGATTTAATGGTTGCTATCGGATAGAACTATGTAACAACTACAGGAGCAGCATTACGGAAGGAATACACTTTAGACCTAGCTGCTCTTTACTTAGGGCTAGAATCGCAAGTCGACACATCAGTCGTAAAGTATATTTTATATATATTTTAATTAGTGGCAATGATTCTGGTAGAAGTGCAATTAAAAAGTATTGTTGCAATTGTATTGTCGGCCGTCAAACGGTAGGACGCTGTGCCCATGTTATGACAGTGATTTGGTATTTTGGGCACGGCATCAGTCTAATATTTTGCCTCCTGCTCAATTCCTGGATAATGTATTGATTGTGTATGATACAAATGTTGTATAAGATTATATATATAAGATAAGATTTTTCATACGTGGTAGGGTCATGCTGCAGTTATATTTGTAGCATGAATGGGTCGGCTCTACCAGGGAAGGACCACGCTCTCACAGAGTACCAACGTAAAATAGTAGCTTAATGCTGCTGTATTTCGGATAGGGAGTGTAGAGAACCAGAGACCCTGGCAACGAGGCATTCCATCCTAGTCCTCACGGGTGGCAACGCATCTGTATTTTGATTCGTAATCGAGGATAGATGTTGATGTCTATGGGCCACAGCAACCACTTACCATCAGATGGACTGTGCGCTCGATTGTCACGCTATCCTATAAAAAAATCATAAAATAAATTAAAGATCTGATCAAAACTTGATTATGATATTAGTAATTAGTTTACGACGGGCTGTTTTCCGCAACTCCACGTCTAAGCGTGTATTTTGCGTGTGGGCAGGAATAATGTGGTTATTAAAGCCAAGCAATAATAAAAACTTATATATAAGTCCTATAATATAATAATAATTAAGTTAATTTGCGTCGACCCCCTTAATTCCCTTACACACATTAGTGTTTGGGAGAAAGGATGTGAGGCTAATGTGTCCCTAGGATTTAGGATTTGCATATACGCTCCTACCTGGTTTGGGTATGAATGTGACTTTCACTTTCATACCCAAACCCTTGAAACACATCTCATTATGACAACAATTCTGCCTATTAAGGCTTTTGCCCCCCCCCCCACCACAGTAGGAGTGCTGGGAATCTGCCGACAGGTCCCGCTAGCTTATTGGGGAGGAAATTATGAATTTTTCCTGCGCCCTCTTTTCCCAAAAGAGGGTCACTTCCGATACGGCATAAGAAGCTTAAACAGCCAGTTGCCAGTCCCCAAAGGCGGTTTTTAGAGGGTATCACTTGGGTTCCCCCGGTAGGCAGTGAGTCCCTCATAACCACGATAGACCGGCTATCGTGGTATGCGTAATGTATTTTCCGCCTCCCTTCATAAAGAATAGCCCTTTCCAATTACTTCGGGCTTGCAAAAAAACCAATGGATTTTATCCATTGTTACCACTCTGTGCTAAATTCCATTCAGTGATTATGATATTATATTAGAGGCAAATAATTCCTTAGCATTCCTAGATGTGTTAGTCATCCAAAATTCTATTAACACCATAGGTTACACTGTATATAGAAAAAAGTCCCATACAAACCAATATTTAAACGGTGAATCTCACCATCATCCTTCACAGTTAGCTACCGTGGGCAACTCTTTTTTACAGAGAGCACAAGGGATCTGTGACCGCAAACACCTGGCTGCCGAGCTTCAGCACGTCAAGCAAGTTCTGCACGACAACAAGCTTCGGGTCCCGCACCTATGTCACAGTGACCGAGTGAAGTCGGGCACAGTCGAGCGTGTGCCTGCTGTACTACCATATGTCAGGGGTGTTACAGACAAGATTGGCTACATCTTGAAGCTAGCTCCTATTCTACAAGCCGCTGAAGAAGATACATATATCAGATTTGATAGACCACAAATCCTCGCGAAAGAACATCGATTCCTGCCAAGGATGATATGTGGGTATTGAAATTAAAAACATTCTAATTTCAATAGAGAAGGAAGCTGGGTACTCCCACCTGCTTGGGACCCTGTAATTAATAAAATTAAAACTAAACCCAAGCATACCACGCAAGACTTCAAGACAGTAAGTTCATTCTGCGTAGATCGGACCATAAATAGTTATTAAAAAGCTGAAGTTACTCCAAGTTAACACTGATTTCGGTACACCAGTCAACTCAATCCCCCATGACCATGTGTGCTGGAAAGCACCCGAAACGTCGGGAATTAAAAATCAAAGAAATTAAACGCGATAACATCGGTAAAATTAGTTGTTAAAAGGCAGCACTACCAGTTCCAGTCATCAACTTACCCCAATTACGTTCAACTACCAATGTAACAAGTACACGCGTAATTAACATGAATGGTGTCAACTTGGACGAAGTGAAGTATATGTCAAATGCTTTAAAACACAGTGAAATTTATTACACAGATTCAAGTGTCTTCAAAAGAGAAAAAGACTAACTTCAGTGTTCTAACATATGTAATTTTAAATTTTCTAGCCTTAAATTTCCTATTGTTTTTAATATACTTATTGAGAAAAAAATGTATGCCTCACTTCCAAAATTATCGTAAAAACATTAAAAATGATATTTCCGATAATTTTGCTCTTAGGGAGGGAGGAGTTATGGATGCACCCTGTCCCTCTGTTTTAGACTAGTATATTAATATATATTATATTGTATTATTTAGGCTAAGCAATAAAACTAACACATCAGCATTTTATATAAGACTTCCTAGTACTTAGTTTATAAACAGAACCACCCCAAATCGGTAAGACGTATTAATTTAGTTGTAGTTTAGTTTTTAAAAACTCCTTTCGACGTTCCCGAAATTTGACTACCTAGCTAGCCCATCTTTGCCATAATGTACTTAGTTATTTTCTTAGATTCAATACAATTATCTCAATCTATTATTTCATATTAAAGAAGTTATTATTGCTTTGTTCCAGGTTGTGTCAAATGCAAATTTAGAGTTCATGAATACAGTGGCACGTTGGTAAGGCAGCACACATAGCTCAAGAATATTTAATGAAAGTCGCGTTAAAACGAACGTTTGAGCAGTTAGAATTTAAAGGCAGACTTCTCGGAGATTCTGGTTATGCTTGTACTCCTTATTTAGTCACTTCTATCTTGCGTCGTAATAAACAAAAGGAAGGAATGTACAACCGGTCGCACATCTGGGCTCGTAACACTGTAGAACAATGCTTTGGAGGGAAGCAAAGTTTTCGGTGTTTACTGCGAGGACTAAATACTAAATAAGAGTATATAAAACTATATACATTGCAATGCAAAAACAAGATCTGCTTGAGGATGTAGTATAAGGAGATGATGAAAATGTACCAGTCACACAATTAGTAAATAACGATTTTTCTTAAATAAATATCCAAAAATTACATAAGATTTTATTTATCGCCAAAAAACAAAACAAAAATGGTTATTTAATTAATTTTGCCCTTCACGCTCTTTTCTTAATTCTAAAATTTCGTTACAAATATATTAAAAATGATTATATTTAGAACTTAGTTTTTCCACCGAGTCAGAAAACAACACGAGGAACAAGGAACAACACGTAACACTTATCTCTTGTCAAACTCCAAATATTGCCTGTCACTGTCATTAATGTCATCATCAAGTATTGATTTCATTCACTAATCATTTACTGACTCACTCTTTTTACTTTTAAAATAAGTGGGTTGCCATAGCGCAAGCGTTAATCCCGGCGTAAGGAATGTATAGTTAGTCCGAGGTTATAACGAAGTAAATAGTCAGTTACTCTGTGATTAGCTAGTCCAAGTGTAACTTCGAATTAAGCTTGGAATAAGCAATTTTTATTAATAAGACAGATAAATATTAACAAACGTTTTCAAATTACCGTATAGTGCCGGTGTAAGAATATCCACTACCCCATATAATCAAATTAGGAGATGGACAGCAGCGTCTTCGTAATAACGACTAAAACAAAAATATGCGGTTGCCAACTCGTTTGCCAAGCGAGTCAATTATAACACATATCCCCCTATGAGGCAATCTATGGGAGAGGCCTATGATCAGCAGTAGACATTAAAAAACTTTAACGGTAAACGAAGGAAACGTTAACCGTTACATGGTGGCAAGGAGTATCTACAGCGATGGCATTGCCGTTTTTCAAACAGTAAACGACAATATATAAATGACTAACGTGCTTATTTCCGAACCACGGTCTATTGTCCTTTCACAAACAATTTTACGGAATTTCTGTGCTAAAGTAAACAAGTTCAGGCATTAGCACATGTATTATATAAAAAATATTTAAAAGGCTACTTTCTTTACAAAATACTTAAATAAACATGTGAAAATAATGTTATAAGAGAATGAAAGAAGAAATGCTTCGGTCATTTGCACACGTAGTAAGATTAAATGAACAAAGGTAATAAATCAAATATTTGTTGCAGAAGTGAGTTGCGGATACGAGCTGGCAATCAATTGAAAATCGTATTATTTAATACCCTTTACCGATTAGTAACATGTGAAACAAACGGGAGAGGTGCGTCTTAATCGGCTTAATGGAAGGTGTCGGCTTTTGATTGACAGGCGTGAGTGCTTATGTATGTTTGTATATATTTTCTGATCAATTTTGATGCTTTCAAGTATATTGCCAGGAGCATAAAAATATTTTTTTTTCATTTTAAAGAATAACGTTGTTATTCTTTAAGTCTGAATCTGAATTAATCCATTTTCTCATAAGCGTCATCTATTCAACAATTTTAATTTGGAACGTTCAACGTTAAGGAATGATAGATTGACTTATTTTCAAATTTCTTCTCAAATTACTGTTTAATTACTGGCAAGTTTTACTTGCGAAGCAGTACAGAAATAAAAATAAAAACGTTTTAACAGCTGTAATAAATTGACTTCAAGACTCAAACTTATTTCCTATTTCGTCTTATCCGTAAAGCGAAGGATTGCCTTATAATAAACTATAAAATTAAGGGAATAGAGAGTGCGCCAATTCTTACGTACACACTCGTGAACTCTAATCCTTTCCTGCGCAAATATTTCCTTTCCTGATGATCTCTGTTAAATGCGGCCTCTGTGACTGAAATGCGGTCAGGATATTTTAAGAAAACGCTCGCGTAAAAACCGTCTGCCTATTTTACCTTTAATGTAAAACTAGGATTTTGTTGTAAGCGTCTGTTTATATTTAAAGTTTAAGTTTACATTCAGGTGTTTTTTATGTCAGTGTTTCGCAGGAGTATTATAGTATAAGCTTCGCAGCGCCATATAATTGTAAACTCTGCGCCATTGATAAGCGACACTTTTCAGAATTGTGCGATATGTGGTTGCTTGTGAATAGAATAAATTTATTTCTTTTAAAATAAACGAAACATTCCAATGTATGCATATAATTATTATGCTTAAAATTTTTTGAGATCTATTAGGTATATTTTAATTTTCCCTCTCTCTCTCTTCTATTAATCTCTCGATCTTCTGTCTCTTAGTAATATGTAAATTAAATTTAAGCGAAGGTACGTATACTCAGTCATTAAAAGAACTCTATTAGAAAAAGCGAACGAAGTAGGATGCTATAAATATTTAAATTTTCAATATTAATCATAACTACTGCCACTACTAATATAGGAGAAGATGTATTAGCGCTAAATACAAGTTAGATCAAAAGAAGCTGCTTGAATCTATACGCATGTATGTGCTGGCATTATTCGTAACAACTTCTTTCATAAATAAATAAACTGCGCTATTTATATGCGTCAATGCAAGTAAAAGTTATTAAACTCGAATAACCGGGACTTGTTTTTTGTTCTACTCCTATTATTATTCAATGCAGCCTTCGATCAATTACATAATAGATTAAGAATCAGGAACAAAAATAAGTCGCACAAGATGCTTATGTGTGGCCACGTTTGCACACACACATAAACATCTATCTATCTTAGAAAAAAGTTTAATAACATTAACAACTTCAGTTTATTATAAACCTTAATAACACTCTAACACACTGGTAAAGTTTAATCACCATTGCAAAATATATTTATTTAAGTCCTTTCATCAGAGAAAGGTTAAAAGTAATACTCGTAAGTTTAGAATGTCGCTTGAAAATAAAAAGTCATAGGTACAAACATATTTATTCTAAAATGAAACTTAAACTCATCAGTAATAAGGTTAAAACATTATGTAGACATTTTCGTGCTTACTCTAATTTGGTAGTAGACGTAGTTTTTGGTATTATATTTCAATGCTCGGAACACAGTAAGTATTGAAAGATGTAGAGTTGCAGAATATAAATATTTTAGGGTAAGAGTCGTTTTGTATGGTGCCAGTAAGTAGTAGGTATTCAATGAAAGGTCGTCAATTTCTTTTTTAAATACCCTTTTCTCGAAGTGTCACAAATCAATGTTAAATCTGATGATGATGCATCACTTCAAGCAAACTGCATCAGCCCGAGGTACGTCAGGTATTTCTATGGTACCTTCAAAAGTTAAAGTTTATTGAAAACAATTTTAAAGTATTTCATGAAAATACCTACAGGTATAGCTTTTTTCTGATAAAGATTTTTTTATTATCTGACTTGGTAACTCTTTCGTCATTCTGAACACAAAGCTAATTGCATTTTTATTGGTCCGTGAATCTAAAAAAGTCATATACAACTTACTTTTTTACCAAAAGCATTATCTTACACTAACAATTGTACTACTTTATGGTAATTACCTGCAATTTAGGAACCGCTGTTTTAGTGATCTACGCCTTTGCGTGTTTACAGTTATGTGCAATCTATCAAAATGAATCGAATATATTCTCGAATTTTTAAATGGGTTGTATATTATATAGTTCTCATCTTTCTTTCGCGACAATAAATACTTATTCTGCACAGCGAAATAGGGCCCTAGAAAATCTACAAACAATTATATATATATATATATATATATATATATATATATATATATATATATGTATATATATATTAAATAATAAAACTACTCCATGCATATTTGTTCAAGAACTGTCGATGTTTGTTACAATAGTTGTTGCGTTGTAGCAAACATTGGCCAAACAATCATAATATTAGCTAATTGAATTATTAAAAAATACTATTTATACTATTAAATTCTATTTTTATTTTATGAAAAACATTAAATGATATAAACTTACCGAAAAAAAGATATTCCGTTCACAATCTTGGTGTTACATTGGTTATTTGCACAGTTTTTGAACGCGTACTGCGGCATTTCGACGTTTTAACGTTGGCTATGATTGGTTTTGGTTCATACTAATTTGAAATAAGACCACAGAAGTGTTTGTGGTCTTATTTTTCTGGCCGTTTTTGAAGCGCTTATCGGGAATCGAGTATATTATTGATAGAAGAATGCAGCCGACAATCTAAAATAACGGGGGCTTCAATTGAAAAATGTCCAAGATAATTGCCAACTTTACCTTTACTGGTTGTAATAAATGTGAAATTTGATTTTGAAGCTTTCTATAAGGAAAAATGTCAACTCCCATGAGATGGTTAAGACGCAGAGGTCAATCAGCTTCCACTAAAAGGACAAAATCATACAAACAAGTTTCATAAATAAGACGCGAATTTGATAAATATGAACCCAATATAATTGTTTGCTATTAAAATTAGACTTGTATGAGATAATATGACAGGAGTTTATATGTTAAAAAAGTAAGGTAGTACCAAAGCTAGAAATTACTGAGTACATAAATGATTAAGGAAACTAAATGAATAAATTACATCAATTGGAACAAAATTGCCGGTAATAATGAGAATAAATTTCCAGTAATAAACAATGAAGACAAATTGAAACAAATTTGTTAAGTCTGACATGAGAATTTAACATTGCTAATGATTGATATGCTAACAGCTTCAATAAACATAATATAAATTTAAAAGAATAAAAGAAAGAGATATTTATTTGTCCATTTCTTAACAAATTAGCACTAAATACTCAAAACAAACATTATGTTTAGGTATTCTTATAGGTAGAGGAAAGTAACTAAATGTGGGCTAGTGCTTTAATATCGGCTAGTTAAAATTCTCGAAAACAAATAATTAAAAGGTGTTGCAAACGAATATCTCCTATTGCAGTCATTAGCCCCAACACCGCAATCACTCTATCTCATGAGTTCTGCGAGAGGTGATGGTTGCTTCACCGCTCTCATAAATATCGTATAGATATATATATATATATATATATATATATATATCACTATATATATATATATATATATATATATATATATATGTATATATATATATGTTTTTATCGGTTAAAGTGCTGTGGGTGGGTGCGGTCGCATACGACCACTCGGGATTTGCCGGGTGAATGCGACAGTTAAAAATATGATAAAAAATTTGTGAAGCGAATATGAAAACCTTTTGATCACCAACTTATGCAGTCATTACAACCCTGACTGATCATCAATCCGGCAAGCGATCTGCTGCGGCACTACAGCGAGCAAAGATTTTTCTAATCCTTTCATTACAGCATATTAAAATGCACTTATTGACTAATGTAATACATTGGCACATAGTGCATCCCCCGGCCAGATCCCTATGCCAGTGTCGCCAAGCTTGGCAGGTAGGGTCCTTCTAGTGACGGTCGATGTGTAGTATGATAATTCGTTCAAGAATCGGATGGATGCGTTAGCTCAAGGACCGTCCTTTGTAGCATTCCTTGGGGGGGGGGGCTTTTGTTCAGTAGATACCTTCTATAAGGTTGTAATAATGACGACGATGATGATAGTATTATAGTATATTAAAAGTATTTTATATTTATTATATTATGTCTCTACGAGTACACTTTATCTCTAATGTCAGAACACATCAGTAGGTAAACAGCAGCTTTTGTTAAAAAGTATAGTTTTAAAAATGTTAAAGAATAATAAGTGAAGGAAATACCAAGAAAATCTTTTGATCACCAACCTATCCAGTAATTACAAGCCTGACTCTGATCATCGATCCGGCAAGCGATCGACTGCAGCATAACAGCAAGCAATTTTTTAATACTTTCACTACAGCATATCAAAATGCACTGATTGACAAATGTAATAGATTCCCACATAGGGGGCATATTTGCCAGAATTGTCAACCTTGGCAGACGGGTTACCACCGCAGTGTTTTATGAATATTTTGAGTTGCTATCAGGAAGATGCTGCTGCCTAATACTTTCTTTCATTTTCCTCTATTGCTCTCACGATAACCACGGAATGACATGGGGTAGTGGATAATCATATGCAGCCACCAGATGGCGAACGAAAAAGTAATTAAATTATTTCTCTACACAGTAGGACCCATTATTTGCCTATGAGTCCGTCTGAGTCAGTACTTACTACTTTTACCTGTTTCTGCAACCAAATAGCGGTGCTTATTGCTATGTTCCAAATGTGTGGCAAGAACCTGTCTAATTAAAAACCGTGAGGCATTCTATCATAGTCCTCAGAGGTAAGAACGCATGTGGAGCCCCCTTTGTTTGACGTTGACTGCACGTTGCAGCGGCTGCCATAAGATAGACTATAAGTTTTCACTTCAATTTTATTTATAATAATGTTATCCAATATAAAACGACCAGTTCTTCTGCAGTGCTAGGTGGTGCTTCCAAAGCAGGAGTTTAAATGATGTTTTACTAGTAGCCGGACGTAAGTTCTTTCGTAAATCATTCAGTTTGTGGGGTAAGACATCCGGAGTGGCACAATGAGTACTGTACATACTCATTGAGGAACTCCGGCTCTCAGATAAGCAATTTCAATCTGAACATAAATAGGTCCTTAGAACTGCGATAGTATATGGTCAACGCACATGCAATTCCCCTGGTGTTGTGGTTGTTCGTGGAAAGCGGTAGTTACTTAGACACAGGTAAGCCGCATGCTCGTTTGCCCACTCTTCTATAAAAGCAGTCAATCAGTTTGCATAAATTGTTAAGGCAGAAATTGGGGTCACAAATCAGATGATCTCTCATCGCCTGATATATGCGCTTATTAATTAAATTTGGAAATAAAGAAATTAAATAAGTAGGGTGCGTTTCCTTGCTGAATGGCTATACTTAGATTTTGACGACAAAAGAACTACTCCTCTTATCACAATTACCAAAGAAAATCCACCGAAAATCTGCATTTAACAACAAATAGTCTCGAAGATCTAGATATTTCGTAACTCATTAAAAGGGTAGCAGAATAGCAAATCTAAATGAAAAAGAAAGCCAATTTAAAGAGCTAAAAAGGGGCTTTATTTCTCCTTTACACGAAATCTAAGCGACAATTTCAGAATATGATACTACTTTATTTCTTTTACTTGGTGTCAGTTTTAACTTTTTAAAAGTTATTTTGTTTTGTTTATTCGCAACATGCTATATCATTGTTCTCTTTTCGTTTTTTGTACTTCTATGTAAAGGAAGGTGAGCTGAAAATAAGGATATATATAATAGGGCAACGAAACCCAAGGAATCAGCAGCTGGCCAACTTTATAGAGAATGAGGGATTCTATATGATGAGCTTTTTCTTCCAAAGGCTTTCCCGCAAAAAAATAAGATTGACTTCATTAAAACGACCAGACGACAACTGTTCAGTGATGTCTCAGTGATTGCAAGGGTGAAAACTTGCAGAGATCACCGAATGGTGAGAGGTACACTGAAATTAAACGTATAGTTGGAGTTACGAATCGCCTCGCACGCAGACTCGATGATTTCAAGTCTCCCGAACGAGGTAAAGCCTTTTCGGTTTC
Organism: Parnassius apollo; assembly: GCA_907164705.1. Classification (NCBI taxonomy): domain Eukaryota; kingdom Metazoa; phylum Arthropoda; class Insecta; order Lepidoptera; family Papilionidae; genus Parnassius; species Parnassius apollo. The sequence continues at coordinate 1,553,158 of CAJQZP010001514.1, forward strand.
TGAAAAGGCATTATACCACGTACATACCCTTCGGCAAATTGTACAGAAGTCCGAAGAGTACAATATGTCACATTACCTGGCGTATGAACACTATGAGAAAGCCTTCGAAATTTGGGCGGTGCTGCAATCCTTTCGGCGGTGCCAAGTTTACTGTCGGTATATCGAAGTGCTGAGTGTTGGTACAGTAGGGCTACGGTAGTTATCCGAGTACAGAACCAAAGTCTGAAACCTATCCAACTGCAGCGAGGTGTAAGGTAGGGTAACGCAATATCCCCGAAACTCTTCACCACTGCACTGGAAGACGTATTTGGGATACTGGGCTGGAAAGGATACGGTATAAAGGTCAATGGCGAGTTTATCAATCACCTTCGATTTGATAACGATATAAAAACTTTATGGAAGAATAACTTGAAGACCCAAGCAATGTGCTCAATGACCTCAATAGTGTTTCCCAACGAACAGGTACTTAAGATTATATACATAGACAAAACAAAAGTCATGTGTAATATGCATGTCACATATATGCCGGTGGTTGTTGGGAGCACTAAGCTCGAAGTTGTTGACGAGTATGTTTACCTGGAACAAATAGTTCTCCTAGGTAAGTCCAACTTTGCTCCAGAGGTCAATCGACGGATTCAACTGAGCTGGGCAGCGTTTGGGAGATTGTAACACATCTTCTTATCAGGTATACCTCAAAACCGGATTGTACAACCAATACGTGTTGCCAGTGATTACCTCTCTGTTCTGATCTGTTCCTTTACTCAGCTGGCCGTATGAGAAAGCTCAAAGTCGCTCTGTGCGCTATGGAGATGGCTACTCTCGGAATTTGTCTGCGTGATATACTTAGGAATGAGTATATCCTCTGTAGAACCAGACATAGCCTAACGGATTAGTAAGCTAAAATATCAATGGGACGGCCACATAACTTGAAAAACCAATAGCCGATGGAGAAAAAGTTCAGGCGAAGTGTAGGGTGACCCCAGTAAATGGTACCTATTAGTATGGACCTGGTAAGACATGCAGGAAGTCGATGGATGCAGATGGCTCTAGACCGTGCTTTGTGGCATTCCTTGGAGGAGGCCTATGTTCAGCGAGGGACCTGTGAAGGGCTATAATGATGATGATGATGATGATGTACAGGACATGATACCTACTGAACAAATTTTATGATTTTATCAACTAAATTCTTATTAATTAGGTCTATATACAAAAAATGAAGCAAACAGTATTCAAAATGACAACTTATGCACAATTTGCAAAATATAACAATCTATTTTTACCACAGACACAAAATAATTTGAATTATTTTGTTTCAAAGCTCTAACACGGTTTTGTTAACATCCACCATAATTTATACACGTCACTAATTGACGTGTAGCTTGTAATTTACTAATATAATTATTTTCAAATTTAATTAATAAGCACACACGCCAGGCGATCAGCAATCATATGATTATTGACCTAATTTCTGCCTTAACAATTTTGGCAAACTGCTTGGTTATGCTTTTTTATAGAAGAGTGTGCAAACAAGCATGCGGCTTTATTATACGTTTCGTCAGTTCTGTTAAATGCAAAAAGTAACAAATAAGTATTGTAACTTATTAATGATGTAACATATTGTTTAATTTTGCATACTATTAACATTCAAAATAGTTTTGATATGAGAATATAGACTTACCAATCCTAGTCTTAAATATTGTTATGCTTAAACCGATAATACGAAACATAGAAAGCATTTAGAGATTCCTTTAACGAATTAGTAAATAAATTTAGTTCTTATTTATAACTGGCTTCTGCTCGTGGCTCTATATGAGTGTAAGTAAAACAATTTTACGTTAGTTTTTTAGTAGTCACTTTTGTACCATGTAATACCATTTTTGTTTTTCTGTCTGACCGGGTAATCTTCGGAATGGCCGAACCATTTATAATGAAACTTCGAAAAATTAACTTTAAGAAAAACTTGGTGATTTTTATTTTTGAGAAATCAAGAAATTAATTTAATAAGTGGTGCTTGATGATAATCTTAAATTTAAAGGATACCACATTATTAAATCTTGCACGGAAAAGTCAGGGTGGGTCGTTCGTACTTAAATATAAATTGGAATCGTAAAAGCTATCACCCCATTTCATCCCATATGCGTCGTAAACGGTGATTATAAAAATGCGTTAAATGTAGTCCTGCGGTTGCCAAAACGCGTGCCAGGCATGATTTTTGTATATTTTTGATTATCTTTAATACCTTCAACCCTACATTAGCATTTTGTTATGTATCGTAGATATATTTTACATGCATATATGTTGCACATTAATAAACATCAAACCCAGAACATTAATTTGTAAGCATTACAAACACTTTGTTAGTGTACAATATAATTTAGGAAGAAAAATGAAGATGATTTCATCCGCCAAGTGAAAAATTGAGAGTAGAGAAAGTTCTCTGAGAATGAAGCTGTAACAAATACGCTTAGGTTTTGTTTTGTTCTTACTTATTAACTTCCCAGTGGGAAGTTATTGTAATGGGTCCGATTTTGCAAATTGTAAATTTTAACATATCTCCACGTTTCAAGGTCCTTAGAGGGGTATGGATTTTAAGAGGATGTCCGTGAGTGCACATGTACGTATGTATGTGTGTATGTATGTTCGGAATCTATTTTCGAGACGGTATCTCGAGAACAAAGAGTGATATTGACATGGGAGCAGGTTCATTTAACGCATAATTATGTAACTTAGACATCATTAAATTTTGAGCAAAATCGGTCAAGTCGTTTTTGTGCCGAATGAAAAATTGTATAAAATATTAAAACATATGATATTTTTTTATTCCTTCCACTGAAAAGTTAGTCGTGTGTGCCATTCGGGTCGCACCTAGACCGCTTTTTTATGGTAGTGAACTCGTACCTGTTATACTCTTTGCTAGTTTCAAGTAATAAAAAATTATTCTAATAAATATCCTTCAAATTTTCTTTACAATATATTGACGCATATTGCGAAGTTTTTGAGTGATTTTAACGGCAGCTTGAGATAGTTCAAGGCGCCTAAGGACACAATAATTTGAGGCTTGTAAGGTGGAGAGACATTAAACGCCCGATTGTTGACATAAAACTGACTGTAATTACGTTATTGTTAAATTTATATTTAGACTAGCTTTTACCCGCGGCTTCTTGGGCTTCAATTTAGCAATAATAATAAATGTTGTTCCGCGCCAAATTCAGCAAATTTCGATCACTCAGTCACCTTTTTGTCTGTGTTTCTATGTCCGTTTGTTCATGAATTTTCTAGAATTCTTATAGATGATATTTGGCATAGATATATTGTACAGGAACGGGAGGCAGGTGCTCTTCAATGATTGATTTATTGAACGTTTTCTGGTTATATTTAAATCGTCTTATTGCTAACAGTGTGTATCAGGTAATAATCAAAAGAGGAATGCCCACTCTTCATAGACATTTCGGCCATGGGTGCCCACATATAAAAGCATATAGATATGATAATATACAATTAAAAGAATGAAATGGTTAAGAAATTGGTTTAAAAAAAGTCGGGAATTTTAAGATATAAAAGTTTTTATTTTCACAAATACAGTTTTTTAACAACTAATTTTACCGATTTTATCGCGTTTAATTTCTTTGATTTTTTAATTCTCGACGTTTCGGGTGCTTTCCAGCACACATGGTCATGGGGGATTGAGGTGACTGGTGTACCGAATCAGTGTTAACTTGGAGTAACTTCAGCTTTTTAATAACTATTTATGGTCCGATATATGCAGAATGAACTTACTGTCTTGAAGTCTTGCGTGGTATGCTTGGGTTTAGTTTTAATTTTATTATTTACAGGGTCCTAAACAGGTGGGAGTACCCAGCTTCCTTCTCTATTGAAATTAGAATGTTTTTAATTTCAATAGCCTCACATATAATCCTTGGCAGGAATCGATGTTCTTTCGCGAGGATTTGTGGTCTATCAAATATGATATTATATGTATCTTCTTCAGCGGCTTGTAGAATGTTCTAATAGGAGCTCGCTTCAAGATGTAGCCAATCTTGTCCGTAATACCACTGAAATATGGTAGTACAGCAGGCACATGCTCGACTGTGCCCGACTTCACTCGGTCACTGTGACATAGGTGCGGGACCCGAAGCTTGTTGTCGTGCAGAACTTGCTTGACGTGCTGAAGCTCGGCAGCCAGGTGTTTGCGCTCACAGATCCCTTGTGCTCTCTGTAACAAAGAGTTGCCCACGGTAGCTAACTGTGAAGGATGATGGTGAGATTCACCGTTTAAATATTGGTTTGTATGGGACATTTTTCTATATACAGTGTAACCTATGGTGTTAATAGAATTTCGGATGACTAACACATCTGGGAATGCTAAGGAATTATTGGCCTCTAGTATAATATCTAATCACTGAATGGAATTTAGCACAGAGTGGTAACAATGGATAAAATCCATTGGTTTTTTTTTGCGCCCGAAGCAATTGGAAAGGGCTACCCTTTATGAAGGGAGGCGGAAAACGCATTACGCATACCACGATAGCCGGTCTATCGTGATTATGAGGGACTCACTGCCTACCGGTTGATACCCTCTAAAAACCGCCTTTGGGGACTGGCAACTGGCTGTTTAAGCTTCTTATGCCGTATCGGAAGCGACCCTCTTTTGGGAAAAGAGGGCGCAGGAAAAATTCATAATTTCCTCCCCAATAAGCTAGCAGGACCTGTCAGCAGATTCCCAGCACTCCTACTGTGGTGGTGGGGGGAAGGCCTTAAAAGGCAGACTTGTTGTCATAATGAGATGTGTTCCAAGGGTTTGGGTATGAAAGTGAAAGTCACATTCATACCCAAACCAGGTAGGAGTGTATACGCAAATCCTAAATCCTAGAGACCCATTAGCCTCACATCCTTTCTCCTAAACACTAATGTGTGTAAGGGAATTAAGGGGGTTGACGCAAATTAACTTAATTATTATTATATTATAGGAATTATATATAACTTTTTATTATTGCTTGCCTTTAGTAATCACATTATTCCTGCCCACACGTAAAATACACGCTTAGACGTGGAGTTTCGGAAAACAGCCCGTCGTAAACTAACTAATATCATAATCAAGTTTTGATCAGATCTTTAATTTATTTTATGATTTTTTTATAGGATAGCGTGACAACCGAGCGCACAGTCCATCTGATGGTAAGTGGTTGCTGTGGCTCATAGACATCAACATCTATCCTCGATTACGAATCAAAATACAGATGTGTTGCCACCCATGAGGACTAGGATGGAATGCCTCGTTGCCAGGGTCTCTGGTTCTCTACACTCCCTATCCGAAACACAGCAGCATTAAGCTACTATTTTAAGCCGGTACTCTGTGAGAGCGTGGTCCTTCCCTGGTAGAGCCGACCCATTCATGCTACAACTATAACTGCAGCATGACCCTACCACATACGAAGAATCTTATCTTATATATACAATCTTATACAACATTTGTATCATACACAATCAATACATTATCCAGGAATTGAGCAGGAGGCGAAATATTAGACTGATGCCGTGCCCAACCCAAATACCAAATTACTGTCATAACATGGGCACAGCATCCTACCGTTCGACGGCCGACAATACAATTGCAACAATACTTTTTAATTGCACTTCTACCAGAATCATTGCCACTAATTAAAATAATAAGTGAAGGAAATACCAAGAAAATCTTTTGATCACCAACCTATCCAGTAATTACAAGCCTGACTCTGATCATCGATCCGGCAAGCGATCGACTGCAGCATAACAGCAAGCAATTTTTTAGTACTTTCACTACAGCATATCAAAATGCACTGATTGACAAATGTAATAGATTCCCACATAGGGGGCATATTTGCCAGAATTGTCAACCTTGGCAGACGGGTTACCACCGCAGTGTTTTATGAATATTTTGAGTTGCTATCAGGAAGATGCTGCTGCCTAATACTTTCTTTCATTTTCCTCTATTGCTCTCACGATAACCACGGAATGACATGGGGTAGTGGATAATCATATGCAGACACCAGATGGCGAACGAAAAAGTAATTAAATTACTTCTCTACACAGTAGGACCCATTATTTGCCTGTCCGTCTGAGTCAGTACTTACTTACTACTTTTACCTGTTTCTGCAACCAAATAGCGGTGCTTATTGCTATGTTCCAAATGTGTGGCAAGAACCTGTCTAATTAAAAACCGTGAGGCATTCTATCATAGTCCTCAGAGGTAAGAACGCATGTGGAGCCCCCTTTGTTTGACGTTGACTGCACGTTGCAGCCGCTGCCATAAGATAGACTATAAGTTTTCACTTCAATTTTATTTATAATAATGTTATCCAATATAAAACGACCAGTTCTTCTGCAGTGCTAGATGGTGCTTCCAAAGCAGGAGTTTAAATGATGTCTTACTAGTAGCCGGACGTAAGTTCTTTCGTAAATCATTCGGTTTGTGGGGTAAGACATCCGGAGTGGCACAATGAGTACTATACATACTCATTGAGGAACTGCGGCTCTCTGATAAGCAATTTCAATCTGAACATAAATAGGTCCTTAGAACTGCGATAGTATATGGTCAACGCACATGCAATTCCCCTGGTGTTGTGGTTGTTCGTGGAAAACGGTAGTTACTTAGACACAGGTAAGCCACATGCTCGTTTGCCCACTCTTCTATAAAAGCAGTCAATCAGTTTGCATAAATTGTTAAGGCAGAAATTGGGGTCACAAATCAGATGATCTCTCATCGCCTGATATATGCGCTTATTAATTAAATTTGGAAATAAAGAAATTAAATAAGTAGGGTGCGTTTCCTCGCTGAATGGCTATACTTAGATTTTGATGACAAAAGAACCACTCCTCTTATCACAATTACCATAGAAAATCCACCGATAATCTGCATTTAACAACAAATAGTCTCGAAGATCTAGATATTTCATAGCTCATTAAAAGGGTAGCAGAATAGCAAATCTAAATGAAAAAGAAAGCCAATTTAAAGAGCTAAAAAGGGGCTTTATTTCTCCTTTACACGAAATCTAAGCGACAATTTCAGAATATGATACTACTTTATTTCTTTTACTTGGTGTCAGTTTTAACTTTTTAAAAGTTATTTTGTTTTTTTTTTATTCGCAACATGCTATATCATTGTTCTCTTTTCGTTTTTTGTACTTCTATGTAAAGGAAGGTGAGCTGAAAATAAGGATATATAGAATAGGGCAACGAAACCCAAGGAATCAGCAGCTGGCCAACTTTATAGAGAATGAGGGATTCTATATGATGAGCTATTTCTTCCAAAGGCTTTCCCGCAAAAAATAAGATTGACTTCATTAAAACGACCAGACGACAACTGTTCAGTGATGTCTCAGTGATTGCAAGGGTGAAAACTTGCAGAGATCACCGAATGGTGAGAGGTACACTGAAATTAAACTTATAGTTGGAGTTACGAATCGCCTCGCACGCAGACTCGATGATTTCAAGTCTCCCGAACGAGGTAAAGCCTTTTCGGTTTCTGAAAAGGCATTATACCACGTACACACCCTTCGGAAAATTGTACAGAAGTCCGAAGAGTACAATATGGCACATTACCTGGCGTATGAACACTATGAGAAAGCCTTCGAAATTTGGGCGGTGCTGCAATCCTTTAGGCGGTGCCAATTTTACTGTCGGTATATCGAAGTGCTGAGGTGTTGGTACAGTAGGGCTACGGTAGTTATCCGAGTACAGAACCAAAGTCTGAAACCTATCCAACTGCAGCGAGGTGTAAGGTAGGGTAACTCAATATCCCCGAAACTCTTCACCACTGCACTGGAAGACGTATTTGGGATACTGGACTGGAAAAGATACGGTATAAAGGTCAATGGCGAGTTTATCAATCACCTTCGATTTGATAACGATATAAAAACTTTATGGAAGAATCACTTGAAAACCCAAGCAATATGCTCAATGTCCTCAATAGTGTTTCCCAACGAACAGGTCTTAAGATTATATACATAGACAAAACAAAAGTCATGTGTAATATGCATGTCACATATATGCCGGTGATTGTTGGGAGCACTAAGCTCGAAGTTCTTGACGAGTATGTTTACCTGGAACAAATAGTCCTCCTAGGTAAGTCCAATTTTGCTCGAGAGGTCAATCGACGGATTCAACTGAGCTGGGCAGCGTTTGGGAGATTGTAACACATCTTCTTATCAGGTATACCTTAAAACAGGATTGTACAACCAATACGTGTTGCCAGTGATTACCTCTCTGTTCTGATCTGTTCCTTTACTCAGCTGGCCGTATGAGAAAGCTCAAAGTCGCTCTGTGAGCTATGGAGATGGCTATTCTCGGAATATGTCTGCGTGATAAACTTAGGAATGAGTATATCCTCTGTAGAACCAGACATAGCCTAACGGATTAGTAAGTTTCAATGGGCCGGCCATATAGCTTGAAAAACCAATATCCGATGGATAAAAAGTTCAGGCGAAGTGTAGGGTGACCCCAGTATATGGTACCTATTAGTATGGACCTGGTAAGCCATGCAGGAAGTCGACGGATGCAGATGGCTCGGGACCGTGCTTTGTGGCATTCCTTGGAGGAGGCCTAGGTTCAGCGAGGGACCTGTGAAGGGCTATAATGATGATGATGATGATGATGTACAGGACATGATACCTACTGAACAAATTTTATGATTTTATCAACTAAATTCTTATTAATTAGGTTTATATACAAAACATGAAGCAAACAGTATTCAAAATGACAACTTATGCACAATTTTGCAAAATTTAGCAATCTATTTTTACCACAGACACAAAATAATTTGAATTATTTTGTTTCATAGCTCTAACATGGTTTCGTTAACATCCACCATAATTTATACACGTCACTAATTAATAATAATTCGTTAAGAAATTGGTTTAAAAAAAGTCGGGAATTTTAAGATATAAAAGTTTTTATTTTCACAAATACAGTTTTTTAACAACTAATTTTACCGATTTTATCGCGTTTAATTTCTTTGATTTTTAATTCTCGACGTTTCGGGTGCTTTCCAGCACACATGGTCATGGGGGATTGAGGTGACTGGTGTACCGAATCAGTGTTAACTTGGAGTAACTTCAGCTTTTTAATAACTATTTATGGTCCGATATATGCAGAATGAACTTACTGTCTTGAAGTCTTGCGTGGTATGCTTGGGTTTAGTTTTAATTTTATTATTTACAGGGTCCTAAACAGGTGGGAGTACCCAGCTTCCTTCTCTATTGAAATTAGAATGTTTTTAATTTCAATAGCCTCACATATAATCCTTGGCAGGAATCGATGTTCTTTCGCGAGGATTTGTGGTCTATCAAATATGATATTATATGTATCTTCTTCAGCGGCTTGTAGAATGTTCTAATAGGAGCTCGCTTCAAGATGTAGCCAATCTTGTCCGTAATACCACTGAAATATGGTAGTACAGCAGGCACATGCTCGACTGTGCCCGACTTCACTCGGTCACTGTGACATAGGTGCGGGACCCGAAGCTTGTTGTCGTGCAGAACTTGCTTGACGTGCTGAAGCTCGGCAGCCAGGTGTTTGCGCTCACAGATCCCTTGTGCTCTCTGTAACAAAGAGTTGCCCACGGTAGCTAACTGTGAAGGATGATGGTGAGATTCACCGTTTAAATATTGGTTTGTATGGGACATTTTTCTATATACAGTGTAACCTATGGTGTTAATAGAATTTCGGATGACTAACACATCTGGGAATGCTAAGGAATTATTGGCCTCTAGTATAATATCTAATCACTGAATGGAATTTAGCACAGAGTGGTAACAATGGATAAAATCCATTGGTTTTTTTTTTGCGCCCGAAGCAATTGGAAAGGGCTACCCTTTATGAAGGGAGGCGGAAAACGCATTACGCATACCACGATAGCCGGTCTATCGTGATTATGAGGGACTCACTGCCTACCGGTTGATACCCTCTAAAAACCGCCTTTGGGGACTGGCAACTGGCTGTTTAAGCTTCTTATGCCGTATCGGAAGCGACCCTCTTTTGGGAAAAGAGGGCGCAGGAAAAATTCATAATTTCCTCCCCAATAAGCTAGCAGGACCTGTCAGCAGATTCCCAGCACTCCTACTGTGGTGGTGGGGGGGAAGGCCTTAAAAGGCAGACTTGTTGTCATAATGAGATGTGTTCCAAGGGTTTGGGTATGAAAGTGAAAGTCACATTCATACCCAAACCAGGTAGGAGTGTATACGCAAATCCTAAATCCTAGAGACCCATTAGCCTCACATCCTTTCTCCTAAACACTAATGTGTGTAAGGGAATTAAGGGGGGTTGACGCAAATTAACTTAATTATTATTATATTATAGGAATTATATATAACTTTTTATTATTGCTTGCCTTTAGTAATCACATTATTCCTGCCCACACGTAAAATACACGCTTAGACGTGGAGTTGCGGAAAACAGCCCGTCGTAAACTAACTAATATCATAATCAAGTTTTGATCAGATCTTTAATTTATTTTATGATTTTTTTATAGGATAGCGTGACAACCGAGCGCACAGTCCATCTGATGGTAAGTGGTTGCTGTGGCTCATAGACATCAACATCTATCCTCGATTACGAATCAAAATACAGATGTGTTGCCACCCATGAGGACTAGGATGGAATGCCTCGTTGCCAGGGTCTCTGGTTCTCTACACTCCCTATCCGAAACACAGCAGCATTAAGCTACTATTTTAAGCCGGTACTCTGTGAGAGCGTGGTCCTTCCCTGGTAGAGCCGACCCATTCATGCTACAACTATAACTGCAGCATGACCCTACCACATACGAAGAATCTTATCTTATATATACAATCTTATACAACATTTGTATCATACACAATCAATACATTATCCAGGAATTGAGCAGGAGGCGAAATATTAGACTGATGCCGTGCCCAACCCAAATACCAAATTACTGTCATAACATGGGCACAGCATCCTACCGTTCGACGGCCGACAATACAATTGCAACAATACTTTTTAATTGCACTTCTACCAGAATCATTGCCACTAATTAAAATATATATAAAATATACTTTACGACTGATGTGTCGACTTGTGATTTTAGCCCTAAGTAAAGAGCAGCTAGGGTTAAAGTTTATTCCTTCCGTAATGCTGCTTCTGTGGTTGTTACATAATTCTATCCGATAGCAACCATTAAATCTAATATGCTCACCATAATAGGAGCGAGCTTGCTTTAATTGGTATGTGCCACAAGCAATTAATATTAAATCACTGTAAGTTAAAACAGGAAATTCCCTAACATTTTCAGAGTCTACATTTATATTTCTAAAGTCTGCCCTAGCTCTATTTAGATTTCGTTCCCTAACATACTCAGACAAATCATTATTTGTCTCCATATTTTGGTGAACTATTTCAAGTATTTGAGCCGCATCATCCCTGTCCCTTATTTTAGTGTGGAATTTAATAATTAGAGCAGCAGCCACAGCAAAGTCTATCATCAAATGTTTAGAAGCCCTGTTAAAATAATTTTGGCGAAATATTTTAAATTGAGTTTTAAAAATGCCATTCACCACCTCGACTATCCATTGACACATAGTCACAGCTCTGGACTTATTAGCTTCTCTAGTCGTTAACTGAGATTCACCATCGAGTCGAGGTACAAAGGTACATGAACCTGATAACCACAATGTTCTAAAAGAGGCAATGAATCCCTAAAGCCTCTATCTAGGATGAATACATCTCCAGATTCAAAATATTGCCTTAATGAACTGGATTCATTACCAAATTCTTTTTTATGATATCCGCATCTGAGGTTGTTGCAGGATAAGGGCCTAAAACATCTATGATGTAACCATCACTACACACAAAAAGGAAAGGTTTTATAAGATTGCTATATTTGTGTAATGAGTAAGTTTTTTTCTGATATAAATAATTGGAACTTTTTTCTATGTATATATATGTACCATCGGCAATTATGACAGGCCTCCTATTTTCTCCCCCATAAAGTCCATTTGGAATGAGAAGATTTCTTTGAGCTATTTCTGCTCGGGATATATGATTTATGCCCAAATTCATAGGAACAAAATCCTGATTAATTATTTCGCGGGCCATATTTATAAGCCGCTCTAATGTGCTTCTTGGCACTTGCAATAATGCTGACATGCGTTCGTCACTATCTCCTATTCTTAACTTCATTAAATATGCAGCAAGTGCAAAACAACCCCTATGTTTACTTGACAGTCTAGGAACTACAGAGAGAATTTGTTGGTATTGTGCCTTTGATAAGCCTAGATAATAATGTACAGTGTGCTCAGGCATACTGTCAATATTTTCAAAGTCTATATGATTATGCATATTATCTTTCAATAATGTAGCAAAATTTTCAATTTGTGCTGCACTAAATGTTTTAATAGGATTATATATTGATTCTAAAAGTAAATCCCAAGAGTTACTATTTAAATGGTACTTACAGATTCTACATTCTGGAGGTACATAGTAATTGTAATCACAAAAAAGACGTACCCGCAACGCTGTTGGAACAATTAGTCGATTGGAGTCGTTACAACCAGGAAAAAAACATTGATTTTGTGTTAGTGGTGCTCTTACATAATTAGGTAGCAGTATACTATGTGATATATGATCTAAGCTTTGTTGATCTGGGTGAAATACATTACCGACTTCAGATTGCAACGAGGATGAACTGGATGATTCAGATGGTTCCCGTTCTGCAGTTGAATGTGATGCTGCTCTATCAAACCTTCGCCAACAATTATGACACACACGAGATGACGATGGCAACTGAAATAATATTAAATACAAAAGTGAAAAAGTGAACTAAATAAAAATAAAATAGATTTGTTTCCTTTAAACTCAAATACATATAAAATATTTATCAAGTTAATTGTTACTGCACAAAAGCAGATTTAATGGCCTATATTATTTAATAATTAAGCACTTAAAAACTACCAGTAGTCCAAAAACAATGAAAAATTAATTGTCTCATTACTTGGTAGTTGGTAAAAACGGTAACACTCTACCTGGTGGTGATAAGCTAATCTTATCGCCATGTTATAAATAAGCTTGTATGTTTGTCAGATATAGTTTGTGTGGATGTAATCAGAGTAAAAACATGTATCACTATCAGATATGAGCACACACACCTAATAAATTAAAAAAATGTTGAACACGTACCTCACGTGGTGCAATTTGATGGGCAATTTCATTCCTTATGAGTTCCTCACGTAGAGAATCAGACCCAAACAATGTGTGTGATCTTATTCTCAAAAGTGACTTGCCACAGCTGATACATACATGTCCATGACTAATAATTGGTGAATTTTCCTGTTCGCTAGTTGGATGTCGTATTTGATTCCAGGCTGCAGTCCAACATGCGTGGCATACTACACTATCACTCGAAACTTGTACCTAATAAAGAAGCCATAATTATTGTAGAATGAAGAAAAGGAAGACATGACACATAATTGTAACTATTTACCTGCTGTGGTCGAACCCATTCTTGTATAAGATTTCGCAGTTCTGGAATTTCCAACAAATGCCTTCGTGTTTTCGCTATATTTAAACAACAATTAACACAGCGAAAATGTCCTCTTGAATGAGTTACCGAGGGCTGGGAAGAAGTCTGGCCGGCGTGGAAGCTGGGATCATTGTTAACAGTGGATATCGAGTCCAAGTTCGTGCAGGGGTTATTGAAGGAAGCGGGTGCGTTGTCCATGTTCAGGCCGTGGTCAGTAGGGTGGGATAAAATGTCAGAGTCCAATTATAACGCTTGTTTGTTACTTCGATAACAAATTCACAAAAATAAAAACAAACAAATGACTATAGTTGTGAACTGAATTGTGATTTCATTCTATGACAGGGCTTAGCTGTCAGACTCGATGTTGCCACTTAACTGACATAAAATCGATGAAAGGATATCGATTTTATTCGATTAATAATATCGTTAAAAAACAATCTTTGAGGCGCTTTAAGTTCTGCAGGCTTTTTAAAATATATTTTCCTTTATATATTTAAATGCTATTTGAAATGTATTTTTAGGAACAGTTAAATTGTGTAGTTGCGTTTTGTTAAGCTTTAACCTTTTGAGCGCCACGCCAAAAACGTATTACCGTGTCCTGTACGCCAAAGCGCCAAAACAAAATAGTGTTGCCAAGAGTTGATATATCGATAAGGTGAAATAACTTGTTTTTGTTGGTTTTTTATGCTATAAATGACTCTTAATAAACTGTATGTTTTATTTAATCTTGTGCCGTCTTCCACTCTTTTTTATATATGTACTTTGTACATATAAACATAAATAAAAAACAAATAATAACAATAAAATAGTAGTAAACCACAGCACTACTCTCCATCCTAATGACAACACCGATGACGACGACGCGACTGGACGACAACGGCGTAGCTGACCTTCCTTTTTGAAACATTCTTAGAATGTTGTGTATCGATTTCAAAATCGATCTAACCGAAATATACAGACATCGATTCATAATATTTTATGTGTCGGGGAAGGCGTAGGCCAAGTGACGCACAGAAGAAAAGTCTTACACTCTTATGAAAATGGGGATTTGATATGATGCTGATTTTGCTAGATGATTTTGAGACTGAGAAAGAAAATGGCACAACACAAAATGAAAAATTGCTCTTCACACCCTAATTAAAAAAAACATTAATTGTAATTTTGTATTATTATTAAAGAAGGTACATAATTATTCATTAATCAACAATTGTATATAATTATTCGCACCAGGTAAATCAGCCGTATAATACTAAAATCTTGGTCATGGAATAAATAAACATATTTGTTCACCAATCAATCAAAAATTCAATTCATCAATCAAAAATCAAAATTCATCATCATCGACGCTTTCCAAAATCCGAATGAGTTCTGAGGAATCGTTCATGTTGCATTGCTCTACTTTTCTCGGTAATCACTTATGACGTCATCAGGGTGTCGTCTATCCTTGATCACGGTGCCCAGTGAACTGATTTTCGATGACGCGCTAAAGATGCGCTAGAGTTGAGATATTAGATTTATTATGCGAAGATAATCTGATAACATTTTTTATTCATGTAGCTAATTATAGTTTTATGTTTCTAACCTTTAATTTTATTCAAATATCAATAATAATAGAAAAAAAACACCATTGAGCTGAATTTTGGATAGTTTTCAAGAAATCTATGCCTCCCGCGTTTGACACTAGCGGTCAACCATAGACGACTTTGGCGTGCTGGACATAGTATTTGCTTAGATAAAAATCCATTTTTATTAGTTCAATGTTTCTTAGTACTTGTGGCTCTAGAAGACTTGTTTTTTATACTCACATGTTGCTGGGTTATTCCTATTTTGAGGAGTGTAGAATTAAAATACCTGTAATAATTTTCCAATATCTGTATTTCATATTTTTCGGAGCCGGGTTTTTTGTCAACTATAGACGTCGTTGGCGCTCAGGGCCCGCAGGTGTTGGTCAAGTATAGGCGACTTTGGCGCTCAAAAGGTTAAAGGGTTCATGGTAAATCAGTTGGAAACTAACTTGTTTCGTTACCATAACATGATTCTATTTTAAATGTATTGTTATAAACAGATAAGAATAACTTAACCGATCTTCTTTAAAAACAGATAAGAATAACAGTTCTTATCTGTTTTCAAAGAAGATCGGTTAAGATTAACAGTTAAATTGTGCCGTAGCATTTGTTACTCTCTAAAGAATTAATTGAAAATCAGCTAGTAATTAGCTTGTTTAATTATCGTAACATCATAATTATTTAAAAATTATATTAGCACTGTAATGATGACACCGTAAATAATCGATCGAAAAAGAGAATCGATTTTTTAAATGTGTTTTGTGATTGGCAACACTTTTTTTTATTCACAAGCTAATGACATAATGATTTACCTAATTTTTATTATTATGTTTCCGGTACTTTTAATTTGTGCAAAAATATTCCCATTGTTTGAGGATAAATGAATACCGCGATTCATAATCATAAATAAAGATATAATTTTTTAACAAATTCACATTGTTGGGCGTTCCATGGCCGAAAATGGGCGTCCCCCTTTAAAACAGACAGATCTTATAGCTAATTGCACGACGTGCTGTGATTGGTCGCCGACAATGACGAGTTCTGATTCGTAGATAAAAGTGCGGTGTACCGGTGCATCGTTAGATGGCGTTAGTAGTCGCGCCAACATGCCGGCCGCCTTGGAAGCTCCAGCTTCCAATGATGTATCTACGGTGCCGCTTGATTGGAGATGCCGCAGGCTGCATTCATGTTGTCGTTCTCTGCTGATGATACAGGCAGAGGGCAGATTTTCGAGAACGCTCGTTGTACAGGACCCGTAGCAGTTTGGATGGTGGCGACAAGCGACACGCCGTCCTTTCCGGGGAAAATATGGGTAACTCTGCCCATACGCCATTTAATGGGTGGTAAGTTGTCCTCCTAAATAACGACAAGTGTGTTTAATGCTATGTTTTGACTGTTCGCCTTCCACTTTGTTTTTGTCTGAAGTTCAGCAACATACTCTTGTGACCAGCGTTTCCAGAAGTGCTGTTTTATGTGTTCCACTCTTTGAAACCGTGTCAAGCTGTGAGTCCGTGCTTCGGTGAGGTCTCTGCAGGCTGGTGCAGTGAGTGGCCGGCCTATGAGGAAATGAGCTGGGCTTAGTGGACGAAGTTCATTTGGATCTGAGGACATAGGACTGCTAACACTGTGCTGAACTCCTCGTACGTCAAGTTAGCGATACCCACGACACGCTTAAGGTGAAACTTACAGGATTTTACTCCTGCTTCCCACAATTCCCCAACATGAGGAGCATAAGGGGGAATAAATTTAAATTTAATATTGTCAGTTGAAAGTTATTAATTATTTGCTTTGAATTTTCCTCTAACATTTTGTTAATCTCTTTCATGGCTCCAATGAAAGTTCTACCGTTGTCTGAGAAAATTTGAGCTGGTTTACCTCGTCGTGAGATAAATCTTTTAAGTGCTAATATATATACTTGAGCAGCTAACGTATTGACAAGTTCTAGATGAATGGCCCGGGTAAGAAAACAAATAAATATGCAAATATAACCCTTTTCCAATTTAGCTCCCCTTCCTTTGCGATTCAGTACGTTTATAGGACCCGCGTAATCCACTCCACATCGAATGAATGGGAAACCAGGTTCTATTCGTTCAGACGGAAGGTTACTCATGATTGGCATTAGGGTTTTACCTTTCATTCGAGTGCAGCGGACACATTGGTGGACAACCTTTCTAGATAGGTTTCTATCTAACGGCCACCAAATCTCACGCACGGTTGCCAATAGCAGCTGGAGACCAGCATGAAGAAGCTCTTTGTGTTGATGTTGAAACAACAATTGTGTGAAGTTGTGTTTACTTGATAAAAGTATCGGGTGCTCTTTGTCGTAATTAAACTCAGGCGAGTTACTAAGACGGCCACCTACTCTAATTATATCCCCATCATCTAGCTACCTCTTCTTCAATTTTGACTGACTGTATTTCACTATACATCTCTATCAAACTCGAAGTACTCACGACAGGTAAATTTAATTCTAATGACTGTTGATCAGTCAAGGGTAAAGTGAACTTTTTAACATAATATTCAAACAGAGTTAATCGACCTTTTAAAACTCCTCTTTTCTTAATTAAATGTGACAATTTAGGCTCACTCATTTTGGGAATTAAGGAAATCAAGAGTAATTACAGTTGCCAATTTGAAGATGCGTGCGAACCAAGGTGGGTGCCGTTGCGCAGGTAGGTACCGCCACTTGAGCACAGGAAATGGAATATCAGTACGAAATCAAAACCTATCGAAGCATAGATGGCGAAACGGATGGGAAGTTCAGAACTGCCACTCCTGTCTGTCGATGCCTTAAGACGAGGTCTTAGCACGATTTCAAATTCGTTTATCACCCGCGCGTACCGCAGTGGGCGTAGCGCAACCGGCTGTCGGAGAGCGCCGCGTGAACACAGTTGCGCAAAGCAAGCAGACAATTCACTTCCAAACAAAAACCTTTCCGTGAGATCTACTGTTCTCAACACTACTAGGTATTATACCTACCTAGGTAGTAATATATTATAGTAATAATATTTTGAGTACCCACTCACTAATATCAAAACTGTTTACAGTATCGGTAGTCTGGACATCATACTACATTTTAATTATCAATATATTTTTAAAGTCAGTTTTATGATATGAGCAGGTACTTAGATTATTATTTATTATTTACATACATAAACATTTAAAACGACAACACACAAATTCTAAAAAAAAACCCAAGTTTCGTTGGCAAAATAGCTAAAATAAGAGAAAAAGTATAGTTTCAAATAAAACCAATAGAAAATTCGAATTTATTTTACTGTTTTCTATTACCGTCGTCTCACGGACGTTGTAGCTATAGGACGCGCTACTTTTTAACAAAAAATATCGATATACCCTCTACTTAAAAAAAATGGTTAAATGTATCAAGTGTCCCAAACACATAAATAAGAAAAATCCTGGACTGCTGTGTTCAAAGTGTGGCAAGTGGCTTCATGCGTCATGTGCTAACATTTCTATTGATCAGCTGACGGCTCTGTCAGGTACAGAAGCTGTGGACTGGAAATGTAAGGCATGTGTAGGATCGCAGAAACCGAAGCGCCTCTCCTATATTATACCCGACCCTGAAGAAGATGACGGTGAAACATCTGAAGCAGAGGGATCCATTAATGCTGTTTTGGGAAGATCAATTGATAATAAAATGCTGCAACCAGTTTTGCAACAGTTACGGACTGAAATCAGAAATATTATTCGAGAAGAATTGCAAAAAACATTAAAATTTTATTCTGATAAAATTGATGAATTCAGTGTAAAAATTAACAACTACGAGACTAATGTCAAAACGCTAGAGAAACAGTGTATTGATTTAAAAAGCAACTTAAAAAATATTAATCTTAAATGTAGTGTACTACAGAGTGAAATACATCTAATAGAGCAAAAACAACTAATGTGTCAAATAGAAATTTGTGGTGTTAAGGAATTGGATAGTGAAGATCCGGTGAACATAGCTAAACAGGTAGCTACAAAGTTGCAGGTAAGCCAAAATGACGTAATTAGGGCACAACGTAAGAGACAAAATCGCACTGTGACTTCACACCGGATAGAACATTCACCAAAAATTGTTACGCTGCAAGATGGAGCACGAGACATCTGGCTTAATAAAGCCAAGGACCTAAATATGACAGCGGCTGAACTAGGAATGCAAGGTAGCAATAAGGTGTATTTACGTGAATCACTAGCACCCGGGATTGCATTTTTATTATGGAAGACCAAGGAAGCCCTTAAAGATACTTACAAATTTATATGGTGCAGAAATGGCACAATTCTAATACGCAAAGAAGAAAAGGCGAAAATAATCTCCATACGCACTCTCTTTGAATTAGAATCGGTTAAGGCCTCCCAAAACAAACTTATTAATTAAACAAGAAACCGTTTTAATTAAGTGTTAAGTGCTGGAAAACATTTTGTTTTTCTCTTACTTTCTCTTTTATATTTTTGTTAAATATTGCTTTTGTGTATACTCAATAAAATCATTTTATACCTTAGATAATGGATATTGTAGGAATAGAACACAATATAAATCCCAACATTATTGAGTTAAACTGCGATAATTGGAATGAGTTTGCAGACAAACTACCCTTAAATAACTGTCCGCTTCTGTTTTTTCATGTAAACATATCATCGTTACTTAAGAATTTTGCACATCTGGAATATATAATAAAAAATACTACACACATAATTCACATTATCATAGTTACTGAGGCTAATATTCAATATCACTGTGTCAACATGTTTAATTTACTAAATTATAACTTATATTACGAACTAAGAAATGGCAGAAAAGGCGGCGGCATTATGCTATATGTTCACTCATCCCTGCATTTTAGCAGACTTCAAATATCAACTAAGGAATGCGAATGTATTAATGGCCAAATAAACTTAAAAAATGTCACTGTAGGCCTATGTGCTGTTTATAGACCACCTGATTCGAACAAAGTCCGTTTTATTGATGAGTTAGCTAATATTGTTGGTAAACATTCACCTAAAATTTGCTGTATAATTATGGGTGACATGAACTTAAATACAAGGACGACAAATCCCATTATCACTAATTATCTTAACACACTTTGTGAATTAGGATTTGACCGTGGTATAACGCAATACACAAGAATAGAAAAATACGGGAACCGAATAACAAAATCATGTTTAGATCACATTCTGATTAGAACTGTATGCAAGAACGAGGTGTATACGGCCGGTGTGAACATCGCGCCAGCTGACCATAAAATAATAGGCTGTGCGATTCTAGGACTCGGAGCGGATCCGAACTATGACTCACGGGCTCAGAACGCGCCGCAGTTCACTACTAAGTTGGATATAAAAAACATCGTAGTGAACTCGATTTAATAGATTGGAAGTTGCCGTTGAGTTACTCCGATCCAAACGACATTGTTAATTACATAAGGACGCAAATGAATTGCGCATACGATAAATGCAAGTATACAAAAACTGTGGTTATTAGTAAACGCAAGTGTTTTGAGTGGTCTAATAGGAAACTATTATATATGTGTAACAAACGCGATGAATTATTTAAAATCTGGCGGAAAGATGACAATAATTCATTAAAAAGATTAAATTACAATAAATATAGAAATAAAACGAATAAATATGCTCAATTTTTACGAAATCAAAATACTAAAAAAGAAATTTGCGAAAATTTTAGAAATCCAATAAAACTTTGGCAATTAATAAATAATTTAACTGGTAAAATAATACGTTGTATTGATGATATATTACAAAAAACATTTAATATTGATCCTAAAACATTAGCAAATAAATTTGGCTTAGAATTTGATAAAAATGTTAAAAAAATATGCTTAAACTGTAATAAGCCACTCTTAGATCCCCGTTCCTATGAAATTAATCCAGATAGAACGGTAAAAATAAAAAAAGCTACGGATTCTGATGTTACCAAAATTATTAAAACAATGAATGATAAGAAAAGCCCCGGGTTTGATGGTATTCGCGTTTGTGATATAAAATACATTTCGAAATCAATGGTCCCTCTAATTACACAATTAATCAATGTCTAAAAACGTCAATTTATCCTGACTTACTAAAAATAGGTGTAGTCCGACCAATCTACAAAAAAGGCAAACATAATGACTTTAACAATTATCGTCCTATAACTATTCTCTCCTGCCTAAATAAAATAATTGAACGTTATTTGAGCAATGAGTTAAACAATTACCTTATTAAATCCAATATAATAAATTCAAAACAGTTCGGTTTTCAAAAAAATAAAAGCACAACGCAACTATTACGGCAATTTACTGATGAAATAAATAATTATTTAGATAATAAAATGCATATTTTAGTATTATTTATTGATTTTAGTAAAGCGTTCGATTTATTAAATTTTAACACATTATATAATAAGCTATCACGCTGCGGTATTCAAGGACCGTTCTTAGAACTTCTTAAGAGTTATCATCAAAATCGTTATACCACTGTCAAAATATATAACCAGACAGGTGATATGTTTGCGACTGAACGCGGCACAGCACAAGGTTCGATACTGGGTCCGACTGAGTACTTGCTATTTGTTAACGATATGGTAAATGCAATAACTAAGGGTTCCACATATCAATTTGCCGACGACACTTGTATCGTCATTGCCAATCGTAGTATGGATGTAGCACAAACTGAAACGCAGGAAAGTTACGACATGCTATGTAAGTGGGCACATGATGTCGGCCTAGTGGTTAACGCTCAAAAAACAAAACTTGTTCACATACACTCATCTCACAACAAAGTTGCCACCGCACCGATTATCATTTCCCACAGCCATGAATGTCTCCATGGAATACTTCAACACTGTAATTGTCAACCCATTGAAAATGTCAAAAATCACATGTATGTTGGTCTGATTATTGATGAACGATTCTGCTGGAGAGCGCATAAAGATCACGTGTGTGCAAAACTTCGCTCTGTGTTGAGTAAACTTTACGTTTTGAAATTTAAGCTACCATATAAGATACTTAGATTACTTTATATGGCTCTAGCAGATTCCGTCATTAGTTATGGACTTAGCAGTTATGGTAGAACTTATGTAACGTACATACATGAAATTTACACATTACAACGCAAGATGCTTCGATGGATAGTGCCTAATCACATTAAAAATAAGTACATAGATAATGACCAGGGCCTTTTTAAATATTGCAAAGTCATAAATGTCTTCGATAAAGTTAAATTTAATATACTGACGGAAGTTAATAATTCTGAATATCTACTTCTTAAAAAACGACCTGTAAATCTACGAAATATAGCTTATAAATCCAACATGTATGTACTTCCGAAAACTAAAAATTTCTATGGAGCAAGAAAGTCCGCCCATCTTGTACCTACTTTTATTAATGAATTGCCAATAGAATTACAAGAAACTTACGGTAAATCCAAACTGTTTAAAGGTAAACTTCATATTTGTTAAATCAACCATACTTATTGTAGTAGGTACTTTTGTTTTGTTAAAATAATGTGATTTAATATTAATACATCTTTGTGTATATAAGACGACTCTCTAGCGTAGATAAACCCGTAGAGGTTTAAATGCTAGTATTGTACTGCATAATGTAACATAAATATGAATAATAAATTAAAAAAAAAAAAAAAAACCTTACCTCCGGACTTGATTAAGTGACCTGAAGGTGTACTTTGGTAATCGGTATTGGAAAAGATCGCCGAGTACTACTAAGTGTGCCGAGTTTGGTCTCATTTTGTGAAGTATGACGAGCCCTTACCTCCGGACTTGATGGAGTGACCTAAAGGTGTACTTTGGTAATCGGTATTGGAACTGGTCGCTGAGTACTACCAGGTGTGCCGAGTTTGGTCTCGTTTTGTTAGGTGTGACGAGCCCTTTACCTTCGGACTTGATGGAGTGACCTGAAGGTGTACTTTTGTAATCGGTATTGGAACAGGTCGCCGAGTACTAATAGGTGTGCCGAGTTTGGGCTCGTTTCGTTAGGTATGACGAGCCCTTACACTCCGGACTTGACAGAGTGACCTGAAGGTGTACTTTGGTAATCGGCACTGGAACAGGTCGCCGAGTACTACTAGGTGTGCCAAGTTTGGTCTCCTTTTGTTAGGTATGACGAGCCCTTACCTCCGGACATGATGAAGTGACCTGAAGGTGTACTTTGGTAATCGGTATTGGAACAGGTCGCCTAGTACTACTAGGTGTGCCGAGTTTGGGCTCGTTTTGTTAGGTATGACGAGCCCTTACCTCCGGACTTGATGAAGTGACCTGAAGGTGTACTTTGGTAATCGGCATTGGAACAGGTCGCCGAGTACTACTAGGTGGGCCGAGTTTGGACTCGTTTCGTTAGGTATGACGAGCCCTTACCTCCGGACTTGACGGAGTGACCTGAAGATGTACTTTGGTAATCGGTACTGGAACTGGTCGCCGAGTACTAATAGGTATGCCGAGTTTGGGCTCGTTTCGTTAGGTATGACGAGCCCTTACCTCCAGACTTGACGAAGTGACCTGAAGGTGTACTCGGCAAGGGTAATCGGCACTGGAACAGGTCGCCGAGTACTACTAGATGTGCCAAGTTTAGGCTCGTTTTATTAGGTATGACGAGCCCTTACCTGCGGACTTGATGAAGTGACCTGAAGGTGTACTTTGGTAATCAGTATTGGAACAGGTCGCCGAGTACTACTAGGCGTGCCGAGTTTGGCCTCGTTTTGTTAGGTATGACGAGCCCTTACCTCCGGACTTGACGGAGTGACCTGAAGGTGTACTTTGGTAATCGGCATAGGAACAGGTCGCCGAGTACTACTAGGTGGGCCGAGTTTGGACTTGTTTTGTTAGCTATGACGAGCCCTTACCTCCGGACTTGACGGAGTGACCTGAAGTTGTACTTTGGTAATCGGTAGTGGAACTGGTCGCTGAGTACTACTAGGTGTGCCAAGTTTGGTCTCGTTTTGTTAGGTATGACGAGCCCTTACCTCCGGACTTGATGGAGTGACCTGAAGGTGTTCTGTAGTAGTCGGCATTGGAACAGGTGGCCGAGTACTACTAGGAGTGCCGAGTTTGGGCTCGTTTTATTAGGTATGACGAGCCCTTACCTACGGACTTGACCGAGTGACCTGAAGGTGTACTTTGGTAATCGGTATTGGAACAGGTCGCCGAGTACTACTAGATGCGCCGAGTTTGGGCTCGTTTTGTTAGGTATGACGAGTCCTTACCTCCGGACTTGACGGAGTGACCTGAAGGTGTACGTTAGTAATCGGTATTGGAACTGGTCGCTGAGTACTACTAGGTGTGCCGAGTTTGGTCTCGTTTCGTTAGGTATGACGAGCCCTTACCTCCGGACTTGACGGTGTGACCTGAATATGTACTTTGGTAATCGGTAGTGGAACTGATTTCTGAGTACTACTAGGTGTGCCGAGTTTGGCCTCGTTTCGTTAGGTATGACGAGCCCTTACCTCCGGACTTAACGGAGTGACCTGAAGGTGTACTTTGGTAATCGGTATTGGAACTGGTTGCCGAGTACTACTAGGTGTGCCGAGTTTGGGCTCGTTTTGTTAGGTATGACGAGCCCTTACCTCCGGACTTGATGGAGTGACCTGAAGGTTTACTTTGGTAGTCGGCATAAAAACAGGTCGCCGAGTACTACTAGGAGTGCCGAGCTTGGGCTCGTTTTATTAGGTATGACGAGCCCTTACCTACGGACTTTACCGAGTGACTTGAAGGTGTACTTTGGTAATCGGTATTGGAACAGGTCGCCGAGTACTACTAGGTGTGCCGAGTTTGGGCTCGTTTTGTTAGGTATGACGAGCCCTTACCTTTTGACTTGATGGAGTGACCTGAAGGTGTACTTTGGTAATCGGCATTGGAACAGGTCTTCGAGTACTACGAGGTGTGTCGAGGTTTGGCTCTTTTTGTTAGATATGACGAGCCCTTACCTTTGGACTTCACGAAGTGACCCGAAGGTGTACTTTGGTAATCGGTATTGGAACTGGTAGCCGAGTACTACTAGATATGCCGAGGTTGGGCTCGTTTTGTTAGGTACGCTGAGTCCTTACCTCCGGAATTGACGTAGTGACCTGAATGAGTACTTTTGAAATCGGTATTGGAACTGGTCGCTGAGTACTACTAGGTGTGCCGAGTTTGAGATCGTTTTATTAGGTATGTAGCGGCGCTGTTGTCGCGCTGCAAGCGAAACATACCGAACTATCACTCGGAGTGTTAGCCGCTCCCCGGGAAGAACACCTTGCCCGCGGGAGATCTCTCCTTTTCCTTACACGGCCACAGTGGTGACCCCGACGTGATCTGAACACGCAACCAAACAAACTTCGGAAAATTCAAGCTTCATCATCGTCATACCCCACCCATTCGCTTCCGACAGATATCGTCTGCAGTCTTCATATCCTGCAAGCCATCTAGCTTCACAAGGTTCATCGCAGCACTGGAATAATAATGCTTCCTGTTCCTTCAAGCTACTCTCTGCGCCATACAGGGTTCGGCACGGCTCTGAGCCTTACTGCTCGCCTCTACTTCATGGCACTCTCGCAGATCACTTGCCTTCTTTTCAACTCACCGCAGACTACAAGGCAATCTCCTGGCACTTGCACATTCGTCGGCAACGAGGCTGCACTATCGACCTCCGGTATGAGCAGGGGGGTGATGTAGCGGCGCTGTCGTCTCGCCACAATCGAAACACACCGAAGTCTAAATCACGCTATCAACATTCCGAATCAGAAACAGTATATAAAGAATATCTCCGAACTATCACATGGAGTGTGGTGCTCCCCGGACAGAACACCTTGCCCGGGGAGAGATCTCCCATTTTCCTTCCTATAATGAGTCCTTACCTCCGGACTTGACGGAGTGACCTGAAGGTGTACTTTGGTAATAGCTATTGGAACTGGTTGCAGAGTACTACTAGGTGTGCCGTGTTTGGTCTCGTTTCGTTAGGTATGACGAGCCCTTACCTCCGGACTTGATAAAGTGACCCGAAGGTGTACTTTGGTATTCGCCATTGGAACAGGTCGCCGAGTACTATTAGGTGTGCCGAGTTTGGGCTCTTTTTATTAGTTATCATCATCATCATTACAGCCCTTCACAAGTCCACTGCTGAACATAGGCCTCCCCCAAGTAATGCCACAAAGCACGGTCCTGAGCCACCTGCATCCATCGACTTCCTGCATGTCTTACCAGGTCGTCACTCCATCTAGTGGGGGGTCGCCCTACACTACGCCTACCGGTACGAGGCTGCCACTCGAGAACCTTTCTTCCCCATCGGTTATCGGTTCTTCGAGCTATATGGCCGGCCCATTGCCACTTCAGCTTACTAATCCGTTGGGCTATGTCGTTCACTCTGGTTTTACTGCGGATATCCTCATTTCTGAGTCTATCACGCAGTGAAACTCCGAGCATAGCCCTGTCCATAGCTCACTAAGCGACATTGAGCGTCCTCATACGGCCAGCGGTGAATGACCACGTTTCAGATCCGTAAGTCATCACTGGCAACACGCACTGGTTATACACTTTAGTTTTCAGAGATTGAGGATACCTGACGATAAGATGTGTCGTAATTTCCCGAACGCTGCCCAGCCGAGTTGAATCCGTCGATTGACCTCTCGGTCGCAGTCTATTTGTCCCAGGTAAACGTACTCGTCAACAACTTCGAGCATAGTGCTCCCAACAACTACTGGCATTACACCCAACCAGTATTAGTTATGACGAGCCCTTACCTCCGGACTTGACCGAGTGACCTGAAGGTGTACTTTGGTAATCGGTATTGGAACAGGTCGCCAAGTACTACCAGGTGTGCTGAGTTTGGGCTCGTTTTATTAGGTATGACGAGCCCTTACCTCCGGACTTGATGGAGTGACCTGAAGGTGTACTTTGGTAATCGGCATTGGAACAGGTCTTCGAGTACTACTAGGTGTGTCGAGGTTGGGCTCTTTTTGTTAGGTACGATGAGCCCTTACCTCCGGACTTGACGGAGTGACCTGAAGGTGTACTTTGGTAAGATAGGTGGAACTAGGTGCGCCAAGTTTGGGCTCGTTATTTAGGTATTATGAGTTCTTACCTTGGGACTTGACGGAGTGACCTGAAGGTATATTTTGCTAATCGCTATTAGAACTGGTCCCCAAGGTGTGCCGAGCTTGGGCTCGTTGCCCAACTCGGTGTGCCGTTGCCGACGTTGGGCGTGTTGTAGAATACCTAACATGAGCCAAACTCGGCACACCTATAGTACTTGATGACCAGTTGCAATAGCGATTACTAAAGTTCACCTTCAGGTCACTCCGTCAAGTCCAGAGGTAAAAACTCATCATACTTAACAAAACGAGCCCAAACTCGGCACATCTAGTACTCTGGGACCAGTTCCAATAGCGATTACCAAAGTATACCTTCAGTCACTCCCAATCCGAAGGTAAAATTCATCATACCTTAAAAAACGAGCCTAAGCACGGCACACCTATTACTACTCGGCGACCAGTTCCATTAGCAATTACCAAAGTACACTTTCAGGTGACTTTGTCAAGTCCGGAGGTAAGGACTCATCATACCTAACAAAACGAGCCCAAACTCGGCACACCTAGTAGTACTCGGCGACCAGTTCCAATAGCGTTTACCAAAGTACACCCTCAGGTCACTCCGTCAAGTCCGTCGGTAAGGACTCATCATACCTAACAAAACTAGCCCTAACTCAGCACACCTAGTAGTACTCGGCGACCAGTTCCAATAACGATTACCAAAGTACACCTTCAGATCACTCCGTCGAGTCCGGAGTATATGACTCATCATACCTAACAAAACGATCCCAAACTAGGCACACCTAGTTCTACTAGTCCAGGTGTTCCAGTATTTGTTACTGAAGTTCGCTTTCAGGATTCTCCACCAAGTCCGGAGGTAAGGTCTCATCATAACTGACAAAACCAGCCCAAAGTCCACAGCTAATTTCTCTGTGCCAGCAGAGGGCTCCCAGTGCAAAGCAGTCTCTAGAGTATGTATTCGTATTTCGTAACTAAATCTAATTACTCTATATATCTAAGTATATTTTTGAGGTGTAAGAAATCAAAAACAAATTCGAACTTTCAAATTATCAAAATAATTTTATTTGACTACGATTCCCACAGCCAAACGTGCGTACACTTGTGTGCGTGACTCATGTCAATGTAATAGTTCGATTCTATACCTATATCAATTTTGTAAACGCGTCCTTAAAAAATCTTAACGTAAATACTGCGGCAATAATTTGTATATATACTTTAGGCAATACTTGCGTCGTAAATATTTCAGAAATAAGAATATGCGATTTAAAAAAAAAATTTGTTGGACTAAAAAATTAAAACACTATAACGTTAATATGTTGGATGTTTAAAAATCTGACAAAAAATCAGAATGATTGCATGTAGTATACTAGTATGGTTTTCACTAGTTAAAAGAAATTTTTAGAGGTATGTTTGTGATTTTTTCTATCGTATTAAATTAGTGGTATCATGTTTTCAGCATGGTAGCCGTGGTAGCTCAGTGGTTAACGATCGCTGTAAATATAACAGAACGCGAGTAACCCGGGTTCCATCCCCGCCGGCACCAATGAAATTGTTAATTGCAATTTTATGTGCTGATTTACCACGTGCTCGGCGGTGAATTTGAATAAGAATAAAAAATATTTCGAAGACATCTGAAGTTCGTCAACACGCATTTGGGCAGCGCGGCGGACACTTCCTTGCCCTAAACCCTCCCAGAAATGAGGGGAGGCCTGAGCCCAGCAGTGGGACGTATATAGGCTGTAACTTTACTTTTACTTTTATGTTTTCAACACAGCATCTAACTGGCATATATCCTGGACAATATCATATATTTTTCTGGGTTTGTTTACTGCAGTGGATCATATACTTTGAGGCATTATAAAACTTGCGTTTAGGGTCGTGCCTCGTCTTAACGTTGCAGCTCTTCGCTCGATACGTGAATCTCCTCTTCGTATTTTTATGCGACGAATCTTCGGAGATTTCAAGCTTGAACTTCTTATTCGGCTCGATAGGACCACTTTATGTACAGGAACGGGAGGCAGGTGCTCTTCATTGATTGATTTATTGAACGTTTTCTGGTTATATTTAAATCATCTTATTGCTAACAGTGTATATCAGGTAATAATCAAAATTTAAAACAGACAGATCTTATAACTAATTGCACGACGTGCTGTGATTGGTCGCCGACAATGACGAGCTCTGATTCGTAGATAAAAGTGTGATGTTCCGGTGCGTCGCTAGATGGCGTTAGTAGTCGCGCCAACATATATGTTACAGGAACAGGTGAATAAATTAGTTTTTCATTATTGCCCTAATATCTTATGTCTATAAACACCTATTCTTTTTATATCTGGGGCCACGGCAGTGCCCCCGCCAAGTCGAGCGAAAAAGCGGCACGGCCGTACTATACTTTTCTCGAAGCAGTGCGTGCCATTTTCGTTTCCCCTGTAACTTCTATGTGGATAAAACTAGAAGCCTGAATTTTCAGTAACCAAGCTGGCATTGTAAAAATACGGTATATATATAATAACTATAATATAGTCAAAGTTTCTTAATTTTGTCACTCACTGACTGACCGATCATCAAAACTCTAAGGCACTTCTAGCTGACGTAAAAGCTTCAAATTTAGAATGCAATTAGTACTTAGTGTATAAATTAAGGAAAAACTAAAATATTTTGTGATTTCGATCCAGTTTTCTAGATACATCAACTGCATCAATAACTTTGTAATCCCATATAAATATATAGCATTACGTTCAAGTTACATTTGCAGTGCGTGGATCTGTGTATCTGTGACGTGTAATATAACGGAATAATGGGTGTAGATAGGTACATTGTTGGTACTCAAAAAGTAGAAGGTACGGTAAAGGAAAGAAAGTAGGACTATTACAAAAAGAACAGAGATACCATCAAAAACATAACTTGTAAAAAATCCAAGTCTCGCAACTCAGTTCTTCTAACGGAAAAAGCTGTGAGATCCATGGAATACCAAGTCAGTTAATTTATTCAGTCCCTACTTAAGGGTCCTTCTGTTTTAAGTTATTACGTAATTAGCTAACCTAACAACATCTTATAGTGACCATGTCAATATTAAAAATATTTTATGTTTTAAATACATAGGGAATCATACACGTTTCGCTCCCGTGCCATGATGAACTATCACGGCCTGCTACACGGCTCTCGTATTTGTTTAAATAAAACTCTATGCTGATAGATAGCCAATATATTCAACTAAAGAACTTCCCTCATGATAACAGTTTTCTGTGTACAATATTATAATAGGATTTTCACCACATGATAGTTTCGACCCTCAGGAGTACGATGCCATAATTTACTCAATTTTGACCACTGTGTGGATTGAGTCCTTTCTGCTTAAATACATCCAAATAAAACAGTATCGTTAGTAGGTAATTTTGCTAAACGTGGTAAGCAATAAAGCATCCACCACCACCAGATGGCCACCGGTATATATATATATATATATATATATATATATATATATATATATATATATATATATATATATATATATAAGCGTAGTGTAGGGCGATCCCCCACTAGATGGAGTGACGACCTGGTAAGACATGCAGGAAGTCGATGGATGCAGGTGGCTCAGGACCGTGCTTTGTGGCATTACTTGGGGGAGGCCTATGTTCGGCAGTGGACTTGTGAAGGGCTGTAATGATGATGATTATGATATATATATATATATATCTATAAAAAATTTTATATTCACCAATACATAATATTAGTTTGTCATTGGGAGTTAAAGCACATAGTGACATATCATTGAAACGACGTCAGGTAAAAAAAAGTTAATACTGGCTATTTTTTAATATTTAGCTTTGTTTGAAAAATTCAAATTATAAAAACTATATAGTTTATAAAATATAATAACAAAATTTATCTTTACTTATTTTAAATCTGAGTACGCTGGTGCAAAGTTATTGCAGAATGATTAATGTAAAACGTCAAAAGTTATTTCTTAGATTTGGCTGACTATAGTAACATGCGTAGTACAGGGTTATAATGCTCGAGTGTATGAATTTCGAAATCGAAGTTGTTTGCGACGGCCTAACAACGCTAAGAAACAAAGTTATAAAGAATATTGTTTTTTGTATTAATAGTGAAATTACCGACAAAACTAGGTGAAAACGTGTATTGATATAGTTGTGTAGCATGTTTGTAACTCTTAGTATATTTGTATAGAATGTCGTTTTGATAACAAGTGATATAAACAACTTTTATTATATTAAGTTCAAATGTAGACTGAAAGAAAATATAAATGGTTTGGATGAATTATGTATGAAGGAGTTAGATTTGGAGAATGTATGACAAAATGTAAAGAAAGGTTTAGTGGATGCAGCTACCGAAGTATGTGGTGTTAGTAAGAGAGAATGAAAGGAAAAACAATACGTTATGGTGGGATGATGAGATACGTATGGAAGTTGAAGCAAAGAAGAGAGCATGGCTAGATTTACTAGCAACAAAGGCTGGTAATTCTAGCGGTACGAATGACGATATTGAAAGAAAAAGGGCAGTCTTTAGACATATTAATAAGAGAGTAAAAGAAGTAGTTGAAAGAAAAAAGCAAGAAAGAATGGATAAGAATGATAGAAGAATATCGGATAATTTCCAGGCAAATATTAAAATGTTCTGGAAACTTGTAAGAACTGCCAGGGGACATTCGAAACAGCCTATGATGAATGCTATAGGTGACGAGAATGGCTATGTTCTGAATAATGAAGTTTTGAGTTTAAAGAGATGGAAGGAATATTTTGAAAGCGTGTTTATGAGTGAGGAGACAACGTGTGTACTAAGCGAAGTAGAAATTCCGAAAGAAGAGGGAAGAGGTAGCGAGATAAGTATAGGTGAAATAATGAAAGCAATAAAAAGCATGAAAGCAGGTAAGGCTGCCGGATATGATAGAGTTTTACTCGAAATGCTAAGGGCTGGAGAGGAAGTGGTGGCAGGCCTGCTGCACACCTTGTTTAATTTATGCTGGGAACTGAAGCGGGTACCGGTAGACTGGTGCAAAGCCGTGATAGTCCCAGTATATAAGGGAAAACGGTCGCAGCAGGACTGTAAAAACTACCGTGGCATCAGCCTTCTTAGCATTGTGGGAAAACTGTATGCTAAGGTACTGATTGAAAGAGTTATGAAAGAAACTGATGAAAAAATTTGGGATGTGCAAGCGGGATTTAGCAAGGGAATGGGATGTATAGATCAAGTCTTTTCCATGCGCATGATTGCGGAGAAGTTTTTGGCCAAAAACCAAAAGGTTTTTTTGTGCGTTCATGGACTTGGAAAAGGCCTATGACAGAGTGAATAGGGATGTGCTATGGCAAACACTGAAGTCATTTGGGTTGGGCGCTGGCTTGATACAGGCATTGGAGTCCCTTTATAGGGACTCTAGTGCTTGTGTTAGGATCAACGGGGTCTACTCGGACTGGTTTGACATCCATAAAGGTGTCAGACAGGGCTGTGTGGCTTCCCCGTGGCTGTTCAACCTATTTATGGACAGTTGTTTGCAAAATTTGAAAGTTGAAGAATGCGGATTAAGAATGGGTGAGTTAACCGTCAAATGCCTTTTGTACGCCGATGATCAATTTATCCTTGCGTCGTCGGCGGCCAAGTTGCAAATGATGGTTACATTAATGAATGGATCATTAAAAGAAAGCGGTATGAAAGTGAACGCAAGTAAGACGAAGATTATGGTTTTTTAAAGAGAAGAAAGTAAAACGATTTGTGAAATAAGAATAGAAGGGGAGTTGATCGAGCAAGTAGATGAGAGTGTATATTTGGGCTGCGTATTTAGCAGGGATGGGAGATATGATAAGGATATAGAACGACGAGTGAATGCGGGAAATAGAGTAAATGGGGCGCTGCACTCTATTGTGAAGAGTCAAAATGTGTCGAAAAAGGCACGTATGGCAATTCACAATGCTGTGTTGGTCCCTACCTTAACGTATGGTAGTGAAAGTTGGGTGTGGCAGAAGAAGCACGAGAGTAGAATGAACGCAGTAGAAATGCGGTCGTTAAGGAGTATGTTATGGCTGAATCTTAATGACAGGGTAAGAAATTGTGTAATAAGAGAAGAGTGTGGTTTGCAAGATGATGTTGTGACCAGGATTAAGAAAGGAATGCTTCGGTGGTTTGGTCATGTGGAAAGAATGAGTGAGGAAAGAGTGACAAATAAAATTTATGTTGCAGAAGTGAATGGCAGATTCGGAAAGGGACGTCCTAGGCGAAAATTTATCGACCAAATTGGCGATTTATTGAAAACGGACCAAATTAGGAGTACCCTTAACCGACGAGCATGTATGCGGAGGTGTATGGATGTGAAGGAGGCGAGAGAGGTGTGTCAGGATCGTGCCAAATGGAAGTCTGTAGTCTCTGCCTACCCCTCTGGGTGACAGGCGTGAGTGTTTATGTCTATTTTATGTTTTATTATATTAAGAAAAATCGACCAATCGCATCGTATCCTATCGTAGAATTCTCTAGAAGTTTTTAATTAACTGCGTAATAGTTCATACTAAAAACAATGAAAATAATTTTATGTTCTAAAAGAGTTGTAAATATGACATTGAATTAGCATATGGCTTATAGATTAAGAAAGTGTAGGAATATTTTGTATAATTAAACGCATTTGGTAATTATATAAAAATCAAAGAATTAATGTACCCAAATATTATGAAAATTTGGGACATTTCGTTTAATAACTTTTTTAGAATGTTTCTTATGTTTTGTGTAACACTTTACATGATATACTAATAAAGTGCCAGACTACCGATTTGACGATGTGTAGCATGTTAGTATAGCAATTAGTTTTGTATAGAAAATATTGTAATTTATGCCATTTGCATAGTGAATAGTTTATGCAATAAAGAGGCAAAACGGAAAATGGCAAGCGGCTCACTGTAAAGTATAGCCAAAGTCTACCTTAGGGGCTCGGGACCCAGTAGGAGTAGTAGTGTGAAGAACTACCAGTGACAAGCAGTAGTATCCGGTAGTAGCTGAAGTGACTAGTAGCAGTATATAGTGTAATATTGAAAGTGTTAGCTAGCCGAAAAAGGTCGTAACTGATATTCGCAGTTACATATAGTGAAAGTGTGAGCTAGCCGAAAAAGGTCGTAACTGATATTCGCAGTTACATATAGTGAAAGTGTTAGCTAGCCGAAAAAGGTCGTAACTGATATTCGCAGTTACATATAGTGAAAGTGGTAACTGATATCCGCAGTTAAACAAGTGATAAAATCAGCTAGTTTAGTTGATAATAGCTGCTAGTCAGTAGTGTTAGAAAACCAGCTACTACCAATATATTTGATACTAACGTACAATTTAAAGAAATCTTTTGAAATATACAGTGACCAACCAATAGTGAACAACCGTAGTTCAACAACCGTGGTCAATAAACAATAGTTATAAAATTTCGCGACTCAACGTCAATCAGTCGAACCGCTGGCTACTACCTTGCTATTTGTATTTATGAATCGTGCAATTTGAATTGAACCTCAGTCCACAATGTCTCAGCGGCACCCACAAAGACGGCAGTGAAAGTACCCACCGGAACCTATAGGTCTAGGACGTGAGCGACTCGGGAAGTATCTTCGACAACATTTACTCCGAAGAGTTTCGCCCGTCCGGCACAGAAGTGTCGAAGTGTACCTATAGTATCATCTGTTCAAACCATTAACAACAATGAAGACAACTGATAACTATCATAAGTGCGACTGTCACCAAATTCCAAAATTTTAGCTTAAGCGTCTTTACTGAATTATCAGTTACACTTGCAAATATTATTTATGGCATTAACGAAAAAAAAATTGTTTTAAAATATTCTATATATTGTCGATCTGTACTTCTGTGAAATTAAGAATGTGTTTATAAAAGCCTGTGTAATTTTAAATAATTTCTTCTTCTCCTTCTTCAAGACCCCGTAGAAGTCTAATGAACTGTCGGTGAAGAGCTCTTCAATCCGGGTAAGACACATCATTGTATTTATTTAGCGGAAGATTGCAAAGAAATTTATATTTTTATTTTTATTATAATGGATTTCCGCAAAGTAAAGCCTGATTCTATCAATTAACGTTAATTTTTGATAATATTCTAGATGTGGTTTGTTTTTGCGTCGGTTATATTTACTAATTTCTTGTTTCTTTAACGTTTTGATGCAAACATCATAATCAAATGTCGTTAAAACTGCCTTTAATTCACTGGAAGATGTGTCTATGGATTCGTTTATGTCATGGTGATCGGAGCGTTTTTGTTAGTGGTTTAATTTTATTTGCAAATACTAGTCAATACTGGCTTACAAAATGATTTATTATATTTATTTTATACGATATTTATAAGCTGTATGAAAAATTAGGGTTTTGAATTTTTGGAAACAAAACACAGTTGTTTTATAGAAAATGTCTTTTCATTTATTGTGATATGTTTATGAAATATATATTCATAGAGGGTTGAACCCAATATTGAGTGGAATTCTCGAAGAGTTTTTACAGTAGGTAGGATCATGACTTGGTAATAAATAAAAATAGGTAAAAAAACTTTTTAAGTTAAACGGATTTATGTTAAACATACATTGCAATGTTTAAGATAAATGTACTAAAAACCAAAAAATAATAAAATAGATACAGTCGTGGGAATTACAAACATATGCATAGACTAGACTTAAATAAAACCGTGGGGCACGTCAATTGTCTACAAATTATCGACTTAATGTGCGATAGAGGAATCGTTTAATTCGTCGTTAAAATAGGCAGTTGGCCCGCAGACGGTGAGGAAATTACTTACTATTTTCTTGCTCATGGAAATTCCAATAGTTATACACTCCATGTAAATAAAAGAGATGTTTCAACTAGTTTATCGTTGGACATTCACACTGCTGGCTGGCGAGGAATCGTTTCACTGCTCGTAGTTTGTCTTTAATCGACAAAACATATGATAAAAGTACTACTCGTTCACCACTATGAAACCCTAAAACTCGCTTATAATCGAGCTTGCTAGCTTGTTTCCACATTCTAGCCCTACTTATCACACGTCCATCGTTGTCGGTTGAACAACTGCCAAATTATAGTGCAACATTACAAAACAAACATTTTAATCAACGATTGTAGACAATTGACGTGCCCCACGGTTTTATTTTAGTCTATTCTATGCATATGTTTATAATTCCCACGACTGTATCTATTTTATTATTTTTTGGTTTTTAGTACATTTATCTTAAATATTGCAATGTATGTTTAACATAAAACCGTTTAACTTAAAAAAGTTTTTTTACCTATTTTTATTTTCTAGTTTTTAGTTTTTATTTCGCATTCTGTTTAATTCATTTAGTGCTTCATTATTGCAAGGTTTCTTGCCCGTTAGTTTATTGCAGTCCAACTCCTCTATACGTAGTCCCTGCAAAGATCTTACTCTACTAAGAGCCACGTAGGCTTGACCTTCTTCAAACAGTTTCGCACCTAAGTATACGACTGCGTGATCCACAGTGCTGCCCTGCATTTTATGTATTGTAGAAGCCCATGATAGTATTAAAGGCAACATTCTTCTTTCAGCCGTCCCGTAATTGTACTTAGCTGGAAACTGTATGGCTTTCGGATGTATAAGATGTACTCCGTCTCTTGCGAAATCAATTCGGACGGAAGGTACATCTGTTGCATACATCTGAGTTCGACGAAATTGAGGCCAAACGATTTCGTTGATGTAGCCTATAGCGCCATTTACTAATCCCTTTGAAACGTAAATATTGGACCGTAGCATGACTTTTGCCCCCACAAATATTTGCAGTTCCGCTGGTAGACCCCCAGTTTTGTTGATATCAGCTGGTATTATAGTAGCTATATCCACATTGTCTGCATTTCGTGTGGCGTGTACTAGCTGATTCTGCGCTTTTTATTTTGTAAATGCGAGCACCATTATTTCTGTACAAATTCAATACAGCAGAGTTGTGGTCGTTAACTTGTTGATTTGTGGGGTATACCCTTAACGCTTTGTCTATTGCAAACTCATCACTCGTGTCTTGAAGAAGTCTTCCCATTAAAATACTAAAATGTTGGGTTGTTAGCTCACCGACTCTCAAAGCATTCAAAATATCAATAAAAGTCTGGTCACCTTGCTGACGCATATTTTCAGTTAATTCACACAGCGTGAATAAACGCCAGAGATGTGTAGCTGGTTGGAGATGTTTTGGCTGTTTGAAAACAGGTGTTCCTGATCGTTTTATAGGAGGCAGTTGTAAAAGATCACCGAAAAGTAATACGTTTACTCCTCCAAAAAACTCATTTTCACAGCATCAGACAGAATTTTTGATTGTCGACGAGATTTCCATGGTATCTTATCAAATGTTATGCATGATGGACGCTCGATTAAGGCAAATTAAGAACTGTGAAAATGAGTTTTTTGGAGGAGTAAACGTATTACTTTTTGAGAGATTGCCTCATTATTCGCAAATAGTTTCCGGACAGTGGTGACATACCTGTTATGCGACCGTCTTTCTGTACAGGCAATTTTAAAGTACTGTGTATCGTAGCTCCATTTATTAATCTAGCTGCAACTCCTGTTAGTGACCAGACTTTAACCGCATCCTTTGCGTAGCACCTATTAATTTGGTCTCGTAATAACTTTATTAGAAAAGTCTTGCCCACACCAGCTCCTCCTGTAAAGAATATTTTTAAACGTTCTTCAGCACCTGATATTTGATTTTGTATGGACTGGGTAACTAATGTAAAAATTTCCTTTTGTTCTGCATTCATAGACTGCTTAGCCTGTAAGAACTGGTCTTCATTCATTGGCAAATAAGGAACTTCTTCTTCATGGTCTAGTTCCATCGGCTCTGCGTGTTCCAGTATCTGAAATGCGTGTACTTGCGTGAATGCATTTTAAAGCTGCCTGTCACGTTCACGATATATTTCCAAGTAGGCTTTTGTTTGTCTTAAACTTTCTTCGTTGGCGAGAAACGCATCTCTGGCACTATTAAATTCTCCTAAAAGTTCGGCCTCATTGCGATACGGCATATACTGGATTAGTAAACTGTAATAATATGACTCTGGATCAGAAGCTGCTACGAAGTTAGGTACCCGTACTACAGCTCGCGTGTTTCTAATAGTCATTTTGGTGTTGTCTGTTAAAGTTAATAATAATAATAATAATAATAATAATAAATTTATTGACATATAGATTTAACAAATGTAAGCAAGAACAGTAAGCTAAACATCTAAACAATGTTCAAGGTGAGATATACAAATATTTTCCGTTGGACCCCAAACTAGGATAATCCTGTATCTTGGGGTCCGAGAACGACACGCCCGCACGAGCAAACAACAAGAAGGCGAACAAGACGCCTTCTTGTTGTTTGCTCGTGCGGTGCATAAGCATCGGTATCGATGCTCTCTTCATTTATAACTGGCGGTTTTGTGTAGTGTGGCTCAAATAACATCGCAAATTCTATGAGACACATATTGTTAAAATCATAGTTGGGATGCTCTGCTGGTCGCTTTTCATATCGTTCGAAAATATTGGCACAATATCCTGCTGCTTGACCAGCTTCATTAAACTTCAACACTTTATACCTTTGTTCCACTTTACGAGTATTGACAAAAATTGTTTTCCTCGAGCTGTCACGCATACTCAAATGGCATAGCCTGAATACGCATTCGCAGGCTGAAACTTGACGTTCTCTTAATATGCGCATGCATATTTTAAACAGCTTACGCGAGACGTCAGTTTCTTCTCTTCTAGTTTGTTGAATAGCTCGAGATACTTCACCATCTAGGTTTGTAGGTTCTGATTTTGACACGTATTTAGCGATGTAATACGCAATCGACTCATTTGTACCACACGGTTGTATATCCATATTGGCTTTCCACATTTTTAGCAAAGCAGGACTGTAATTATTTACCCAACCATCTTCACTTTTTCTTTTCAGAACGCAAATGCGACCACCGTTGTAGATGAATTCGTTAGATGAAGGATCAATAACATGTGTCTCTAAGCATTCCGGGCGTGGAAAGTTGAAACGACAAACAGAATTATTTTTCGTGCAGGTACTAGTGTGTCGATGTATTTGACAATTTTTAACTAATTCATATAGTTCTGAAGTTTCTGGAGGAATGGCAGTACTACAGACTGAATCAATTCGAGCTATTCCTTCAGGTGTCGCAACAGACGAGTGATCTTCGACCCAAACAACCATATGCAAATGAGGACTTCCTCTGTTCTGAAACTCGATTTGCCACCAATGATATTTAACTTTACCGCCAAATATTTCGGTATCAGTTTTAAGAAACTGCATTAGCGCATTAACACGTACCATAAAATGTCTACTCACAACAACTGGATACATCTCGATGAGTCTCTGAGTTTCCTGAATATCTATGTCATCTGGGTCAATGTGCTGTTTAGCATCACTAACAAGGAGACCTCTTTTCATATCCTTCTAGTGAAGATCATTGCAGCTCAATGTAAGAAAATAAGTGGGAGGTCCTAAACATCTGATTTGTGCTATAAGATCACTAAGAGCACTACGCCAATAAGCAGCGGAACCTCTTAGATTTTTTAAATATAAGTGCAGGTCTTCCACTCGATTGCCGTTTTCACCTTCAACTTTTCTAGCACAAGCTGCAATGGTTGATTTAACTCGATAGTAATCAAACATTGATAGAGCATAGAATAGGTAATCGTTGCGCTGAAATCTAACATCAGCAACTAATAAACGAAATTGATAGTAATCCAAAGGACTTATATTTACGGGCCGTTGTTCTTTCAAACCATTTTTACCATACGGGAAAAGCTGATACCATGCGAACTCTTCTGCTTTTAACTCATAAGCTTCATTCACAATATTATTATTCGTCTTTCTTCTGATTTCGTTTACATTTTCAGATACCTCTAGCTCATCTTCAACATCAGGTTGTACGCTATCAATAGGCAACATTACAGATGTTTGTATAGGTATAGTTTCAGATCTCAGATTCGAAAGCGGTTGTTGTACTTGTACATCCTGATGAGTGATGGCATCTTCCTGTTGCTGTACTTGAACACCCTGACGAGTGATAATATTTTCCCTCAAATGTAAGTCTACGCGTGTAAGGGTGTACGCGATGTTACGGGATCCGAGGCATCTTTTACAGATGCGGCACAGTTCTTGTAAGTTTTCGCATTCTATAACACAGGCTTTGCCATTTTCTGGTGTTGGTTTTCCTTTTTGGGCCACAAGAATGGGAGTCAGCAAAATAGTATTTGTCTTCACCGTGAAATACGCTAACAGATTTATTTGACGCTGTCAATATTCCTGAAGAATGACTATCAAATAATCTATTTAAAGCTGTATGTAATGTAATGCCGATATTATTGGTATTTACAGAATCTTGGAGACTCCCGAATAAAAGAGTGTCTTCATCATATTCTATAGAAAATCGGCATTCATACATTTGTAAACTTTGCCTGACGATATGAAAGTTTCGAATCTCTAAATATCCTGTTTCATCCAGTTCAGTAGGATCAAGCTGGGTACGAATCCAGTAATATAAGGAGTCACCCGCTAACATATTAGCATTCAGAATATTGACGTCCCATTGATTAGGGCTTAGGATTGCAGCTCGGACAATGTTCGCCAACGACATAGCACTACATTGTACACCAGCATATCGCGAAGTAAAGACGTTGTAGTCACCTTGATGCCATGAAGCTCGAATAATTCTTGCAACATTATTAATTGGAATGAATGCATTTCGAATTTCATTTTCATTCCTTTCGGACGCTTCATCTTCAGACAATTCGGGCACACTAAGTCGTACTAACTCCTGGTCACTAATTTGGGCATTGTCGTCAATACGTACATCTTTGTAAAGCGGGTTATTTCTGATTAACCATCTTAAAGCACTATAGACTTTTTTCGCGACATATTGTGAATTCCCTGGTGATGTTCAAATTTTCTAATCGTTCGGTTACTACAATAATGCCTACCTGGCTTGCAGATCTTGGTAGCATACTATGCAGTCTTTCACTGACTTCAAAGATATCTTGGGCAAATAAAACTGCCTGTCCGCGAAAACCGTACTGCCCATAGAGGCCACTAAATTTCACGATTTTAACAAAGGGAATTATTCTGCACAGCAAACGTTATTCCGCCTGTATCAATATTTGAATAAGGTCTGGTATAGAACCTGGATCCAGATTATTCCAGTAAGCTTTTGGTGGTGCTGTTGTTTTATTACTAGTAACATGTGTTTGACAGCGGGAACATAATAACAATGATATTTTCGAAGTTAACTCCACAGGTAAGTATGTTAATGCAGCAGCGTTGTACTGAACTGTATGAACTTGATTAGGATAACAACGTTTGGTACAAATATCACAAACATGTATACAAATTGTGTTAATAGCATTCTCGAATGGGGTACGCTCTTTTACCCCTGCAGATTATTAGCTCTGCATTGCTGGGTACGCTCTCGTTGTTTATTTAACCTCGTATCGCGATGTTCAGGCGTTTCTGAACTCAACTGCTGTCTTTGTCTTTCACGGCTTTGTATTAATCTAACTTCATATTCTTCAGGCGTTTCTGACGCTACCATCTGTGTATATCGCTCCCGTTGTTTTGTTAACCTGGCTTCATATTCTTCAGGCGTTTCTGACGCTATCATCTGTGTGTATCGCTCCCGTTGTTTTGTTAACCTGGCTTCATATTCTTCAGGCGTTTCTGACGCTATCATCTGTGTGTATCGCTCACGTTGCTTTGTTAACCTGGCTTCATATTGTTCAGGCGTTTCTGACGCCGTCATTTGTGTATATCGCTGACGTTGCTTTTTTAACCTGGCCTCATGTTGCTCAGGTGTTTTTGACGCTAATTTTTCCCATCGTTTCTGTAATCAACTATTTCTACCACCTTCACTTTCTTTAGCTCGTTTTGCTTTATACTTTTCTTTCGCTTTTTGAAGCCTTCGTTTACGTTGTGTTGCAGTTACTGTTTTATTTGTGTTTGTATTTTTTTTTTACCATTTTGTTCCCACGAGTAATAGACATTTAAACGGTCGACCCCCCCAGAGGTCCAATAAAGGGGCAAGGCTATGTACAACAAGATGCGCCTGAGTCTTGAGGGGAAAACGCTAACGACATATCATTTTTATCCACCCTAATGCCATACAGTTCTCGGCGCGTTTTAACCTTTCACCTTAACTTGGGTGGTGTACCGCTAACGACGTATCATTTTTTAGCCACCCTAACGCCACACAGTCCTCAACACGATACAAAATCTTGACTTGGGTGGTGGATTCAGGCTGGATTAATCAGATACCTAAATTACAGATTCAATTTCTAAATTTAAATCTTATTATTATACGCCATTGGGTGGCTGCGCCCATCTTAATTATTAAAGTTGTATAGTGCACTGTATTCTTCTTGTCAAGCCCTTTTATTTGATACCCATATTGGTGGGATTGATAAAAAATTGTGATCAGCCATTTGGTAGCGGCGGCCATCTTAGATTTCAATTTTGCATAGTAAATTGTATTCTACTTGTTGAGACCTTTCATTTGATACCCATATTGATGGGATCGATAAAACCTACGTTATCCGCCATTTTGTAGCGGCCGCCATCTTGTATTTCAATTTTTTATAGTATATTGTATTGTGTTTGTGGAGCCCTTTCATTTGATACCCATATTGATGAGATTAATAAAACATAAATTATCCGCCATTTTGTAGCGGCGGCCATCTTGAATTTATAATGATAATGAATAAACATAATTGTATTGTCAACAAAATCCAAAGTGTATACAAAATTTCAGATTAATCGGTTGACAGGTAGAGGGTGAAATTTGAATTACTAAATTTGACCCAAGAATAATAAATAAAACAAACGGGGTGAGCTAAATAAAACCGTTTACAAATAAAAACAGTCTCGGCAATGTAAGTTTATTATTATAAAATAAATTCGTAGAAAATCTTACTATTGTAGGAAAGTAATATTTCTCCCTCCATAAAAACAAGGATTGTTTTTAAAATAAAAACATCATGATATAATATATAGAAGTATAAAAAAAGTACTTCCAAAGTGTTACCAGTATTAATAATGAAATGATTTTGTGCACTGTGGTGTCGGCCTAAGAGAGTCTATCATCTCATTTCATCACAAGTTACCGAAGGTGTGGCTATAGGAAATGCTAGAAGAATCTTATGGCTTCCGATTTATGGCGGCATAGTCATCTTTTCTACTCCAGATGTAAAAATATATAGACCAGCGATTGGCAGCAACTTTAAAGGTGCAAGATATCTAATAGTACGATCGTCAGCCCACCTGCCAAACTTGACGATTAAGGTGACGGTGGGAGTCCATGTCCAGCAGTAGACTATAACTTGCTGATAGTGATGAAATTATTTTATGTAAGAAGTAAGTTGCTTGAAAAAGGTTTGATATCGTTAGATGATTTCAGGCTAATCATTTTAAGAGACATACACAGATAGTGAGTGAGGGTTCGTATCTTTATATGATCTTCGACATTTTTCATCCGGAATATCTTGAAGAAAAATGAAAAACTCTAGATCAGTTTTATTCAACACATAATTACATTATGAAAAACGTAATACCAAAGAAAAATTATTTACATACCATTATATGATACTACTTAAACATGGGTCACCCAAGCATGTTCCACAAAACACGGTCCAAACCCAATCTTACCCAATTTATATCTAAATCTCTTATCTAATCGACCTCCTGCATATCTTACTGGGTCCATCTTGTAGGATGCCGCCCTATACATTACCCACCGTATAAGACTGACATTTGAGAATCTTTCTAAAAAATCCTTTTGTAACGGAGTAAAACCTGACTTTTGTTTTATTATTGGTATTTTGCATAGATTTCATAATTCCAAACTTCTTCATAGAAAAGTAGTCTATAAATATAAGTTTTAATGGTTTAACGTGCTAGGGGTGGGTGCGATCGAATGCGACCGCTCGGGATTTGACGGACGCATCCAACTGCAGGGGATTGTTATGAGGATTGAAGGGTTAAAAAATTGATGGATCAATAACAGAAGAGTGAGGAGTGTAAGAATGGCGGTTCTATTCTAGTTAATGCGTTTTAAGTTGTCTTTGAAATATGCCGCCTTGAGTTGCATTGACAAAATAATATAACAACCAATCTGTTGGCCATAACACATAAGTTATTTTAATTGTTTTTTTTTTCTGTTTATATTGTAGCGTCATGTATCTGAGAAAGAATAATAAACGAAGACACCTGTCATCCTAATTATATTTTTGTATGTCAATTCTGTCTTTATAAAATTATGTAACATTTTATTATAAAGATGTTAATTAATTTGCAACCTTCCGCTAACTAAATACAATGATGTGTCTTACCTGGATCGAAGAGCACCACGCCCTCCCTCATTTGCGTGCACCAATCCCGTCACTACTAATCTCAGTACCACTAATCCCAACACACTACTCCCGGCACCACTACTCCCAACACCAATATTCCAGGAAAGACACACCATCGACGATAATACGACACGTGTTTCGCCTCTACACGAGGCATCCTCAAGTGATGTAGATTCTACGGCGGCTCACCGCCTCCGTAGAGGCGTCTTAGCGTAGGGGCACCTTAGCTTGATATTGGTGGTCACATCTTGTTTCACCAATGAGAGGTGCGCTCCGCTTACGTGGAAGTGGATACGGTATGAATAGTAAAAAGGACGTGCCCTGCCATTGTTCACCCAGTGCAATTCATCAAGGCCAGTGCAAAACAGTTTTCGTCACCTCCGCAAGGCAGTAGAG
This sequence comes from Parnassius apollo, assembly GCA_907164705.1. Taxonomy (NCBI): domain Eukaryota; kingdom Metazoa; phylum Arthropoda; class Insecta; order Lepidoptera; family Papilionidae; genus Parnassius; species Parnassius apollo. The sequence continues at coordinate 1,598,020 of CAJQZP010001514.1, forward strand.
AGGGTGCTCGCAGATTCCCCAGTTGAGTGCCCATTCCTTAATTTTGAGCTGTTTTATTTTTATATTTTGTTGTGCCTTTTTCAGAAGCAGCTCATATTCCTTCGTGTCGGCTAACGCATTGTATTAAATTTATAGCAAGTATATTGTCCTAAGTTCACCATGTGCCATGTCCGCCATTTTTTAGGTTCATTTTGAAACGCGCTAATACCGTTCAGCTAATTGTTTGCCCCGCAGTACTTTACGTCATTCGCGCAACCAGATTTTATTTATTATCATAAGAAGAGTAATTTTATTTGCAGTTCTCATATTATAAAAAACTATCTTAAATAAAAGACGTTTACGCCTGTTGTTGGTTTGGTGTAAATGAGATACTATAATAAATTATGTTTTTTTTTAAACATTATTATCGTTTATTCACATGAAATCAGCTCTCTAAGATAATGTGGGTTTTTTTTTATAGAAGAGGGGGCAAACGAGCATGTGGCTCACCTGATGTTAAGTGACTACCGCCGCCCACGATCAACCGCAACACCAGGGGAATTGCAGGTGCGTTGCCGGCCCTTTAGAAAGGAGTAAGCTCTTTTCTTGAAGGTCCCCAGGTCGTATCGGTCCGGAAAAATCACCGGTGGTAAATTATTCCACAAAGAGGTTGTACGCGGAAGAAAACTCCTTTTGAAACGTACAGTGGTGGACCGCCAAGCATCCAGATGGTGTGGATGGTATCGGGACGTTTGCCGTGTAGTGCGTTCACGAAATTTGGCGGCTGGGATTAATCCGAACAATTCCTCAGAGCACTCCCCGTGATAGATGCGATAAAATACGCAAATAGATGCAACATCTCTTCGCAGCGCCAGTGAATCGAGCCGATCGGAAAGCACTCGGTCGTCGATGATTCGAGCCGCTCTGCGCTGGATGCGGTCAAGTGGAAGGAGCTGGTACTGGGGAGCCCCAGCCCAGAGATGGGAACAGTATTCCATGTGCGGCCGAACCTGCGCCTTGTAAAGTTGCAGGCGGTGTGCCGGCATGAAATACTGTCCCCCCGCTCTGCTGAGCACGCCAAGCTTTTTAGAGGCCAATTTGGCCTTCCCTTCCAAGTGACCACGAAACTGCACGTCACTCGATATGTCGACGCCGAGGATTCCGATACTGGCTGAGGCAACAAGGGGAGTGCCTTGAAACTGAGGGGATACGACAAAGGGGTTCTTTTTAGCGGTTAACGCGCAAACTTGTGTCTTCTGGGGGTTAAACTGGACTAGATTTAGTCGCACCCAATCCGAGACTCTGTCCAGCAGAGACTCGACTTCAGACACAAGTTTGTCCCGGCACTCAGAGACGTTTTCCCGAGAAATATTGGCTCGGCCGGTGTAAAGAGCATCACCAGTGCTGTCATCTGCATAGCAATGAATGCTACGGGTTTGCAACATATCATTGATATGCAGAAGAAACAGCGTTGGCGATAGCACGCAGCCCTGTGGAACACCAGCCTTAATAAGCTTGCAATCGGAGCTTGCACCGTCTACAACGACCTTGATGCTCCGATCTGCAAGAAAACTGGTGATCCAATCGCACAATTTCTCGGGAAGCCCATAGGAAGGGAGCTTCGAAAGAAGCGCTTTGTGCCAAACCCGATCGAAGGCCTTCGCAATGTCCAAACTAACGGCCAATGCCTCCCCCTTGGACTCTAACGCCTCCGCCCATCTGTGAATTAGGTAGACCAGAAGATCACCAGCTGACGTACCACGGCGAAAACCGTATTGGCGGTCACTAATCAGCTGGTGATCCTCAAGGTACCTCATGAGCTGGCAGTTTACAATGGACTCCATTGTTTTGGAGAACAAGGAGGTGATGGCGATAGGCCGATAGGTGGGTTGTTGGTTTTAACTATTATGCTCTAATCTGATATCTACTAGTCATTAAAATAAAGTCGTAGCGGTGATACTAAAACATATCTTCCTTCACTTATTACTCATTAACCCAAAAGAATGGACTAGAATTTCAATAGAAATTGTTATGTCCGATATATATTTGAAATAAATAAATTTTGAAATTTAAGAAATTAAGATTTCTTTTGTAGATTGTTTTTTTATTCAGTTGCCATTTAAGTAATTCTTATGCCTCCATTCTGTTTGTCTACATCTTCACAGATTTTTTTTATAGCTTTTAGAGGCTGGATAAAAATGAAGGTGTAGAAATATACACCTTAATTTTAAAAAAGTAAATTGAAATTTAATGTTATCGCTATAAATCTCAAATTTATAAAAAAGAAAAATGTGTTAAAATTATATTCTAGTGCAATTTATAAAGAAACAAAAATTAAATTTGCTTTTCCCACCTCCCTTTTTTTAAATAATGTAAATAAAATCTGAAAAATACGCTAAATACATTCGAATAAAATTTAACGAACACAAATTAGATAGCATCCTAATTTCAATATTTATGTACGATTAATGTGGGGTTATTCAAAAACATTATCATTTTTCAATCTGAGAGTGGAACTGCAACTTATCCATATCCCAACACACAGGTATTTATAAAAATAACCGTTAATTAATAAATAAATAATATTTCTTACACCAGAAGTGGGATAATTGCTAATAATATTATCATTAATTTGTTTATTAATTTTTATGTTTCTTATCATATCATTTTTATTATGACATTGTTGTATAATTGTACTCATAAGATCAATTGCTGAATAATAAAGGCTTGAAAAGGAGAACGAATAAAAGTAAAATAACAGCTTATAAGTCCCACTGCTGGGCAAATTCCTAGACCCACGGTAGTCGTTTGAAAAACATGTTGACGTTAGAGAAATTAAATTTTAATTTCATGCCTTGAAAAACCACTCAGTTTGCAGGTACTTAAGTTACGTTAAATTTGCGGTTTATTTAAAAAAAAAATATTCTCCATTTACGTGGGGGTTACAAAGTAGTTAGCCCGTCGTAAAGCTGTAAATCGTTTTGTAGGACTTTTTCATTTCTTAGCAAGAGATCCGTGGTAGATCAGACGCGTTAGTTGTATATTTATAGTAAAAGATAATTTTTTTTTAAAAATATACATTTCATTTAATAAGAAGTTACAATATTAAAGTTAAAAGGATTAGCATATAATTGCAAAAAAATATATTCGCTTAAAAAGGTAGGAAGATTACTACCTACTAGATGCACAATAAATTCTTATATATGTTACATATCTTTTAGAATACAAGTTAATGAAGTGGGTAGTAAGCAAAGTATTTCAAGATTTTTTTAAAAAAAATATACATTTCATTTAATAAGAAGTTACAATATTAAAGTTATAAATAGGTTATTAGCATATAGATTGCAAAAAAATATATTCGCTTTAAAAAGGTAGGAAGGAGTTTCGTGACATACAACTTCTGACTAGTTTATGCATTCAACTTAAGAATTCTTATATTATGTTACATATCTTTTAGAATACAAGTTAATGAAGTGGGTAGTAAGCAAAGTATTTCTTATCTCTACCGAATAACGCTGATTACCGTTCGGCATATGGGCAGGATCGGATTTAGAATTTGTTTTATTATGTGTTGTATTAGTTTGCTTTTAAAGATGTTACAACTATTTAATATTTTTATTTATTGGGGTAGTTCATTATATATTTTAACTTCATCAAAAAGTATACTCAGGTAACCATAGTTTTGTTCGTACCATAGGTACGTAAATACATATTATTAGTGTTACGAAGTATCTAAAGAAGTTCTTTCCTTTGCCTTTATTTGTTACAAATTTTAATTATGTGTGTATTTTATTATCTAAAATTTTCTTTACTAGAATACAGGTACTAGATTCGTTGACGCATGTTCTGTGTTTGAATACTATGTAGTCATTGAGTTATACAAAACTAGAGGAGCAAACCACATTACCGCGTGTCGAAAAAAGCATAACCACTATCCAACCGCAACGACGTAGATTTGAAATTACTAAACATTTTAAATAAACATATATCTATCTCACTTACACAGGTTGCGAAAACAATACCGTCGCTAAGATTAGATAAATATAGAAACACAAACATGCATTGGCGGGTTGGTGTGGCTTAATATATGAAATTTTACGAATAATAAAAACTTTTACTATAAAAACAAATTACTGCAGCTTAATAAAAATGAGTTTTTTAAAGCTGCAATAATTTGTTTTTATATTAAAAAAGGTATATTTTATTTTAAAATCTTTATTGCGTACTCTTAGAAAAAAAAAGGATAAAAAAGCTTATCAGATGAATAGAAGTAAGAAGTAAGCATAATGATATAATAAAACATATTTTTATAAGTATTTTTATTGTACCGTTGCGCGCCACAGTTGATGGCACTACCACCATCTGGTATCAGAAATGGGAGTGTCAAGATCTTTCTAGAACTCTCCCAACCCGCTTTCAAGAAAGATCCACACTCGAACTTTCTGCAATTAGTCGGTCGAGACCGGTATTTTCTGGAATATTCTGGATTTTCGGTGAAACAGGCCTACGTTAAAGCCGTTGAAAGCCGCGAGTGGGGCAGTATTGAATTGGCGATACGAGCGAAGCTTTCGTAGAGAAATAAAGTGAACTAAAGTGTTAAGTGTGATTAATTATTAGTGTGATTTAAGTTTTAGTTATTAAAGTGTCAATTTTAGTAATTCAATCGGCAGTTTTTACTGTCACGAACTAAGCTCGTAACAGTACTAATAAATCAAACGATATAAAATAGGTAATAAAATATAATTAATATAAATTATAAAATTTATATGAATTTATACTTAATATAAATGATTAATATAAAATAGGTAGTAAAATATATTTGATAGATAATTCATGAACTAAAATAACAACAATTCATTACTTTAAATGAAAGTTATATTACAAAACGAAAAAAAAGAAACGTAGTTTTTATTACAATTTACAAAATATTTAAAATCAGAGGTATCAAATTAACTTACTCCATTAATTATATAGTCTCCTAGGGTACGAAGGCAAAAAAGTGAAACATTGAACCTAAATCGCATTATTTGATATATTTTATTTAATTATTTGAGGTTTCTAAGTTTATTTGAAAACAAGAACTAAAATGATGTGTTGAAAGTGATTCTGCTTGATTTATTATGTTTTTGTGACCTTGAATCGCATTTTTTCACTACGCATTTACCCATTTTTTGCCGCGACTCAACTCTGTCGGCGTCACATTGAACACTGAACTTACGTTAGCTAGGCATATGGCTGTAGCCATATTCGCAGTAGCAACGCTTTGGCTCGGTAATTACTTATGCAGTGTAATGTATAAATCAATGTATGTAGTCATGAATTGATGGACCGAATCACACGAGTTTTAACCTTCCGGGGGAAAAATAACAATTTTACTGGTATCCCAACCTATATGAGCTCCCTTTCATCCAGCCTTTTAAAACTATTAATATCATCCTCTATCCATCGCCTTGACGCTACTTGTATTATAATATTTTTCTGATTTTGTATGAGTGGGTATGAGCCAATCTTAAATTATGAGGGTGTCTTACTTGGTGGGCTAAAATTCCTAAAACATTTAACAGGGACTGTAAAAGTTTTCAACGTGCTTAACTTGTTACTTTGTTAGTTTTTGCTTTAGGCGTCATAGTATAATTCGTTCGAAACGTTGAATAATATTGAAAACAACTGCAAACTATCATTAATGTGTCCGTCACGCAATTTCAAAATTTTAGTTTAAGCATCCTTACTGAATTATCAATTACGCTTCCAAATATTATTTTTAAGAGAATAAAGTAGTAAAATAAACAACAGGAATATTAAATAGGAAAGAAAAATTGTTTTAATTTATTCTATGTTTTGTCAAACAATTTCTTCTTTTCCTTCTTCAACAGTCCACAGGAGTCTTCTGCACTCTCGATGAAGGGAGAATTTGCAATAATCGTCACGTTTGGCAGGCGGATTGGTGAAAGTAGTCCCAGACACTCGCAGCTTTGACGTTGCTGGCCGTTGCTAGTTTGAATATTTAACATCTGATGGTGTAACGATATCTATTGGAAGCCATAAGATTTTTCAGACATTGCTTATTGCTTTGCAATCTATGGGGAAGCTTATGTTTAGCAGTGGACTTGCGATAGATCTTCGTAACCGTTACAGACGTACCAATAAAGTCCACTGATGAACAAACGTCTGCCTCATAGATTGACCTACAAGGGATATCCTATACCTTTAATCGAACAATTCTTGTGGTATACATATAAAATCGGAATCTCAAAAACGGCTCCAATGATTTTCATAAAATATTGTGTCCAGGGAGTTTCGGGGGCAATAAATCGATCTAGTTAGGATTTATTTTTAGATAATGTCTTTTTGTCCGTGTTTTCAGGCAATGAAAAACTGCTACGATATAAGAAGGTAAATTTTGACACTGTGTTACTGGTCGTAAAAGCAGTGGATATCGAGCGGTGGTGACATCGTTAATGCCTTGGTTGGCGTTCTGTCTTCGGTCCGACTTCCTTTTTTTTTCAAGTTCTCTTCTTTTGTGAGAAAATCTATTATTTCGAGCCTTTTTTTAGTATTTTCAAAAATACCAAAATTTTAATTAAACTCATTGCTTAAATTTTTTTAATTAAAACCGAGCAAAGCTCGGTCATCCAGGTAATTAGCTATAGTTGACAAGATTTGGTGCAGTTTTTTATATTTAGTCGTTATTAGGAGTACGCTGCTGCCCAACTCTTTATTTGTTTCAATCTGTCGCCTCTTTCAATTTCAACACTTACGGGATGATATGGATTCTCATACGCCTTATTTTACTCTACTAGCCATTTTCAAGAAACCTGCATATACATAATATTACAAGACTTTCTGTAGCCATCTCGCGTTGTTGTAACTCGAAATATTTGCAAAATTGTGTCAAAGATTTAATGTTTTTACTAACTGAACGCTTAAATTTTTATAGACATACAAGATTACTGGTTTAGTTATGGATTTTAAGCATACGTGCCTTTATATTTTTATTCAAACTGAATTCAAATTTAAAATTAAGATAAAAATACATTAAAGCAAAAAAATAAACTAAGGGTTGGAACTTGTTTTCTGCACTTCTTAACGCTGTTTCACATGAACGTGATAACAAATTCTTACGACGCTTTCCGGGACATTGATTGAATTGACAAATTTATCCAATAGATCCAAATCGTTTCTCCGAACACTGTTACCGGTTTATTAGTTTCAGTGAACAATTTGATTACTTCGGAATTGTTATTAAAACCAACTTTAGAATGATTGAAATAAACTTAATAAAAAGCAAAGCACTTTGCTACTTATTTAAAGCAGTAAATTATTTAATTTAAATCTATCTTAGGTCGTTTATTCCTAATCATTGACTTAGCTTTTTTCCAATTATGTCTCTTCTCTAGTAGGACTCCTTTTCTGCCTATGAGTCTATCTGGGTAAATATCATCTACTTACCTATTACTTTCGCCAAATATATACATTGTATTGACTGGAAATCATAAGTTTAAAGAGTTATTTTAACTACAGGTTATGATACATTCTAGTTTAGCCAACGTACATAGATGAGACAACACATTTGTTTAAAGTTGGCTGCAGTTTTTCGCAGACTCCCTCCGAACGAGTTTCTTTGTCGTGGTGGTAGGGCTTATAAGCCGTGGCTTCGTCACCCATAGCGGTGAATTAAGAGGAACCAACATGCGGCGATGGTGGAATAACTTGGGTTTTATAGTCGGTGCGAGTCCGACATAGCAAATCCTTGGCCCTGCGATTAACTTAAGTTGTGGTACCTGAAGATTGCATCAATACTTGTCGAGGCTTAAGTACGTTTTCGAATTTCAGTTACAAGAAAACAACAGTTCATGTTATAGTATAAACTATGATTTATTTTCAGCGCTTAGCAGATGTACAAATGACATTTATTTAATGCGATATTTATTAGCTATAAAAACAATAAGGGTTTTAAAACCTTGAAAACAAAATAAAGTTATTTATGTATAAAATGGCTTTAGATTTGTGGTGATATAATGTTTATGAAATATATAGTCATAGAGGGGTAACCCATAATAAATACGAAATATTAAGTGGAATTCTCAACTAGTTTCTATAGTAGGGTCATGGCTTGGCAATAAAAAGCGGTCTCCTTATTGTAACTTTATTATTATAAAATATATTCATAGAGAATCTTAATGTTATTGGAGAATATTATTCCTGCTTCGATAACACGGATTGTTTAAAATTAAAGACATCTTGATATAATATATACTTATATGAATGATATGTTTAGAAATTTTAAAAAGTACTTAATAATGTTTGTGACGTGTTGCAATAGATGTTTCTTTCTCTTTTTCCACTGTGGTTGTGGCGTAAAAGAATCTTTCATCTCATTTCATCTCATTGGTGACTTAAAGTGTGGCTATAGGAAATGGTAGAAGAATCTTATGGTTTCTGATATATGGCAGCATAGTCAATAATCATGACTGCTACGCCAGATGTAAAATATATAGATCAGCGACGGGCAACAATTTTAAAGGTGTGTGTAAAGCGTAATGATTAAGGTGATGGTGGAAGTCCATGTCCAGCAGTAGACTTTTACTTGCTGATGATTATGATGATGTTAATGAAATTATTTTGTGTAAAGGGATAGAATGGAAAATGAAAGATTAACAATATGTTTATAAATCAGACAGTCTCTTAATGTTTTTGGTTGTTTTAATTTCCATTTGGAAGTTGTTAGACTGTTAGATTCTGTTAGACGCTTTAAGATCAACACTAAATACCAAAGTAAAATATTTACTTCACATATTCACACTACTGGTGCAAAAATATAATATGATAAGACCTGATTTGGATCCAGCATACGCTTAGTGCTATCAAGTGCACTTGTTTCGAATTTTACTTTATTTTATCATCATCATCATTATTATTACATCTCTTCACATGTTCTCTATTTATAAACCGGCAACACTTGTACTTTTCAAGCTATCTGCTTATGAGCTTGGAACCGTCATAGGTGTCTGCTAATGTTATTTTTCGGTAACTTTTATTGAATTTTTTAAGATTTCAAAGTGGCAAACTGATTTCTATCACGTTTTATGCTCATTTTTTACACCTTTGACACTTAAGCATCTCTTTATCAAACACCGGTCAACCTAGGGACAGCTCAAAAACGATGAAGCTTATTAAAATACCGTAAGTTTGCTGCTCATTGGCTCTTAAAGCGTGGAAATCGTGGAATGGCTTGCACTGGTAATAATCAAACGACGATGCTTCTGGCTATAATCAAAATTTTGTCTCCTCTACTGCCCAATGTTATTACAGGATAGCTTTCCGCAGATTTCGTTAGCGTGACTTCTGGATAATAATATATTATGAGTGATTTATTATTTGAAAATACCAAAAATCAAGATGATTTAAGCATTCATAGGAAAATGTCCTAGGTAAACTTACTCGTCGACAACGTCAATATACTTTATTATTTATTAATATTCCCTATTTCAAAGCAAACTATAATTATATTATAATACTTATAGTTTCTACCATGAAGAATGTGAGCATAATTCCTGTTTTTCTAAACGTGGCCCAAAGAATGAGTAAATATTATAATAAGAATTTTGTTATCATTGTGCTTTCAAAAAAATGCAAAAATAATGTTACTATGATTCCGCCATTCGTCACTGTTATGTTGAAGGATGACTTTACAAAAATAAAAGATATTCGTACTGTAAAAACTAAGAACGGACAGAAGCTAGTAGTACTAGTGACTTGACTCTACCGAGTCGGTAGTTCATTCTTGGCGCAAAAATATACGCTTTTACAACAAAATTCCAGAAAATATACAAAATTTGACCTGCAAAAAGTACAAAAACTATTAAAAAGGATTATTAGAATATTAAGGAATTTATTGATAATAAGGGAAGATTGATAATTGTCGAGCTATTTCTAATTTATTATGTGTTGTTAATTGTAACATACATGATCGTAAGCTGTTTTTCTTTAAAGTCCCGCTAGGTATCTTGCTGGTTCTTCCCAAGACAGAGAGATTTGTTTCCGAACCAGTGGTAAATTTAAAAAAGGGAATTTTAATAAGTATTATTTATAATCTATATTAAATGAAAAAGTTTATGTTTCTGTTTCTGCTTCTTCATGCTTCCATAAGTTCATTCTTTTATTTTTCTTTTTATTATATTGTGTTTAGTATAGTAACATATATAACTACATTAAGTTTTAGATTTCTGCGTTAGGAAAATATGCATTGATTGTATTATAAATATCCATATATTTGAAGCAAATTAGAAATAATTATATTACTTAGGGACGATTTTTCAATCGTCAGATAAAAATGATTCATAAGGTTAAAATAGAATATAAACAAATTCATATAACAAATGAATCTATAAAACAATTAAACTTTCACTTTTATAATCAAGCAGGTTATAATTTATTCAACGAATAACTTTAATTTCACGAATGAGAAATCAGTCCAAATGGCTTTGTCATCTTTTTTCGATTCGGGAGTCAGAATCGACGAACCATTTTGTTTTTATTTTTTGGGTAGATTTACTTCAATCACGTAAAATTTAATTTACATTTGTTGGTAATTATTACCCTCAAATACAAAGTGAGCCATGCTGTAGCAATAATACGTTTGTAGCTCGAATGGGTCGACTCGACCAGGGAAAAACCACGCTTTTACTTAAGGTATGTTCCGAAACGTTTTACTATATATACTATATATACTGCCGAATACAAAATGAAGTCATTTATTGACACGATATTGTACTGGCGTGCAGCTGCCATGTTGCGTCGGATATCCGGCCATAATAAAACAATTTTTAATTGTGTGAGCGCTGAATAAAGCATGCCAGAATTTGTTTTTATTTATTCAAATACAAAAAATATAGAATGATTGCTGGTATATCCATTAGGAGGATATAATGATTTTTGGAGCAAAAAAAGACAAAATAATCGCCAACACTTTTCCAATATGGCGCAAAGTATGACGCCATATACTGTCCTATGTTTTGGAACGAATCACCAGTATAGCATCGAATCATGCCGTCATTTACATTGGACTGTACACTGGTTTCTATTTTGGAACATACCCATAATAACATCGTGAAACAGCAGCTTAATGCTGTCGTTTTTCGTATGGTGAGTGTAGAGATAACTAGAGTTGAGAACACACCTGCATTTTCATTCTTAAACCAGAGTGGATGTGGATGTCGACTGCGTGCACAATTATTACCCTAATTCTATGAAAAAATACCATTCTTTTAATATTAAATTTGAATGTAGTCATAATGAAAAATTTAATTGAAACACGTTATCGCAACATATATTGCAAGCAATTCCGTTCAGACAAACACAACACGATGCGAAATGTTCGCGTAAATTAGAAATGGTACCGTTATAGATGGTGCTTAAAAACTCAACATCACATAAACACGCAGTGAGCTAGTTCGTTATTTTAAATACTCTTGCTTTTCCTCTTTAGCTGCCTCAAGCATCCATTACTTTTACCATTATTTGGAGTAGTGGATATTCTTACACCGCCACTACACCGTCGTAGCAACCACTTTTTTTTTTGAAAATACCTATATAATATATTTATGTATATAATATATCTATATAATATTTAGGGATCACAGTCGGATTTCTTATTTTCATATTTTTATATTATCTCGATTTACGTAACTAAAAAATCATATAAAATTATCCCCAAAATGATATACTTTTCAGAGTCGCAGATTTTTCCACTTTGTTTTCCTACATCGCCAAACATGTGGTTAATCAGCAAATAATTAACAATTAAATCGGTGCCGGCGTGAATAAAACTCGAATTTCTCTCAAAATTTAGCATTTGCATTAATAGAGATGTTAATGGGAGAGATCGCTCCATGACGCAGTGGCTTAGCAGTAGTGACGCTGAGAGCCGCGGTTTCTAATCACATTCCAGAGGTGCATGTATAGCCTTGATTTGTTTGTTTTAATTTATTAATGAAGTTATGATACAGTAGTGTGACTTTAATCTAAACTTGCTAAACTTTTACCTTTGATGACAAGAAGCGCTCTTTTACATAACAATGAACCACCTTATGTACTCCTAATATTGGACACAATAATACACAATTATATGATATAAAAACCTATGACATCTTGTTGTTATGTTAACTGTATAACTTACACAATTTTATTATATACCTAATAAATAAATATTATATTGTAATGGTTTAATCTACTAGAATGAACTCGTATTTAATTCTATTAGCCATCCTGTAAAATGTTTTTTATTTTCTCCTAAGTGATCCTTTTCAATTTTTTACAAATATATGTTCTCTTACTATAATAGTTTGCTATTTTTGGTTGAACCAATTTGTTCTATGTAATATCCTCTCTATATACCTCATTAAAATAATATTCCAGACCTACTTCTATCTATGGGTGTAATTATACAAATGGGAAACAACTTATCATAGTTTTGTTGCAATTACCTTTTAAAATGTTACTAACTAGAAACTTCATCATCAAAATTATACAAAAGTGGCCGCTATTTAAACAGCTCTAAAGCTGTCTGGAGAATACTGGCGTTTCCCATTCACGAAATATTTCGAGCAGTTTTTCATCTTGCAGTGCATTTGGAAAATGGAGAGCGTGTATATTTCAATCCCAATATCAATAACATATCTGACAAAGTAAAGAACTCACAAAAAATACTCTTATAGCATTTTTGATCTTTGTAAAACGGATAAATTCGCAAAACCTCTACTTTATGTTTAAGTGCCTTCATACTCTGTGTGGTAAAGTAGTAAATTTCAAAGGCGGTAACGTGGAAGCAACGTCGATGGTTGGCCGTAAATAAAAAAACATCAAATTCTGAATGTTATTAGCTACATTTTCGTCACAGATATCATTCACAAATTACTGTTCTGGCCAAATATTTCTTGGATACTCCTGAAGGCAGAGGCAAAACTTTTCTTTTAATTAAATATTTTTTTTAAAACTTAAAAAAATTATTACAAAGACAAGGTAAGGAAAAGTCACGGAATAGCTTTTTAGTTGCCACTTCCGGTATTGCAGCAACGTTGCTGGATGGTAGTGAAATAACCCATTCTTCACTTCAATTACCCTTAAATTTGATGCATGTGGAGACACCTCTATCCAATATTTCAAAGCAGAGTAATATGGTGGAAGTTTTAAAATAAACAAAAGTTATTGTATGGGATGAGTGGAACTGTGGCCCAAAAAGGAGCCGTGTAGGCTCGCAGCAGACCATTGAGAGATATAAAAGGAAATGGTACATTAATAATTAATAATATAAAAAATATTAAAAATAGTCCCGCTGCGTTTCTTACTGATTCTTCCCAAGACAGAAGTGTTTTTGCAAACCAGTGGTAAATGAAAAAAGTGACTTTCAATAAGTATTGTTTACAATCTATATTGAATAAAAAAGCTTCTGTTTCTGTTTCTAATAGGTGGTAGGATTAAAAGTTCTTATAGTGGGAGACTTTCGACAAATCTTACCGATTGTACCAAGGTGAACACGAGCCAATGAAATAAGTTCATTTTTAAAGTCTTCATTATATTTGTGGCCTCATATTCAAAAGCTTGCTCTTTTAAGACAAATATGAGATTAGTCTTGAAAGATGATACTACCTGATACCTATACTGATCAGTTTGCACAGACTTTAATTCACATAGGGGATGGGTAATATCATACAGTAGATAGAAAAGTTGTAATACCACCTACTCTAGCCATAGTAGTAAAAACCTTGGCAGAACTTACCGCCAAAATTTAACCTGATATCGCTATCATTATGACAAAATCCGTAGACTGGTTATACGAGCGTGTAATTTTGATGTCAAAAATGACAAAGAGGGTGATATTAACGGTCTTTTCCTAAAATCATTTGAAAGGAAAAAATCATTCATAAATCAGTGATACAGCTTGACGATGCAGTAAATTGTACCGTCGAGTTTTTAAATACCCTTAACCCAGCAGGCGTTATAGCTCATGCTCTAACCAGTTATGTTGTTGAGGATGTTAGAACCTCCAAAATTATGCAGTAGTGCCAGACTACAAATCACAGCTCCCACAAAAATGTTTTAGAGGCAAAATAATCACCAGATTTGCTCAAAGGGAATCAATTTTCATACCACGAATACCTTTATCACCATCAGATAACCCCTTTGAGTTCAAGAGATTACAATTACCCCTGTAAGTGTGCGTAGCTATGACCGTTAATAAAGCACAAGGGCAGCCACTGAAAATAGTTGGATTAAAAGTTAAGGGGGAGCTGCTTTTCTCACGGACAGTGTTATGTGACCTGTTTGAGAGTAACTGTAGTATTTAATCTGGTGATTTTAACACACGAGAGCGGTGCTACAAATGTTGTATACAAAGAGGTCCTTAAATAAAAACAAACATTATTTAGAACATTTTTTACAATAAATAATTTACAAAAAATACAAGTTGAAACATCGCTGGTATTTGGTGACTACAATGTAGATCTATCATCCCAAGAACGTACAACTTTGATGTATATGGAAATGTTGGAATAGTGTGGCTACAAATTATTAAATTAAATTGACCTCGAATACTCTACCCGTGTAACTTCTTCTTCGAATACTATATATACTAATATATATAAATAAAGACCATGTCAGCACGAGTCTCAAAGAACAACAATTTCACCTTGCTATAGTAGAATCAGCTATGTCTGATCATAAACAGATCTATTTTAAAATCAAGAAGTATAAGCAAGATGCGGTATCAAAATATGAATATAAATCAATAAACTACACCAAATTGTATAATACAATAACTGGAAACAGGAATAATTGTGAATATGTAAAACTGGAAGAAAAAATCTTATCTAGTATAAATAAAAGCAAAGACACTAAGATCAAATTCCTAAACCTACCAAGAAGAGATTGGATTAATAAAGATATCTTAAACGAAATAAACGCAAGAAACAAATTATGGCACAAATATAAAAGTAATCCAGATAATGAAAGTGGTAAAAATATGGCAAAAATATGCAAAGCAGATCCGGAAATACCCATATGTTTCAATTTACACAGTAACAGTTCATGACTAACTGTATCAAATGTTTTTTAAGGTCTATAAAAAACCGAGTGCTATTTGTTTTTTGTCTACGCGAACTTTGATTTTTGTGACTAAATCTATTGTAGCTGAGAGAGTGTTCGATTTCGGTCTAAAGCCATATTGTTTATCGTATAATATTTTTTTTAGAATTTTAATATTTTGCAAGACGATTATATAGCACATGCTCGAAAATTTTGGATTGTACTGGCAATATTGAGATTGGTCTCTAATTTCCGGGATCTGATCTAGTACCTGTTTTATATATCGGAGTTACTTTTGCTACTTTTAAACTGTCAGGAAATACGCCTTGCTCAAAGCAGTTATTGATGCAGTTTACAAGCTCATCAGCAGTTATGTTCTTGATACATTTTATAGATTTCATACTTATCCCGTCTAATCCAGTGCTAGTGTTAGGATTTAAATCATCTATAATTTTGTCGATTTCGTGTAGAGTTACGGGTGGCCAATAGGATATAACATTACTTCCAGTTTTGATAATTATTGTGTCTAATACTGTTTGATTAACTTTAGGTGTTTGATTTGCCAGGATTGAACCAATATTCGAGAAAAAATAATTAAAACATTCACAGATAGCTTTACCCTCACTAACGATAGATCCCACTTGCGTGATCAGTTTATTTGGAGCAGTAGTTTCTTTGATCTTGTTATTTGATAGATATTTGATCAGTTTCCACATTTTTGCTGGTTTGTGTTCACAGTCTTTAAACGCCTTATAGTAGTATTCACTTTTAGTTTTTCGTATTATATTGCTCACTTCATTTCTTTTCTTCACGAAGTTATCTCTTGTACTTTCATTGTCTGGATTAGTTTTATATTTGTGCCATAATTTGTTTCTTGCGTTTATTTCGTTTAAGATATCTTTATTAATCCAATCTCTTCTTGGTAGGTTTAGGAATTTGATCTTAGTGTCTTTGCTTTTATCTATACTAGATAAGATTTTATTCCAGTTTTACATATTCACAATTATTCCTGTTTCCAGTTATTGTATTATACAATTTGGTGTAGTTTATTGATTTATATTCATATTTTGATACCGCATCTTGCTTATACTTCTTGATTTTAAAATAGATTGTTTATGATCAGACATAGCTAATTCTATTATAGCAAGGTGAAATTGTTGTTCTTTGAGACTCGTGCTGACATGGTCTATATTTATATATATTAGTATATAGAGTATTCGAAGATGAAGATACACGGGTAGAGTATTCGGAGTCAATTTAATTTAATAATTTGTAGCCACACTATTCCAACATTTCCATATACATCAATGTTGTACGTTCTTGGGATGATAGATCTACATTGTAGTCACCAAATACCACCGATGTTTCAACTTGTATTTTTTGTAAATTATTTATTGTAAAAAATGTTCTAAATAATGTTTGTTTTTATTTAAGGACCTCTTTGTATACAACATTTGTAGCACCGCTCTCGTGTGTTAAAATCACCAGATTAAATACTACAGTTACTCTCAAACAGGTCACATAACACTGTCCGTGAGAAAAACAGGTCCCCCTTAACTCTAATCCAACTATTTTCAGTGGCTGCCCTTGTGCTTTATTAACGGTCATAGTTACGCACACTTACAGGGGTAATTGTAATCTCTTGAACTCAAAGGGGTAATCTGATGGTGATAGCCCCTAGAGCTGCGATTTGTAGTCTGGTACCACTTCATAATTTTGGAGGTTCTAACATCCTCAATAACGGTTGGTCGGTCTAATATCCTCAAATGGTTAGAGCATGAGCTGTAACGCCTGCTGGGTTAAGGGTATTTAAAAACTCGACGGTACAATTTATGCATCGTCAAGTTGTATCACTGATTTATGAATGATTTTTTCCTTTCAAATGATTTTAGGAAAAGACCGTTAATATCACCCGCTTCGTCATTATTTGACGTCAAAATTACACGCTCGCATAACCATACGGATTTCGTCATAATGTTAGCGATATCAGGTTAAATTTTGGCGGTAAGTTCTGCCAAGGTTTTTACTACTATGGCTAGAGTAGGTGGTATTACAACTTTTCTATCTACTGTATGATATTACCCATCCACTATGTGAATTAAAGTCTGTGCAAACTGATCAGTATAGGTATCAGGTAGTATCATCTTTCAAGACTAATCTCATATTTGTCTTAAAAGCAAGCTTTTGAATATGAGGCCACAAATATAATGAAGACTTTAAAAATGAACTTATTTCATTGGCTCGTGTTCACCTCGGTACAATCGGTAAGATTTGTCGAAAGTCTCCCACTATAAGAACTTTTAATCCTACCACCTATTAGAAACAGAAACAGAAACTTTTTATTCAATATAGATTGTAAACAATACTTATTGAAAGTCGCTTTTTTCATTTACCACTGGTTCGCAAAAACACTTCTGTCTTGAGAAGAATCAGCAAGCAACCCAGCGGGACTATTTTTAATATTTTTTTATATTAATAATTATTAATGTACCACTACCTCTTATATCTCTCAATGGTCTGCTGCGAGCCTCCACGGCTCCTTTGTGGGCCACAGTTCCACTCATCCCATACAATAACTTTTGTTTATTTTAAAACTTCCACCATATTACTCTGCTTTGAAATATTGAATAGAGGTGTCACATGCATCAAATTTAAGGGTAATTTAATGGGTTATTTTACTACCATAAAGCAACGTTGCTGTAATACCGGAAGTGGCAACTACAAAGCTATTCCGTGACTTTTCACGCAAAAAATTTTTTTAAGTATTAAAAAAATTAATTTAATTAAAAGAAAAGTTTTTTTTTATCATGGCCGGATATCCGACGCAACATGGCGGCTGCACGTCAGTACAACATCGTGTCAATAAATGACTTCATCTTGTATTCGGCAGTATATATAGTGTATATAGTAAAACGTTTCGGAACAAACCCTAAGTAAAAGCGTGGTTTTTCCCTGGTCGAGTCGAACCATTCGAGCTACAAACGTATTATTGCTACAGCATGGCTCACTTTGTATTTGAGGGTAATAATTACCAACAAATGCAAATTAAATTTTACGTGATTGAAGTAAATCTACCCAAAAAATAAAAACAAAATGGTTCGTAGATTCTGATTCCCGAAATTAAGGACTGATTTCTCATTCGTGAAATTAAAGTTATTCATTGAATAAATTATAACCTGCTTGATTATAAAAGTGAAAGTTTAATTTTTTTATAGATCCGCAGATTTTACAATAATACGGCACAGCGAAGTTTAAATAATACTACCACGAAACATTGTCATAAAAAACTTCAATATTAAATATAAACGAGCGCTGCGATAAAGTGCTAGTTTACAGTACTAGTGAAATAGGCAGATCGTTTTTACGAAAGCGTTTTCTTAAATAAAATAATGTTCTCCAGCCGGCTTTTCAATGAAAGCGGCCTGATTCAACAGAGATGAGAAATTTGCGCAAAATGGGATTATAGTTCACGAGTGTGTACGCAAGCACAGGTGTACTCTCTAATCCTTCACTTTCATATTGCGATTGGACGGCAATGCTCCGATTTATGCCTGGTCGTTCTGGACCTGTCTCCAGAAGGCAAGAAAATATTCAACATCCTCCGAATTGGCAACCTCACGGGGTTTATAGTAGAGGCTCCCCGAAACAGGGGCATCGTAGGCCAATACTACACATGCCAAATCTACGGCCAAAAATTGTTTTACCCAGCCTAGGTGCGTTAAGTATCTAGGCGATCATGGCTCACCCGAGAGCACCCGAACGCCCGAGTCGCAAGGATCTCCGAGCTGTGTTCTGTGCGGCGAAGCGGGACACCCAGCAAACTATCACAGGTGTACCAAAGCGCCACGCAGAAAACGGCGTGGAGGAGTCAACCGGTGCGGACGAGTGGCTATCATTAGGAGATCCCCTCCTCGGCATTCCGCCCCCTCAGTTGCACCGATTTCGGTGTCCCGACCCGCGCCCTCTCAGGCTATTGCCAAACTCGCGCCCGTTAAGGGGACTTCCGGGCAAGGCGTAAGCCCGGAGGGCTTCAGCAGCCATGGGTAAACCCATGCGTTTGGTTTGGCTTTTACTATTGTAAGTGCGGCCTCCTCATGGCCAACGCAATCTTTCCAGGCTCATAAGCCCAAACCTGCCCCTCAGGCAACTTTGTACTTCACTGCTGACTTCTTATAATTCTGCAGCTACATCAAAAATATAAATGTGGCTAAGTCACATCTCTGACCCGCAAACTTGCGAGGCCAAGTTAGATCAGGATAAGCTCAATGCAACCATTAAGCACATCAATCTTATCGACGAGAAAGGCTCCTTCCCATGCGCCTAAACTAACCCATTTCAAACCAGAATCGCTGTATAAAATACAGGTAGAACCAAGTCTAGCTCTCTGCCTGTCGCGTTCTTTAATGCAAACGGTATCAGAGATCAAAAGAAAGAAATTGTGTAATTCTTACGCAATCATGATGTCGACATAATGCTAGTGCAAGAGAACTTCTTGAAACATAGTTTGCTCGATCCCAAAATAACTAATTATACCTTAGTTCGAAATGATAGTCTGATAGGAACCACCGCGGGCACCGCGGGCGGTTCTCACCGACCAGAACATCGACCGACACGAGCTGAGCAGTCAGAGGTGCGGGTACACACTCCTCTATTCAGACAGCGTTTAGATAGCTCAAAAACGACCAACGAGGCGACATGATAATTGGTAACAATACCATATTATAAACCATCATCATTATCCTCATCTTCATTGCCTTTCCCTTTTTAATTAGTTCGCGATCTGAATGAGATGAAGCTGCAAGAACCGCATAGGCTATAACAGCACTTACATCTCGAAAATAGACTAGTAGTATAGAAGAAAGAATTTTAGCCTTCAAAAAATTGGGTCAAAAGAAGCTGCTTGTAGCTAAGTTCCACAGTACTGGCGTAATTCGTAACAGATTTCTGCATAAATATATATTCGTGCGCGTAAGTGTAGGTAAAATTGATAGGCAACAGTTGCACCTGGAGAAGCTCAAACAACCGAGACTTGAAAATTGCTCTATTACTATTCTTTTCCAATACTACGGACCATTTAAAATAACAGGAGCTTCAAATGAAAAATGTCAATTATCTGACGTAATCGCTGAACCTTATTTTTACAGCTTTCTATTAACTTGTTTGACTTAGAAACATTCCACACGAAAAAAATTTCAACTCCGATGAGGTATTTAAGACGTATAAATCAATCAGCTTCTAATAAAAGGGTAAAGGTGTGTAAACAAGTTTTATAAATAAGACGCATATTTAATAAATATGTACCCAATATTTGTTCACTTTTAAAATTAGCCTTATCAGACAAATTAGCGAAACAATTATTTGTGAAGAAAAGATTTTACATGATTAAAAAAATGAAATCAAGTAGTATTAAAGTTAAATGCAAATGAAAACATATACTTAATAGTCAGGAAATTAAATGATTAAATTACGTCAAATGGCAACTTCTTTATTAACTGGCTTTACGGCTCTGGTTTCTAAACCTTCTGAGCCTATCCTTTCTTTGGGAATCTTCATTTTATGGTATTTTTCTTCACAATATGCTGATGCGTCACGTTGCAAAGCCCTTGGGAGATTTTGACGACAGCTCAACCTAGCGGACAGTTGACGACAGCCACTCAAGTTCATAAGGCGCCCAAGCGATGAAAATAACTTGAGGTTTATATCGACATCAAAGCACTTGTTTCGTAGTTTTCTCTAATACATAGTTCACACGCGCATACATTTAACTCACAAACTCGCATCACTTTTACGAATCAAAATCCAATTCAAACCATTATTCAAGCGACAAAACAGGAGCGACAATCCGTCTACGGCCAAGTTCCCGCCAAAACTCCGTCAAATGGCAAACAAATACCTGTAGTAATGAGTATAAATTGCCCGTAATAATGAAGCAAATTGAAAAAGTTCTTCAGACTTAATAAATCTGATGATTATGATATAGCCATGTATTTGGAGCGTAAGGGAATCCATCACCCTAGTTCACGTCACTTTTTCACTACTTTCTAACGCTTATGTAACTCGTTTCTTTTTATCCAATAAGAGTACTGCAAATAGTCCACAGCCAGGATTCCTATCTCATTAAAAATATAAAGAAAACGAATAAATTATGAAAGATATTTTGCAAGCCTTAAGCGCAAAGCGAGTAAGTATGTTCTACTAGCGCCTAAAAATCAAGAATCTAACGATGTGTCGCATGAAATCATATCTAATAATTATATTTAACGTATAAATGAAATAAATGATGTAAAAGCACATTGTCAGAAAGATAAAAGATTGTTGATGCTTTTTTTTAAATCGATAAATTGCTATTTTTAAATTTAAAAAAAGTGGTTTTAATGGCTTCGCGTGCAGATTTGTCAAGTCCGCATGGAGGGGTAAACATGATAACTTTTGAAAATATCAATTGTTCAACTCAATCTATTTTTAATATCTTCATCAATCATGTTTTTAGTCATGAAATGGAAATGGCTGTTTAATTCTGTTTTGTTTAGTTATAATTAATTTCTTCGGCTGAGAAATTCCAAAATCCTCGGTGGCTTAAGCAGCCTTGTAATAATACATTTTACTAAATACAGATAAACTTGTGATGAGAAATATCGATCGCTGTAGAAATACAAAAGATTCAAAAAACCAAATTTGATATACTTGACCAAGGTAAGATGTTATAATTATTTTTATAACCATAGATTTTCATTACAATATATTGTTTCGCTAAAAGTACGTAGGATTTATATATAAATATATTTCTACGTCTTGGGCTTTGTGGAGTGACCTGAAGGTGTTCTTCGCTATCTCCTACTGGAACTCCTCAAAGAGTAGAACTAGGTGTCCCGAGTTTGGCTTCGTTTTGTTAGTTATGGTGAAATATTACCTCCGGACTTGATAGATTGACCTGAAGGTGTACTTTGGTGAATGCTAAATTAAAATACTGGTTATTACTCGATGAAAACCTTTTTGAAAACGAAATAAAGTTGATGAAAAAAAATATTAACGAATCAGGTAAAAAAGAATAGTTTTTACGATAATACCTAATTACAAATACCATTGTACCAAATTCTTTATACGTAGTAGAGCCACGCTGCAGTTATATTAGAAGTATAGTTGTAGCACGAATAGGTCGGTTCGACCGGGGAAGGACCACGCCCTTACATTATATCAGCGTAAAATAGTAGCTTAATGCTGCTGTGTTTCATATGGTGAGTGTAGAGAAACGGTGACCCTTTTTACTGAAAACGAGGCATTTCATCTTAGTCTTCATAGGTGAAACGCATCTGAATTTTGATTCGTAATCAAGGATAGATGTAGATGTCTAAGAGCCACTTACAATCAGGAGGACTGTGTGCTCGTTTGTCACCCTATCCTATAAGGAACCTAAAAATTAAAGTAATGTTAAAGTTGATTTCTGATCGTTCTAAGATAATCCTGTTGTTTTACAATTAACAATATTTTTTTTTGAATCTCAATGACAATAAAATAAGACATATATTTTCTATTATTTATTGAGAATTTTTTTCTACATTTTTTCACGATCATATAAGTATAATGAGTCGTGCAATTTGGGATTTTCCGAAATACTTATATTGGCGTTTGACGTTAATAGTAATAAGGTTATTTGTGAAAACTTGTGTGTATTTGAAATACTTTAATAATAGACGTATGACGTGATTGCTTGAGGCATAAACGTTTGGATTTACCAAACATTTTTAATATTCTGTAAGCAATTAATAATATCCTTAAGTGAGAATGTCAAATCATTTCTTATACATTTATCAAAGAATATAAAAATAAAAATGTTAATGTATTTTTAATGGGTCAAAATTATCCGCATTTGAGATTTTTCAAACTTTTAAAAATTCGTAACTTCGAAATTATTAATATTATCGTAAAAGTCATAGTACCTTTATTATTTGTATTTTATCAAATTTTTCGTTCGTTCGAAAATAACAAATTAGTACCATTGAAAAAAAAAATTTGGTTTAAACAATCTGACATCGAGTTGTATTACTTCGGAGAGGCCTTGATTCAACGGTGAACTTTTATAGAACTGTGATAATTATGATGATGATATAGAGTATGTATTTAAAACAATTGTTAATATTATATTATGCCTATACATATTTGCGTAAAATACTTTCGTCAGTATCCAGCAGCTTCATCCAATAAAAAAATATAAATAAGTATATTGAAAATTTAAAAAATCTTTAGTGAAGGAAATACCTAGACAATCTTGTGATCATAAACTTATCTTATTGCATCAAACCTGATTACGGTCACCAATCCGGCAAGCGATCGGCTACAGCTAACAGCAAGCAAACATTTTTTTTTTCATTAACTAGTAACAGCTTTTGGAAATGCACTGGTCACTAGTGCAGTAGCATAGGCGTCCCAAATAGCTTGCCATATAAGAGGCATATTTGTCATAGTTGGCACGCCTAAGTTAGAAAGTACACTACTTCAATAGGTTGTAGGACTCTTTTACTGCCTCGGTTTCCGTCTGAGTATCAACCGACCTCGCATCTATTTCTACCCCACAGTGGTGCTTACATTCTTGTGTTCCGATCTAAAATATATATAACCGCACTTTGACATTGCGACTGGCGACCATCTTAGTGACGTAGTCGAATTGTCAGTACCGTTCGCAAGGTCAGCCAGCGCTTAAGCGTATAGAGTACCTCTAACCACGTGTTTTTATAGCTTTTTATTTCCGTTATCCCGTTTTATTTTTGTTATCGTTATCATACTTATTCTGTTACAATGAGTAAGAAGGTAATTAACAGCCGTGCTCGTTAAATGATTATTAAAGCGGACAATTATTTTGTAAAGGAGAAAGAAAATATTTATAATTCAATACCTATAAATATATGTATATAATATAATATAAATACCTATAACCCAAGGTTATTAACATTTTTCACCAGAGGTGGCAACACGTCACACGAAAAGAAATAGTGCCTTTGATGATGTCACGCAGCTGTTATTGTGACAAAGTTCCATCGCAATATCAACGTGCGGGGCTTATAAAGAGTCAGTGAATTAAAGACTGTGTCATCCCATCTGAGTCCTCAGAGGTTACATCGCATGTGTAGCCCTCTTATTTTTGACAGCAGGTCAATGGTACTTTCGTTTGTCACTTCAATTTTATAAAAAAAAATGTAACCCAAAAAATCAGCTCTCCTATATAATACAAACATACAAAGCAGGAGTTTAAATGATGTGTTACTGGTAGTTGTACGTATGTTTTTTCGTCAACCATTCGACTAGTGGAGTAAAAGAGCCCAGTATCTATTTATCTACTTTGGCTCTCAGTAAAGCAACGTCAATCTTATTTCATAAACAGATACTCGGAACTGCGACTGTACATGGTCAACGTACGTGAAATCTCCTTGGTTTGGTTTATGAGTAGCAGTAGTAACTTATCACCAGGTAAATCGCATGTTCGTTTGTCCATTTTTCTATTAAAAAAACAATTAGTTTCCCAAAATTCTTAGGCCGAAATTAGGTAATAAATAATTATTCATTGGTGACGCGTACGTTTATTAATTAAATTTGGAAATTACTACGTAGTGAACTTCACGTTACACACTTATTAGTCACGTGTAGAAATTATAATGGACTTTAACAAAATAATCTTCTTGTTAGAGCTTTAAATCAAAATAATTCAAATTGTGTTGTGTTTGTGATAAAAACAGACCGTAGAACTCGGAACATATAACTTTGATTACTGTTTATTTGTTTCATGTTTGGTACAAACATAAATTCAATTAATACAAACTGATTACATATAATTATAAAGTTTGTTTGACGGATATCATGTTTTTTACTTTAGACGCATCAAAATGGACGAAAACAATAAAATAGCTTGTGGTAAAGGAGCAAAAAATTTCTTTTCAAAAAGAACAAACCAACTCCATATAATATATTCTAAAATTGTTAATAAGGCGTCGTGTATATGGGAGAAATAAAGCCCCTTTTTAGTTCTTTGAAGTCGGCTTTTACTTTGTATTAAAAGTTATTCTGCTACCCTTTTGAGTGAAGTAAATAATATCGAAATTCCTATGTCTTAGGAGTTGAATTTTTATCCCAAAATTACGTGTACCTATATGATCCTATAAAATATAGCCTATTTAATTTTACAAACAAATCATAGAATTTTGGTTACTATTGACAAAGATATTGCGTAATATACGGTTGCTGTCTACCCCTTCTTTTTTGAAGGCTAAAATACATTTTTTATTGTATTATATTTTTTTTTATTTTAACAATAAGTGACAGTATAAAGAACACAGGTAGCTGCGGGTCCTAAACTAAGCGCAGCTTGTATCTCAGGACGCTGGCATGCGATACAAAACGGTTTGTCACTGGACCTCATTTAAATCGAGATAGTGTTAATATTACGTGCTTGTCATCGGCCTTTAAAAGTAAGGTTCTAATACAAAAACTAAGGAAGTATTGTTTTACTACATAAATAGGTCCGGGTCTGATTTTGTGTGTGCTGCATGTACTATTAGTTCGTTTCTGCTGGTGATAAGAGGGCAGTTTCTTTATTCGTACACTGGCTAGTAACAACCATTCAGTGAAAACAATGCAGCCTGCGAACTTGGCTCCATACCGAAGTGAGTAGGACTATATGATAATTTAAGTCATTACTTTTAGTATTTTTACTATGGTAATACATATTATATATTTGGATGTAAATAAATGATGTTCGATAGAAATATTTTTAATCATAATATTTGAGATGCTTCGAAAACTCAATTTAGTATATAATTATTAGAAAAACATAATTCTTAACAATAAAACCTGTTTAAAAACTACGTTCAAAGGAATATACTTTGCACAGAAAACTAAAATATATTTTATACATATATTTTAAAAGTATAAAATTCTGGAATGTTTTTGCAAACTTTGAATATCGGCTTGAAAATAAAAATTTCGACAGAATACTCTGAAGAGAAGTCTTAATCTAGATTAATTTAAAAAAAATAATAATGTTATAATTGCTAATACTCCTGTATACCATTCCAAGTAAGCTTAAAAGTCTTACATTGAACCATTACTTTTCACGATAATACTCGAATGGCGAATTTAAACCAACGACTTTAAGAAATTGGATTCCCCCAAACGGTTATAGTTAACTGCAATATTCAATTATTTACTTAACTTATCAAAAGTCCAACATTTAACTAAGACCATTAATGTTTTCAACGTGACTTTCTTTGCTTTTTACTTTTTGGTGATTGTGATACATAGTATAATCTGTTCAAAACGTTTACTAACAATGAAAACAACTGAAAATTCACTCGTGTGTCGTCTGTCACGCAATTCCAAAATTCTTGTTTTAGCATTCTGACTTAATCATCAATTACGTTTTTAAATATTATTTTAGAGGAATAGAGGTATAAAATGAAAACATGAATATCGAATGATCAAATAAAACTCGATTTTATTTATACTATATTTTATCAATAAGTTTATGAAACGAATGAACTTGCTCATAAAAATAATTACTTAAAATGTTTGCTTCTTATATTTTTTTAACAGACTGCAGAAGTCTCCTGGACTCTCGGTGAAGAGAGGATTTGGCAAAATCGCCACTCTTAGCAGGTGGCTTAACAAAGGTAGTACCAGACATCTCGCACCTTTGACATTGCTGCCTTTTGCTGGAGATGAATATTTCACATCTGGTGAAAATGAGATTGCAAAACTGTACGTATTGGAAGCCATAAGATTTTTCAGGTATTATTTATTGCTTTGTGCCATGTCTGTGGGAGACCTGTATTTAGCAGTGGACTTGTGATAAGCTGTATTTGGTACTAGTAGCTTCTAGTCACCTTTTACTTACATAAATTTAACAAGGACAAATATCCTGACTCGGCACAATTATTTGTGCACCATATAAATAGTTTTTCCAAGCGGGGTTCGAACCGGCGGCCCTTAGCACTACAATTCATTCCTAAAGCTTCTACACGTCGACAGATGCGTCAGCAGATGTCATCTGTGAATTCGCCCCCCGACGTGTAGATGGGGGAATTTGCTCGTCTGTGGATTTAACGTCGGCAGATACAACTTTGTTGTCGGGTCTGCCACCAATTCGTTTGTTGTCGGGTTTTGTCGATTTCAGCGCGAGCGTACGGCATCTGTCCATACGTCTGACGACGCATCAGTGTTATCGTGCACACTCAAGTAGTAGTTAAAAGTAATAAATACATAAATATCTACGGTCTCAACATCCGTTTATTACATGCCGCGTATATGCTAGTTGAGTATGTTGAGAATTAGCACAGACTTTACGACCTACAGGCGTATGGACGGCTCGAGATAATTCATCTGCTGATACACCTGTCGATATCCACTGACGTATCTGTCAACGTGTTGAAGAGGCATAAAATACTCTACCTTTTCCGTTAATGTGCGCATAATCAAATGCAACTTTGTGTCAAACTTTCAAAGCAATCAGTGGAGAACTTTGAAAATTTAATATTTTAAGCTCCCGAAAATTTACACTTTTATTTATATATACATACACAAGAAACATCGGCTTAGTAAAGGATTCTAAGAATTAGGGATGGGCCGAATATGGATTTCACCGAATACGAATATTCGGACGAATATTCGGTTAAATTTTTACTGAACCGAATATTCGGCCGAACATTATTCGGCAGGATAACCTCGGGACTTAACCAATTTATGTCGAAACTTGTTACCGTTAAGCACACGGGATTAGCGCCGGACCCTGCCTCTCGCTTCCCGCCGCACCAGATATATTATTGCATTATCTAGTACTGAGCAAATTGCCGGCGCATGCTTATGTTTTGACTATTCTTGTGATAAAAAAGTATTTTGTTGTTTTATTCTTTAATTAAAGTTAAAGTTATAGCCTATATACATCCCACTCCTGGTCACAGGCCTCCGCTCATTTCCGAGAACGTTATAGGGCAAGGAATTGTCCACCGCACTGCCCCAATATGCTTGTTGGCGAACTTCACATGTCTTCGAAATATTTTTTTTCTTATTTCTCAGACATGCAGGTTTTTAATTTGTTTAGTTGTTTATTGTTTTTTGTTAAGGTTCACGATGTTTTTAATTTTTTTGGAAATCAGCACTTAAAATTGCAATTAATAATTTCATTGGTGCCAGCGGGGATCGAACCCGGTTTGGTCGTGCACTGTGAAATTTACAGCAAGCGCTAACCATCTGAGCTACCATGGCTCTATATTCTTAGTGTAAGAGCCGTAAGAATTTTATTCTTAGTGAAAATTGATAAATGTATGATAAAAATGAGCGGCAGGAGATTTACTATTTGGACTTATTTTAGAGAAACTGACGATCAAAGTAAAGTAAAATGTACTAATGTAATGTAATGTTTCTTTGTTTGATTCCAAAAACATTTTATCAAGTTTCTATTTGCCATAATCGGAAATAAATCCACAGTGCCTCAAAAACATAAATGATAAAACATAATATAGATTTATGAATTTGAGGCACTCTTAGACTAAGTAGATTAAACCATAAATAAAATATACTTTCAACAGTAAAAGACATCCCATTACTCAATTCGTACATTTCAATACATTGGACACTATGAAAATGTTCGGTCTGAATGTTCGGTGATTTAGCCGAATATTCGGCCGAATACGAATATTCGGAAAACTTGCCGAATATGCCGAATACCGAATATAAAACGAATATTCCGCCCATCTCTACTAAGAATACAAACCTGAAATTTTTTGTTCAAACTGAATTTAAATTAAAACCGTAATAAAAGTACATGTAATGAAGTTCAAAAATAAAACATAGGGTTGGATTTTGTTTACTGCGCTTATTAAAGTTGTTTCACGGGAACGCGATAACAAATTCTTGCGACGATTTTCAGGACATTGATTGAATTGACTCATTTATCCGATCGAACCAAATCAATACTTCGAGCACTATTTCTGGTCTATTAGTTTCATTGAATAATTTGATGACTTCGGAATTGTTAATAAAACCAGCTTTAGATAGATTGTAATAGATTTAGTTAAAAGCAAAGCAGCTTGCTACGATATTTGAAGCAATAAATTCTTTGATTTAAATCTATCCAAAGTAAAAAAGTTAGTGACAATTTACCATCGGGTAGTACGTTAGTCCTATTATATCTTCAGTTTTATAAATTAAAAATATTTTAACTTAAATTGTGGTAGGTACCTAAAGATTGCATAATAACTTGGCGGGGCTTAGTGGATTTCAAATTTTATTACCGCGAAACAACTTTTCTTGTAATCGTGTGAACTGTGCTTTAATTTATGCGATTAGCAGATATTTTTGTATAAGTGACATTTATTTAATACGATATTTAATAGATTGATAAATAATAAGGGTTTTGAAACTATGGAAATAAAACAAAGTTATTTTTAGAAAATAACTTTTCATTTTTTGTGGTATGTTTATGAAATATATTTTCATGGAAGGTTGACCCAAATACTGAGTGGAATTCTCAACTAGTTTGTACAGGAGGGTCATGACTTGGCAATAAAAAGCGTTCCTTACAATTTAATTTTCTTATTATAAAAACATTTGTAGAGAATCTTCTCATTGTAGGAAATATTTCATATTTCTCCTCGCATAATCTATTATCTTATTTATACCATGGCTGACGTAAGTCTTCTCTTCATCGCCAAAAGTTTAATGTATAGACCAGCGACGAACAGTAACTTAGAGGTAGGTCATCATCATCATCATCATCATTACAGCCCTTCACAAGTCCACTGCTGAACATAGGCCTCCCCCAAGTAATGCCACAAAGCACGGTCCTGAGCCACCTGCATCCATCAATATCCTGCATGGCTTACCAGGTCGTCACTCCATCTAGTGGAGGGTCGCCCTACACTACGCCTACCGGTACGAGGCTGCCACTCAAGAATCTTTCTTCCCCATCGGTTATCGGTTCTTCGAGCTATATGGCTGGCTCATTGCTACTTCAGCTTGTTTGGGCGTTATCGGGACTTTAGAAATAAAATGAGTGGACTGTATTAACAATAGGTTTAATGCCGTAATGCCTAAGAGCCGTGGTAGATCAGATGGTTAACGCTCGCTGTAAATATAACAGAACGCGAGTAACCCGGGTTCGAGCCCCGCCGGCACCAATGAAATTGTTAATTGCAATTTTAAGTGCTGATTTACCACGTTCTCGGCGGTGAAGGAAAACATCGTGAAGAAACCTACATGTCTGAGGAATAAGAAAAAAAATATTGCGAAGACATGTATATATATATATATATATATATATATATATAAAGTGCCCGTCTGCTACCGCGTCTCGCCGCTGAGTGAGGTACAGAAGCGCCCGCGCCGCTGCGAGGCCAGCGACCGGTCCGCGCCCCCACACGTCCATCATTTTGACCGAGGCGCAATGACGTGCGCCGACATATTCCCCGGGTTGAAGAGACGTCTTCAATCTTCAATTGGTAGAGGGCAGATGCAGTTGACAACACGACGAATGGTACCTCGCTTCGTCTTCAACTCAGCCACTCGCGTGACTCCGTCTACGCCGCGATAGGTCGTCATGACCCGGCCCAGGAACCAGAGCAGCGGTGGTGTTATTTTGTCCTTGATAAGAACTAAAGACCCCGGCTTCACTTCACCTCTGGAAAGAAACCATTTGGCCTGCAGAAGAGAGATGTATTCATTATGAAAGCGGCTCCAGAAATGCTCTCTGATGTACTGTGTTCTCCTCCAGCGATCCAGTCGCATGATGTTGGCATCAGTCACCTTGGAATGTGGTACAGATAAGAGTGGTCGTCCAATCAGGAAATGAGCGGGAGTAAGTACCGAAAAATCGTTAGGGTCGGAAGAGAGAGGAGTAAGAGGGCGCGAATTCAAGACCGCCTCTATGTACGTAAGACAAGTAGCCATCTCCTCAAAGGTAAAATGGGTAAGCTTTAAGAGTCTTTTTAAATGATGCTTTTAAGATTTAACAGAAGCCTCAGCTAGTGAATTAAAATGTGGGCTGTAAGCAGGTGTAAAAATAAATTCGATACCCTGTTGTGCTATTTCAGGTGCAACACTCGATGAGTGCAAGAACCTATGCATTTCATTTGATGTGCCTACGAAATTTGTCCCGTTATCGGACGTAATGCTTTGAGGCTTGCCTCGACGCGCCACGAAACGATTTAGAGCGGCCATGTAAGCCTCAGAGGTGAGGTCAGTGATGAGCTCCAAATGTACGGCTTTCACTGCAGAGCAAACAAAATGCATATATAAGATTTTGTAAGTTTGCAGCCGCGACCTCTGCGACCGGCCACCAATACTGGCTCAGCGTAGTCAACATAATAATTTAAAAATGGAAATTCAAGATGAGTTCTTGACTGAGGTAGTTGACCCATTATAGGCTGAACGCTTTGAGCCTTGTGTCTGAAACACTTAAGGCATTTATTCACGACATTTGTGGAAAGGTTTCTACCACCTATAGGCCAATAAGTCTGCCTTATACGTGACAATAGTAATTGAGGACCGGCATGTAGTAGCTCTAAATGTTTCATTTGAAGTATAAATTTAGTAAGTATGTGCTTACTACATATTATTATGGGATGTTTTACACTGAAATCGTAGGGGGAGTTATCAAGCCTCCCGCCCACGCGGATGAGGTTATGTTAGTCAATGAACGAAGTTAAAGAAAGCAATCTACTATTGCGTGACAATTTTTGTTTAGATTTTAAAAGATGAAATTCTTCAAAAAACATTTCTAGTTGTGAATAATGTATTATTACATTATACGAATCTTGGAGTTCTGTTACGGAAAGATCGCCACACAATTTATCTTTATTTTTTTTAGATTACATAAATCTTTTTACATATGAAAACACCCTTTTAATTTTTGGAAAACTAGAATATTTTTCTAATAAGCGATGAATGATAGATGAATATATGGTTGAATGTGAATGATTACTAACAACATGATGGTCGCTATCACTACATGTGAAATGAGTCACTACATCCGGCAAATCATGTTTCTCTGTGTTTGGCATTTTAGGCCACTCATTTTCATTACGCAACAGAAAAGAGGGTCCGGACCACCACAGAGGTGTGTCCTTGATAACGTCAGCGTTAAGACTACGGGAAACAAAATCCGCCGGGTTGTCCTTCGACGGTATGTAGCTCCAGGTATGACCACAAGTATTCTCCTGTATCTCGTTGACTCTATTTATCACAAAAGGTTTTAATTGGTTGGCTGGAGTAGAGAGCCAACCCAAGATTATGGTTGAGTCACACCAGAATCTACATCGATGAATGGGTAAAGTTAGCGCTTCCTGAACTTTAGTACTCGTACACAGCCTGGCACCTAACAAAGCTCCACACAGTTCAAGCCTTGGTATTGTTGACGGCTTGATGGGCGCTATACGATTTTTAGAAACGAGAAGTTTTACGCCAATAGATTTACTGTTACTGCATGACCGAATGTACACAAATGCGCCATAAGCTTTTTCGGACGCATCGGTGAAGACGTGTATTTCATGCGTACTAGAGTCTTCAAGCAAAACCCAACGACGAATCTTTAAATTATTTAAAGATGTTATTGTATTTTGGAATGTCGACCAAAGGTTTCTGACCTCGAGCGATACTTCGTAGTCCCAGTCATAGTTGTGTAGCCATAAACGCTGCAAGACTATTTTCGCTTCGACAACACACGGACCTACGAGGCCTAATGGGTCAAAGATCTGACTGATAACTGAGAGGACGTGACGTTAAGTGACTTTAGTGGTTGACTTTATGTTAATAGTATAAGTAAGGTAATCAGAATCGCAGGCCCAAATAAGACCTAAAGTTTTAGATTGAGATGAATTTAAACCCTGCTCATAAAAATGCAAGGTATGAGTATTATACGTTAGTATGTATAACCACAGTCCCTGGTGTTTCCCCCGCTCAATAAGTCATCCACGTAGAAGTCACGTCGTATGGCCCGTTGGACCTGACTATCCTCAATGTTATCAGCCAGACTTACCAGGCATTTCGTGGCTAAGTAAGGAGCAGAATCGGTACCGTAGGTGACCGTATTTAATGTATAGGTTCCAAGAGGTTCTGAAGAATCAAACCGCAAAATAATTTTTTGTAGAGGACATTGGACTGAACTTAGCTCAATAGCTCTATACATTTTCTCTACATCACCTGAGACCACGTATCTATGTTGACGAAAACGTATTAAAATGGAAAATAGATCGTCTTGCACTACGGGATCGACCATCTGTATGTCTTTAAGAGACACGCCCGAACTGGTAGAGGCTGATGCGTCGAATACTACGCGTAGTTGAGTAGTGGTACTAGAGCTACGAATAACTTCATGATGTGGAATGAAATATGTGATCACGGAGTTTTCAGGCGTAGAAGTACAGTTAGAGTCATATGACCTAAATGCTCATATTCTCTCATAAATTCACAATATTTAGTTTTAAATGAAGGTTCGCGCTTAAATCGACGCTCCAGGGATAGAAAACGATTTTTTGCGTTTTCATACGAATGCCGTAAAGTGCTAGGGTCCTCTTTGAAGGGCATCGTCACGACAAACCTACCATCATTTTTACGAATTGTGGTTTGGGCAAATAGTTGTTCACATACTCTTTCTTCAAGAGAAAGTGAATGTTTTGAGGACACGTTGTAAAGCTCCCAAAATTGAGTTAGGTCTTGAGTGACGTTGGAATGATGGCAATAGAGTGATGAAACAGAACTAAGTTGATGCGAAATACTACCGGACACAAGCCAACCAAATTTAGTTTCACATAATTTTGGTAGATGTTTCCCTAAATCTATAGTTCTGCTGCCTAAGATATTCCAAAACACCTCAGCCCCTACCAGGATATCTACGACCGACAGAACATTAAAGTTCGGGTTTGCTAGTGTAAGACCTGAAGGAATATGGACGTGATTTATATGCACGAATGAAGACGGTAGAACCTTTGTAATTTCAGGTAAAATATGACACTCGATATCAACAGTAAAGGCACAGCATAAAGACTCAATTGTAAGGTGACAAGACTGTGTACCGGTGGATATGTGATTATTAATACCCGTTGCCTTGGTGCTCGTATCGCGATGTAACAAACCCAGTTTCTCTGATAGTCTCTGTGTAACAAAGTTGGCGGTATTACCGTTGTCCAGCAGTAGCCGCGCAGTGTATTTATTACCGACCCGCTGGTCACTTTCACCATAGCTGTAGACAGTAAAACATGCGCAGAAGTAGCAAGCTGCAAGGAATTGGCTGATAGTGCGATATTTGACGGAGAAGACAAAGCAGAAGACATAGCAGAAGGCAATGGGTTAGAAATGGTTTGGATTCACTAGATTCTAAATGCAAAAGCGTATTGTGCTTTGTTTTGCAATATTTTCAATGTGTGAGTTTACACTGCTTAGCAGAATGTCCGACGCGCAGGCAGTTAAGACAAAAATTGTAATCACTTGCCTCTTTTATGCGATCCTCTATAGTTAAATTTTTAAAGGATTCACATTTATATAATGTATGAGCCTAGGAGCAAAGTGGACATTTATTTATTTTATTAAAATTATTATCTGATTTTTTATTAAATTGAGTGACTTTAGAATTAGAATGTTTATATGTATGACTATTATTTAAAGCTACAATAGTATTAGTCTGAGAAGAATTGATATTTGACTCGACAGACTAACCAATCCGCTTTCCTACTTAAAAAAGAACAAAATTGCATCAAAGTAGGATCATCTTTTATAATATTGTTCCTATGCTCTTCCCAGTCACGACTTGTTGTCAAATCTAATTTTTTAGTCATGACATATTAATAATGTGTCCCAATATTGAGTGGGCTGATTTAATTTTGTTAGTACCCTTATATATTTATTAATTGTATCTACGAGGTTTCTGATTGAGATACTTGACTCCTTGACTATAGGATCGACACCAAATAAAGCTTGCACATGATTATTCACAAGAAGGCGATTGTTGTTATACCACTCACACAACATGTCACACGCAATTTTATAATGATCGCCTTTAAAATCAATATTTTTAATAACTAAGGCTGCGTTTCCATGAAATGAAGCGCGCAAATAGTGGAACTTGTTTATTTCATTGATACTAGAGTTATCGTGAATTAATGACGTAAACGTATCTCGACATTCGAGCCAGCATAGGTAGTTCCCATCGAAATGAGGCAAATCAATTTTAGGCAAACGAACAAAACTATTCTTATTAGAACAGTGTGCACCTGAGTCAGCAACTTTGAAACCCGTCTCCGACCCAGCACTATTGGACGAAGCACGGAGCAGGCTGCGCATGATGGCCACCAGATTGAAGAACTGACGGTCAAAGTCCTCACGCTCAGTTAACGCAGACCCGGCATCATCGGCAAGTACATCGATGTTTGCCTGTAATTCGTCAAATTCGGAATGTAAGGTTTCGAATTTATTAAAACGCTTCGCTAAGTCTAGACGTTGCAATTCAGAAATATCAGAGCTACTTTTAATTAAATTTAAATAATTGCTGTAAATTGTAAGCTTTGATTTTATCGAACTACGCTTCTTCAATAAAGTTTTTAAATTATCTGCCATTTTACTTTTATATGAACACAGCAAAAAAAAGAAAAGGTTGATGACTTTAGGAAAGAAAACACAGCTGTGCGAGAACAAAAGGGATCATTGCACGCAGGTAAAAATATGAATCAGCGCCAAGGTTAACAAATCGACACTTGAGCGTTTGATATTTGTAACGGAATAAACATTTAAATTTAATCAAGCGAGCGTTGCAATGACAAAGCAATTTTTAAAGCACTGAAGTTAATTAGGCACCTACTTATGAAAAGTAAGTGTACTTAGCCAATGAAAGATGTAAAAAAGATTTTTTCGGCATGAAAAGAAAGCGGGAAAATAACTAATTGGAACAAACTCACTCAAATACGGTTTTTATCCCCGGATTTTTATCTCCCAGGATGACATCAGCGTCTTCAATGATTACGCAGGCTGCTACGGGAACGACTTCATTCTTCAATATACGTGGCCGTGGATTCAAATTGCGCTCGGCGACCGTTGACCTCGTCGACGTTAATTACGGCAAAAACTGGTAAATGTTTTGCGCGATCGAAGGATCCTATGTTTAGGCTTATCGGGAGTGTAGAAATAAAATGAGTGGACTGTATTAACTATAGGTTTAATGCCGTAAAACCTCTGAACAAACGTATTATAAATTGAAAAATAAAGTGCCCGTCTGCTACCACGTCTCGCCGCTGAGTGAAGTACAGAAGCGCCCGCGCCGCCGCGAGGCCAGCGACCGGTCCGCGCCCCCCACGCGTCCATCATTTTGGCCGAGGCGCGATGACGTGCGCCGACAAGCTTACTAATCCGTTGGGCTATATCGGTCACTCTGGTTTTACTGCGGATATCTTCATTTCTGAGTCTATCACGCAGAGAAACTCCGAGCATAGCTCTCTCCATAGCTCGGTGAGCAACCTTGATCGTTCTCATACGGTCAGTAGTGAAGAACCACGTCTCAGATCCGTAAGTCATCACTTGCAACACGCACTTGTTATACACTTTAGTTTTCAGAGATTGAGGTATACCTGACAAGAAGATGTGTCGTAATTTCCCGAACGCTGCCCAGCCGAGTTGAATCCGTCGATTGACCTCTCGGTCGAAGTTGGACATACCTAGTCGGACTATTTGTCCCAGGTAAACGTAGTCGTCAACAACTTTGAGAATAGTGCTCCCAACAACTACCAGCATAGGTGTGACATGGACATGAACTTTGTTTTGTCCATGTTCATCTTAAGACCTATCCGTTGGGAGACACCATTGAGGTCATTGAGCATTGTGCTAAGGTCCTCCAGTGATTCTGCCATAAGGACTATATCCTCGGCAAATGAAAGGTGAGTGATGTACTCACCATTGTTGTTAATACCGTATCCTCTCCAGTCCAGTAGCTTGAAAACGTCTTCCAACGCAGCGGTGAAGAGTTTCGGGGATATAACATCACCCTGTCTTACACCTCTCTACAGTTGGATAGGTTTAGAACTTTGGTTCTGTACTCGGATAGCCATCGTAGCCCTACTGTACAAACACTTCAGCACTTCGATATACCGACAGTCAACTTGGCACCGCTGAAGGGACTGTAGCACCGTCCAAATTTCTACGGAATCAAAGGCTTTCTCATAGTCCACATATGCCAGGCAAAGTGGCAGATTGTACTCTTCGGTCTTCTGTACAATCTGCCGCAGGGTATGTATGTGGTCTATGCTACTAAAGCCTTTTCGGAAACCGGCTTGTGGAGGCTGGAAGTCGTCGAGTCTGCGTGCGAGACGATTCGTAATGACTTTCGAAAACAGCACGTAGACACGGCTCAGGAGGGAAATCGGTCTGTAGTTCTAATGTTCGCCTTTCTTAAAACAAGACCATCGCGCTTCTGTTACAAGCCTCCGGAGTAGTGCCACCATGGAGGATGGAATCGAAGAGCTTAGCTTATGAAGGACTTCAAGTACCGGTGTTCCACCCGCTTTCAGAAGATCCGCTGTAATTCCATCCTCGCATGGTGCCCTGCCGTTTTTAAGATGCTGGAGAGCCATTATAATCTCGCTTAGACTGACGTCCGGGATATCATCGGAATAGTGTCGGATAAGACTTGCTCTTGGAACATTACTCACACTTACGTGTGGCTCCAACGATGATGTGTACAGCTGCCCATAGAACCTCTCAATCTCACTCAGAATCTCAGGTGTCCCGGAAACGATGTTGCCACACTCACTTTTCAGCTTTGACAGTTGGCTCTTTTTGGCAGACAGATCTCTGGCAAAGACTTTGGAGCCCTGGTTCCACTCGATCGCTTCTTTAATACGAGTAGTATTAAAGTTGCGTAAGTCTCGCCGCATGAATTTGGAGATCTGTCTGTTCAGTTGCCTGTATGCTGTCAAATCTGTTGACGATTGCAGCCTCATCTCCCGTCTAACAGCCATGCGATTAAGAGTGTGATCGGAAAGTTTTTGTGTTCTTCTGCGGTGGGTCTTGCAGAACTTAGCTCCGACCGCGTGGACAGTTTCCACGAATTTGTCATTCATATTGTCCACTGCATTGCAATTTTCTAGGCATTGAAAGCGTTTACGTAACTTGAGCTGAAAGGTTTCGGGATTCTGGATTAGAGCACGAGGGGGACGGAGCGTTGACTTTATTAGACGAGACCTCTCCAACTTAACGTTTAGGTTCAGTGTGCCTCTAACCATTCGGTGATCGCTGCCAGTTTTCACCCTTGCGATCACTTAGACATCACTCAACAGTTGGCGTCTGGTCGTCATAATGAAGTCAATCTCATTTTTTGTCGAACCGTCGGGGCTCGACCAAGTCCACTTCCTGTGGGGCCGCTTCTGAAAGAAAGAGTTCATCATAAAGAGGCCCTCTTTCTCCATAAAGTCGGCCAGCTGCTGGCCGACTTTCGTTTCGTTCCGTTGCCCTACTCCAAATTTCCCTAACTTCAGCTCACCGCTTTCTCTTGTGCCTAGTTTTGCGTTGAAGTCTCCCATCAACACCTTGTAGTGGTTTTTGGAGGAATGCATGGCTCTGGAAATATTCTCATACATTTCCTCCACCTCCCCATCTCTCCTAATTAGCGTCAACCTGTATGACCTTCAGCGAATACCGTTTGGTGATTCTGAGTATCAGGTACGCGACCCTCATCGACACACTCCCAATCTTTACAACGTTGTTGACGAGAGACTTGTGGACGATAAATCCGACACCTCCTTGGGACAGATGGTCGCCCTCCCGTTGATAGAACAAGTTGCCGGACTCGAGGATTGCCGTATCCTCCTCCTCTCTTCGGACCTCGGATAATCCAATATGTCAGCGCAACTTGTCTACCTCTTCTTCCAGCTCCAGTATCTTCTCGTCAGTCCTCAGGGTTCGTGCCTTATATGTTGCCAGGTCGAGTCGTCGTAGGTGGCAACCGAACCTCCACCGGAGATTATTAGCACCCCCTGCCCCGCCGTTACCATGGTCGCCACCGTAGCCAGGAATAGCGGGGCCGCCGGGGACTGCAGGCCGTTTTTTGCGTCATTATTCATGGGGGGATATTTGCCATAGTTGCCACGCTTGGCGAGCGGGTTGGCAAGTTTTTTATTATATCACAGTTGTTATCAGGAAGATGCTGCTGCCCATCTCCTGCTTGTCTCCCTCTTTCGCCTCTTACGACACCCACGGGTATATGGGGTAGTGGAAATTCTCAACCGCCACTACATGGCGTAGAGGTAGGTGGCGCTATTTAATCAGTTAACATAGGCTCCGTATATTTTCGTTTTAAAAATATTTTAAAAAAACTTTTTTAACTTTTTTATAACCTAAGTATTAATTCTTTTACTATGGAGAGTGTTATCTCGCTGTTTGGAGCTAGATTATCAATGCAAAGTTAATGAAAGTAATCCAGTGAATTAGTGAACTATAAATTGTTTATTGCATTGAATTCATTGCAATAAGACAGTGTTTTTTAAAGTAAAGCATTAAGGTACAGTACCAACAAACTAAGTCACATTGCTATCAACCTTTATATTTGTGATAAAGTGAAAAAACATAAATTTAGTACTAGGCTGCACTAAAAGTATCGGGAATGGAATATTTCCACTGCTTCTGTCATATTGAAATCTTTTTTAATTGAAAACTCCTTGGTTTTAAAAATCGAATACCATTTATTTATTTAAAAAAAAGATTCTCGGTCTTGTCACAAGGTTTTGTCAAACTTATTTAGTCCTTGAGAAAATGAAATTGACTCGAGAAAATTCAAGAGTGATGATTTATTATGACATTCGAAGTGGTTTAATACAAAAACAGTGTGTTGACCGGATGATTTTTGCATTTGGTGATGAAGCCTCATCCAAAACCACAATTTATCGCTGGTTTGCTGAATTTCAACGGAGATGTGTCAAGCTCGGTGACGATCCCCTTCAAAGTCGTCCAAAAACTGCAGTCACCCAAGAAAACGTTGATTCTGTGCGTAAGCTGATTGAGGAAGATCGACATGTGACATACCGCGAAATTCAGAAACTTTAGACATTGGCATGAGTCAAATACAAATAATCTTGCATGAACAATTAGGTGTAAAAAAGTTGTTTTCCCGATGGATACCG
The DNA here is from genome assembly GCA_907164705.1 of Parnassius apollo. Classification (NCBI taxonomy): domain Eukaryota; kingdom Metazoa; phylum Arthropoda; class Insecta; order Lepidoptera; family Papilionidae; genus Parnassius; species Parnassius apollo. The sequence continues at coordinate 1,638,216 of CAJQZP010001514.1, forward strand.
CATTCGCTCTGTGGAGAGCAAAAAGCGGCTCGCGTTACTTGGTGCGTCAGAACTCTCAAAAGATACCACGCAGGATCCTCAAATGCTGTATACAACATCGTATTGGTGACGAATCCTGGATATATGCGTACGAACCCGAAACAAAAAAACCAGTCACGAGGTTGGGTGTTCGAAAATGAGTTAAAGCCAACAAAAATTGTTCGTTCACGGAGTGTTGCAAAAAAATGGTGGCCCACGTTTGTCTCCAAAACCGGCCATATTACGACGATTCCCTTTGAGGGACAAAGAACAGTTAATGCAGAATGGTATGATAGCATTTGTTTGCCACAGGTCGTTTCTGAACTCCGTAAAGTGAACTGCAACCGCCGCATCATCCTCCATCACGACAATGCGAGTTCTCACACCGCACACAGAACAAAAGAGTTTTTAGAACAATAAAACATAGAATTATTAGACCATCCACCGTACAGCCCTGACCTAAGCCCTAATGATTTCTATACTTTACCTAAAATAAGGAATAAATTGCGTGGACAGAGATTTTCATCACCTGAAGAAGCTGTGGACGCCTACAAAACGGCTATTTTGGAGACCCCAACTTCTGAATGGAATGGTTGCTTCAATGATTGGTTCCATCGTATGGAAAAATGTGTCAAATTTCGCGGAGAATACTTCGAAAAGCAATCAATATATTTTTAAATAGTAATGTTGTGTCACTTCCTTGATTCCCGAAATTTTCAGTGCCGCCCTCGTAAAAAGTGACGTTTATGGTAGTTTGAAATGTTTAAATTTATGTTACTCGTACATCTGATTAAATCAGCGACATCTATACGATAATTGAATACCTGAAGGGAATAACTATTTTTGAATTATCACATCTACTAATTTCTGGCGAAATATAGTTACGAACTTATGCTAATCGATCAGTTTGATTAAGGCAACGATCACCCATTAGAAGGCGCGCGCATTCATCTGATTTGGGAATATTTTAATTTTGAAATAAGTTCTAGATAGTTCTATTGAATCTATTGTATGAAATGATGTCGCCACCAACCGAGACTTGTGCTGCATGTGCAAGACCTTTGCCCAAAAGACAATATCTACGTTGTTGTATTTGTAAGGGAGCTTATGATATTGAATGTCTAAATATAAGTAATAAACGCTTTTATTCCTTTTATTCATTTAATAAAGAGCGTAAAGATAATTCGAAATGCATTTCATGTGTGAGCAAACTCCCGCGTACGAATAATTTGAATACACCAGTGGATACTGCTGACTTTTCCGAAATTTCCAGTCCCCCCCGGCTTTGGTTGTCTCACCAGAGAACTCGAATGTGGCAGTCCGCAGCAAACCACCTACAAAAAATACTCAGAACAAGAACATTCATGAAGAGGAGAGCATCATTATAAATAATATTATGTCAGAATTGCTCGATGATACAGATGATTGAGCAGGATGATAGACTTCAAACTGCTTCTTAGTGAAATGAAGGCAATCCGTGCTGAGATGCGCTTGTTCCATAATTCTATGACAGATATAATGACTGCCATTAAGATGCAAAGCAGCCGCATTGACTACATCGAAACCAGAATATCAGCCTTAGAAGACAAGTCGAAAGGCTTATAACGCTGTGAAGTTTCGACGTTGGAAGAGAAAGAGACAGTGTCACAGTTGAAATCACAAATATTGGAACGTGACCAAGACTTACTCTCTAATGATATCTAGATAGCGGGTTTCCCTGAAACGAGCGGTGAAAATACCGCACATATTATCTTGGCTATTGCCAATAATTTATTCGTGGACCTGGATGACCGTGATTTGATGTGGTGACGTGGTGTCTTCAGAGTGTACAGGTTTCATACGCGATAATGGCGAGGGCTGTTCAGTTCGGCGGCCACGTCTTTATAGTCGTGCGATTGGCGCGTTGTGCTCAGCGTGATGCGCTAATACAAGCGAAGAGTACGGCGCAATATCACCACTGAAGGTTTGGGACTGACGGGAATAGCTCGCACCATTTATGTCAACGAGCGTCTTATTAAGCACAATAGCTGGTTATTTTATAAAGACCGTGATGGAAAGATTTATGTAGGGAAGGAACATTGGAGAGAGCGACATCGGCTTCGGTCGGAAGAAGATGTAACTATGGTTTTTGGTGTTGAAGCTGTTGGCTCTAAAACTGTGTCACTCGGCGAATAATAGGAATGTGTTATTTATAATTATTTATAATTATTGTACAAACTTCTCACATTAAATTACATTTTTTTATTTCATAAATGTTGTATTAATATAGGTTTCATTGTTATATTCTGGCAGATTAGCGGTTTATGAAGTTAAGATTCTTATTATTTTACTTTTGCTTGCTTTAAAATATTTTATAATATTTTATAATGACACAAAGGTTATGTGCTCAAAGATATCTTCTTACAATTTAATGTTTTTATTTATGTGTTAGTAAAAGTATTAAATTATGTTACACCTATAATTATCTTATGAAATATGTGATACGTTACAATAGTTTTTATGGCCTAATGATAATATATTTGTATTAATTTTTACCTGTATATATAGATTTGTCTAAGCTTTCTTAATAAATCTTCAAAAGAAATTCCTTTTATCACTTGTATACTTTATTTTCTGAACTATTTAATGCTGTTGTTGAGTGATGTGATATTTCTTTGTTTTTTTTTTAATTTGATTTATGTTTTATTCGTGTTGAGTGATGTACTTTTCGCTAGCATTTTATATTGTCTTTTTTTTAATAATAATTTCTATGTCACAGTGTGCGTTAAAACGTTTTTAAATAAAACTACTCTAGGAATAGCCTATATACTTGTATATTACAAGACGTTCGTTAGTTTTCATAAATTATTATTGCATTTATCGATGCGTTCATTTGTGTATATGTGACATCTGACTTTACTAAGAAAATATTTATTTCATTGCAAGTATGTTCAGATAACATACTATTTTATCATACAATTTTTAGTAAAAAAAATTATCTCTTGGTTTTCTGAATCCGGTTTTTTTATGTACACGACGTGATGAATTTTTGGTTTCCCTTGATCGTCATGCGGTAGATATTATGGCGATAAATGAAACATGGTTGAAGCCAGGCGAGGAACTGCGCGCACCGTCCCCTCCAGGATACAAGGTACGACACAAACCTCGTCGTGTAAGCGTCCGAACAAGCGGAGGGGGTGCTGCTTTTTACTTTGGTATCCACGCTCGAGTCCTGGAGCATCCGAGTACGCTCTCTATTGAACAGTTGTGGTTAGGTGTTAAAGCTAATTATCTGAAACTTGCAATAGGTACCGCATATCGTCCTCATTTTCTATATATATTATATCTATGCTGAGTAGTATATCTATATCTTTTATATCTATGCTGAGTGTTAATAATCAGTTGCTAAATTTATAACAAAAAAGAAGAAATCGAGTAAATAAATACGTAACGTAAAGTGGTTAAAAACGGAAATAGTCATGTTTTAAACACATGATATAAAGAAGAGAAAGAATAATTGATTTTTTTCTATTCACCGTATGTTTATAATATGTTTCTATCAAAATATCTAAATAAAGATTTAAAAATTTTAATTGTGTATTAAATTACGCCAGAATATAAAATCAACAGATCGCGTTCGCTTTGAATCATTCCACGATGAGTTTATTTTGCCATATCAATATGACCCGGACAAGTTCCATAAATATATCAACATTTTTGGTACATTCTTGTAACACCGTATCTGATATTGATTCGAAAAATGTACTGCCGCGTTAAAATCTGCACTGTTATGCGCTAATTATTGTTGCGCGCCTAAGTTGACGTCATGTACCCAGCACTAGCGTCATCTGTGTCGGGTAACGGAGCGAGGAGAGCTTTCCAGAAAATTACATCACTAATCTTTCAACCGACAGCGCCATCTAGTATCGAAACGAAGAATTAAGCTTCTAGAAGTCCGACACTCGAACTTTCGACGTCTTGTCGATTGGCGCGCGTATTTACTTGAATATTCTGGATGTTTCGGTGATAATGTGTATTTAAAAGGCGTTGCAAGATGCGATTGGGGAAAGTATTGAATTTGGCGAGACAAGCAAAGCTTCGAAGCGAAATAAAGTGAATCAGTGTGGTTAATTATAAGTGTTTTAAGTTTTGATTGGTGTAAAGTGAATTAAAGTGTTAATTTTGGTAATTTAATCGGCAGTTTTATTGTCACGAACCTCAAGCTCGTAACAATTGGTGTCATAAGTGGGATAAAATTACGTCGATTTTACCTAAAGAGAAAACGGAGGGTGTTCGTACCCGAAGTCAACGCCAGCAGGAGACGGACCAAAGAAGATTTGGTGGTGCAACGCCGCAGACGTCGGAGAGCCAACTGCCAGCCACGGAGGCTGGCCCGTCAGCAGCTCCTACACCTGCAGCACCTGAATTAGGTGCTCTGATGGTGATGCTACAGAAGCAGGCCCGTCGCTTGGAAGAGAAGCTGAAGCGCGGACAGGAGGAACAGGCCCGCCGACAGGAGGAACAGGCCCGTCAGTTGAAAGAGCAGCAGGAAGAACAGGCCCGTCACTTAGAGGAATAGCTCAAATACGATAGGGAAGAGCAGAAACTTGTCATGATGGACCTTCACGCTACCTTCGGGAAAAGAGATACGGGAGGTGAAGGATAAGGTTGCTCAACATGATAACCGCCTGTCGGAAGCTGAGACCCAAATCAACTGCACTGAACTTGAAACACAGCCCCCGCAGTAGCTACAACACCTTCGCTACGTGGGTTCAAAGTGCCACCGTTCGACGGGACTTCTTCCTGGTCAGCTTACAAAATCCAATTCTAGGCCTTCATGGAGGTGAAGGGCTGGAAAAGCCAAGCCATGACTGCACTCACCCAGGGCCTGCGCGACCAAGCCTTAAATGTGTTGGAAGCTCTCGGTAAGAAAGTGACCTACGAGCAACTCCTTGAGGCGTTGGAGGCGAGATATGGCGACGCTCATCTGGAATGCCTCTTTCGCGCGCAGCTTAAAGATCGCGTGCAACGCAGCAACGAAAACCTGCAGCAGTGGGCCCTTGAGGTGGAGAAGATGGTTCGAAAAGCATACCGGTCTGTACCTGCGCTCATTGAAGGGAACCTGGTGCAAACATTCATCGACGGCATCCGCGACCTGGAAGTCAGAGCTGCTATGAGGCTCGGGCACCACGAGACGCTTAAGGACGCCTTGGCCCGCACTGGAGGCGAAAGCCGTGCGGCAGGATCATCGTTCCCCTCGCGTCACGAAGGTTGCAGCAGCTACAGTTCGCGACCGCAACAAAGGATACAGACCTAGGTGCTATGGCTGTGGGGAAAGGGGCCATCATCGATCCAGCTGCCCTAAGCTAACCCTAGAAAGGGAAGGTGAACGATCTCAGAAGGGAAGTGCGGCTAACATCACCGCCCAGCAGCAGCCGGAATACGACTTTACTATCAGACATCGCAGCGGGAAATCTCATGGCAACGCAGATGCATTGTCAAGAAGACCTTGTCCTGAAGATTGGAAATATTGTACTAGGCAAGAGAGTAAGGAAGTGGTATCCGTGAGGATGCTCAGGACAGACCACCTCAGCTACGAGTGGAAGGACAGCCTACGACATGCACAGCAGGAAGATCCGGACATCAAGCCGGTTCTGGAATGGATGAAGGCCCGTGCTACCAAGCCTAAGTGGAGCGACGTCTCAGCGATGAGTTAGACCACTACAAGCTATTGGGCCCAATGGGACAGCTTGCTGATTCAGGATGGAGTCCTGTTCCGTAAATGGGACAATGGTCGAGGAGACATCTGTCGTTTGCAAATGGTTGTCCCTAAAGATAAAGTGCCGAATGTTCTACAGCTGTGCCATAATGGTCGTTCAAGGGTCCATCTGGGAGTTAAATGGACTCTACTGAAGGTTCGAGAACAGTTTTAATGGGTCCATTATCGTGACGATGTCGAGGATTGGTGCAGCATGACTGATAACCGCTGATTAAAATTAGGTTAACGTATTTTCTAACTCTAAATTTGACGTAGTATCCCAACGTTTAAAATAATTTGGAGTACTTCTGTAGTTCACTTTACATAAGTGCTAGAAAGCGCTGGAGCTTTAGGAAATTTAAACAAGTTAAACGTGATAAATTTTTCAACATTCATTCAATTGAATAATTTCTTTGAATTTTTACTGTATTTATTCAGAATATGTGGTAACGGCAGGAAATGAGTATCTCTGATTGTAGGCTAGGTTTTTACTTTTTTTTTTAACATTTGCTTGGTGATCTCATCATCATCTTCACCATTACAACCCTTTATAAGCTGCTGAACTTTGGCCTTCCCCGAGGATTTTGGCATTCCTTGATGAAACCTTACGTTCAGCAGTGAACGGTCCTGAGCAACTTGTATCCATCGACTTCCTGCATCTCTTACTGGTTCATCACTTCATATAGTGGGAGGCCGCCTAAAACTTCGCATAACGGTTTTAAGGCTGCAACTCGAAAAAACTTTTTTTCGCATAGGCACTTTGACTATCTGCTGCCGGTGTAGATTTTACGTCTGACCTGAATAAAATGGTTATAATACCATCTATCGCATGGCATGAAATCTTATTAAACTTTCCCTAACTGGTATACGTGCTAGGGTCATGCTGTAGCTACATCACGTTCGTATCATGAAAGGTTAGCCCGACCAGAAAAAGACCACGCTCTCACAGAGTACCAGGGTAAAATAGCAGCTTAATGCTGCTATATTTCATATCATGAGTGTAAAGAACCGGTGACCGTTTTTTACAGTATACCAAACGTGTGAACTGTCTTGAAAGAACAACAATGCAACTGGATTTAGTATCTTACCATGTGGTGGACTGTGTGTGTTTGTTCCTCTAATACATTTCAAAAAAGGAACTCGAGTACTCTTACACAGTCACCACAGCAAATGAAACTTTAATAATTTAATAATTGAAACTTAATGTTGCCTTATTAATTAAAAAAATAAATAGAAAAATAAATTATATTGAAAATTACCCTTTTCTTTATAAAAAGACATAAAAACGCCGCAAAAACTACACCTAATAAATAAGGGATACTTAGAAAGTACAAGGTGTTTTTGTAAAGAGTGTTATTAAATTTTTCAAAAACCTTGAAAAATCCTATATACATTTTGTACATTTGTCTCTAATAGTTAATAAAAATTACAGCATATAAACTTTTCACTGTTATTAACAGCTTTCTCCCTGTCATTCGTTAAGTTTCCAGAGAATAGCGGTAGTTAGCGTAGTTTTATCATAAAACTTAAATTACAAATTATTGTAGAAAATTTTAATCAAGATAATGTGAAATTAATAAACCTTTAGCAGACTTTAATAATTATAATAAAAATAATATTAAAAGAGGTAACAATAAACTTTTAATAAAACGGGACGATATGGAGTAGTGACCACCAGACAAAAAATGATGTGGAAATTTTCTTCAAATTTATATGAAATGACTAACCCCGAAGTGGAATCAGCTTAACGAAATACATTCATGAAAAACGGTTAACAATTAACGAAGATGTGGCGTTTTATAAATGTAAAAAAATAAACATTTCAATCGATTTCTTCTTTATGATGTCAGTTAAAATGTATACAGGTATTTTTAGCACATCAACTTGACATAGTATGAATAATTAATCAAAAAGGTAAACAAGTGCTCCTATGATGAGGTAACCCGGTAGCTATTTCGTTCATTATGTCACCATTGAAATAACATAACAATGCTATAAACATTATTAATATTCCCCTTAACCAACCAAGCTTCAATTGCTTGTGTTACGAGTAGTTGAATGGCGGATTCTAACACACGACCTTTTTGAATTCGCGGTCCACGCCCTGCCATTAGGCTACTGTCGCTTCCAACATTCTTCACATATTTGATTTTACTTTTACAATAATCGATATTAAATATCTCCTAATGCTTCAAATTTACCATTTGTGGGCAGCAGTAAGCTAATGTCGTGCTCCTGCCGCGGGCATCGATTTATTTTTAATTAATTTACTGTGTTGCCAGTTACACAGACTGTTCAAATTTATGAAAAGGCTTATTGTTAAACAAAGACAGACAACAAATAATTTTTAATCTGTAAGTCGTTGACAACTTTAAAGATATTGTAGGAATAAAACAATACCTAACACTAAAATAAATACAGGACGTTTGCAAGCAGTAATGAAGTTCCATCCCCACGGGCCAAAACACTTACTAGTGACTTACATAAACGTAGACGTGCCCAATATACCTTTATAAATGTTCACTAGCCCAGGTTTAATACAATTCTGTTGTTCAATCAAAACAGTTGCAAAAGTTGGACATAAAGGTGGTCTTTCAAGTATCCCCATTGAAATAAATAACAAACTGTAAAAACTGACACTACTGTTTCAGCGGCAACACAGTTCATACTCGGCGGTTGCCATTACAGAGGCTGAGGAGGTTTGGGGTAGAAATGGGTCGTTAGTTGATGGTTGTATATTGGACTGTTTTCTGATAGTGCAACATGGTAGCAACGGATTCAGTGTTTTCATAATGTAACACAAAAATGCTTTTCGCTGACAAGTCGTCATTTTGCAAATTTTTATCACTGTGCCACTTTATTAGTAACAATAAATCCCATAATAGCATTAAAAAAATTAAAAAATGCACTTTTTATTTGATATAAGTATTAACGTGCCGAAATTTTATAATTATAAGCAATAAGAAATGAGGCGATATTGCACTGACAACAATCTGCAGTTTTTATATTTATTATACAATAATACTCAAGTGATCGAATAAAATAAACTATATTTAAAAGGTCACATTTCACAATCAGAACAAAAATTTTGAAGAAGTCCGTAGGTTAAATTATAACCTAACCGAATTTGAAAGTAAAACTATCAAACCTACTTTTTCATACAATTTTAATTTAATATTTGTATATTTATGAAATTATATAATTGTATTCAAAATATTATATATACAGAATGGTGAATACGAGCAGTTAGTTTGTTTTTTATCCTAAAAATATCTATTATCGTATGTTTTAAAACCAGCCTGTACTAAATTACGCTTAGTCTGAACTATTAAAAGCATGTATATATAGATTAGGTAATTTAGATATAGATTAGGTACAAACAAAACTTGCACGAGGACAAACATCCATACCGGGAACAGTTATTTGTAGGTCATAGAAATACCTGTTACTCATACTTGCCCTAAGCTCCGTAACTCAAGCCACTTCGAAACGGAGTCGTCATAAACGTCACTTAAAAACACAAAAAACAACATTTACCATACTTTCACAATACGTTTTCAATTTGAACGATAGCCTGCCCCTGAATAATACAATGAATTTGAAATTATCATGGCTATACTATCACGATCAGGTTCTATCTGCAATGATGAAATAATATCTAATACGTGAAAAGATATTCATAATCCAAAAATGCTTTTGTCTAACAATTTCCTCAACGGCACCTCCATAACCTTTCTGTCACTAAGCAATAGTGACTCGACTTATGTACAAAATCGAAAATATGTAGTCATACATCTTGCATAAATAAGATCATAAATCATCATCATTCAGCTTCATCATTTCTGCCCACGAAAAGTTAACACAGTCCTTCTCCATAGATTGCTTCGCAGGCGGGATATTTGCCATAGTTGCACCACTTTAATATCAAATACGATAAAATCTATTGAGAAAACCTAAATTCAGCAGTATAAGATTGATAGGCTGTAATTTGTGAATGAATGAACACTTTTCACAGGTTAGGGTCATGCCACAGCTTTATTACGGTTGTATCATGAATGGGTCAGCTCGACCGGGAAAGCTTTCACAGAATACGAGCATAAAATTGCAGCTTAATACTGTTGTGATTCATATGATTAGCTTAAAAAGCGGAGACTCCTTTTACTGGAAATGAGGCATTCCATCTTAGTTTTCAGGTGTGAAAACACGTACGGATTTTTATTCTTATTCAAGGATATATGTAGATGTATATATGCAGCAATCGCTTAACTTTAGGTGTGTGTTTTTTTATAAGAAAGGCTGACATACGAGCACACAGTCCACCTTATGTTAAGTGGTTGCTGTTGGTGTTGCCCATAGTCATCTACATCTGTCCTCAAACACGAATCAAAATGCAGATGTGTGATCTTTTGTCACCCTTATTCTATAAAAACACTTACGTTAGTATTAGATCGTGATATAAGCACATGTACAATAGGTGGCGCTGTCGTTTACTCCGACAAAACGTCTACGTCAGCATCCTATAAAATAAAATAGTTTTTGTATGATCGTACGTAGCGGATCAAAATAAAATATCATTATGAGTATAGACCAATAAAAAGCTACACAGATCATCGTTTGCAACGGTAACATTGTTGTTGTTTGTTTCGAAATATGTAAGAATCATATGACTGAAGCTCAAAACTTAGATAACATTTAATAAAATTTGTACGTAATTAATATCTGGAACAAAACCAAATGTAGAGTACCCGCATTTTTTCTCATAATTTATACTCGTGTTGTTCACGCGCAGAACGCGTGGTGTTAGGATGTAGTTTTTAAATAAAAATCTTTGTCTTCATAATATATAAATTATAATATCGTACTTGGATAATCAAGTTAAATGAAGTGATACATTTTAAGGGAAAAACGCTATATTATACACATTTACAGAAAAACATTCTCTTGTTTCTCCAATATTTGTGACATCTGTCTTTTTATTCTTTACAATTATTTAAAAAATCATATAAAAACAAAACATATAAAAACTCCACGGACATACTCCGCCCCCCTGGAAGCTTCAGCTTTCAGTCTTCGCATTGGGGATCCAGTAGAGGACACAGGTATTTAATACCACGTTTGAAGACTCCGGTGGACGTCAGAACGTCTGCCACACAGTTTATTCCATCTGGTCCAGGGTAAAACTGTATGATACGTCCGAGTTTCTACTGTAGTGGAGGAGCATTGTCATCTTTGAGTAAAACCAATTCTCCAATCCTTAGTTCTCGAGCTGGTACTCGCCATTTATGTCGCTGTTGCAATTCCGATATATAATCCAGCTTCCATTTATTCCAAAAATGCTGACGGTATTTTTCTAGTTGTTTAAATCTGTTAAGCCGGTTGAAACTCGTTAAAGTACGATTAGGTGATGGTATCGTATCTAGAGCACGTCCGATGAGGAAATGACCGGGAGTGAGTGGATGGAAATCATTAGGAGAGGACTACATAGGATATAGAGGGCGACTGTTCAGGATGGATTCAACTTGACTAAATAAAGTTGCCAGCTCTTCAAAAGTTAAATGTGTAAAACCAAGGGTTTGTTTAATATGAAATTTAGCAGATTTACGCGCGCCTCCCATAGACCGCCAAAGTGCGGCGCGTAAGCCGGGGAGAAATGAAATTTTATGCCTTCGTTTGAAGCAAAATCGGAAACGGAACGCGAATTCGTGTTTAAAAAATTTCCTAGTTCTTTCGAGGCTGCTACTAAATTCGTGCCGTTGTCACAATAGATATCTGACGGCTTTCCTCTGCGAGATATAAACCGACGTAAAGCTATTACAAACGCATCTACTCACCGCTTCTAAATGAAGGCATTTATATTTCATACAAATAAATAAACATAAATAGCATTTAGTTACGATTTTACAGCCTCTACCTTTACTATTAACTATAGAAAATGGTCCCGCAAAGTCTACACCAGTACTAATAAAAGGAAATCCAGCATCTACGCGAACGGAAGGTAAGTTTTTCATTTAGGGGTTACTGGTTTAGCAGCAAATCTACGGCATCTGACACACTGATGATAGACAGAACGAGCGACATCTCCGCCAGACGACGGACCACACAGTACGACGTATGGACGACAGCAGCAGCAGCGGCGCGGCATGCAGCAGGCGCAGATTATTCAAAATTTTTAATTTGACAGACAAATTCAAATTTTTAATTTTTTTTCTTCATTTCTCTTCACAATGCCAAAGAAGGGTATAAATATGGATGAGTTCATGACTAAACGGGCTAACGTTGAGCCAAGAGTAAAGTTATTTAAAAATTTGTAAATGATTTAATTGAAGTTAAGAATCCTACACAAAGTCAATTTACTGAGCTCTCTGTACGTTTAGAGAAATTTGAAGGTTTATTTGAATATTTTAATGACTTGCAGACGGAAATTGAGGTTCGTGATACCTCCCAGTTTGAAGTAAGGGAGGAAATGGGACGTAGCTTTTATACTCCTATGACATTGGCTAAGGATTTATTATCAACCTTTAAAAAAGATAGACATCGTTCTTCAGACTCAGGTCAGCCTAATCTTAAGATTCAGCCAGGGTTTCGCTTACCAGAAATTACAATTACCCGTTTTGATGGCAGCTATTATAAATGGCTTGAATTTAAGGAAAAGTATGTCTCCTTAATACATGATAATGAAACTATAAATTTTATACATAAATTTCACTATCTTTCATCTTACCTGCAAGGTGAGGCAGTCCATGTTATTAGTAATTTGGAATTAACTGAATGTAACTACAATGTGGCTTGGGCCCTCCTCTGCGAGAGATATGACAATAAAAAAACAGCTGGTCTCACAACACATGAATGCACTGTTTAATATGCCTCCTATTTCTCAGACAGCTAAGTCTTTGCGTAACACTGTGGATCATGTTTCAAAAAATCTTAGAGCTTTACACTTTAGGTGTTCCCACTACTAATTGGGATCCAATAATCATTCATATGATTGCCCCTAAGCTTGATAGCAATTCTAGACTAAAGTGGAAAGAATATAAATCTTCATTAAATTGTGATTTACCTTCGTTAGATAATTTCTTTAAATTTTTGAAGGTTCGAGCTTATATTCTCGAAAGTGTGAATAATAATAATCAGGAATAAGGCGAAACATTCAACAATTTTAAGCAACAGAAATTACCCGTAAAATCTCAATGCTATTTAAATGGAACCCAGCTCGTCTATGTATGGTGTCTAAGCGGGTGCGGCGGCGTCGTGCGTATACTGCGGCGGGCCGCACCGCGTCTATGGCTGCTCTTCTTTCTTGTCCAAATCTATCGAGGAGCGTATCACCGAGGCGGCCAGGTTGAAATTATGCTTAAATTTCCTACGTAAGGGACACCTTACGGGGCTATGCAGGTTAGGCCCTTGTTTTACTTGTAAGCGGCGACACAATACGCTTTTACACCGCGAGGTTCCTCAGGCAAGCAATGCATTCGTAAATATGACTGCAAATGGGACTGAGCCAGCAAATGAAGCCCCTGAGGTCATTGACACTACAGTGAATGTATCGGTACAGTCCGTCTCCAGTAACAACCTCGTCTTGCTATCCACTGCCCTTGTAATGTTAATTGTAATAAGTAAAATTAATTGGCCTTTAACAATTTTGTTGTAATTTACTGATGAAACTTTTATTTATGCAATGAGCAGCCTTAGATAAATAAGACATGAAAATTAGGTTAACTGCGATATATTAAGAAATGGCCGGCTGGCAACCTAAAGTCAAGTTGTGAGAAGGACGCACAGGGTAAGTAAGTTACAAAAGTGTTATAGGAGTAGTCACTTCCCTGATTTCGTTCCTGTGCAGCTGGCTCTCGTTGCAAGTTCTCTCGGCAATTACAATTTGTTTTGGCTTGTCCAAAGCTTACTTCTTCATATTACTTCTTCATTGGATAATCACGTCGTAGGGTCACCAATGTTCACGCGCAGAACGTAATCAAACTTTCTTTTCTTAACTGCGCAAACGATCTTTGTCTTCATAATATATAAATTATAATATCGTACTTGGATAATCAAAATAAATTAAGTGATACAATTTAAAGGAAAAACGCTATTTACATAAAAACATTCTCTTGTTTCTCCAATATTTGTGACATCTGTCTTTTTATTCTTTACAATTATTTAAAAAATTAAAATAAAAAACAAAACATATAAAAACTCCACGGACACACGTAGGGTCTCAACAGTGTAGTGGTGGTGTAAAAAGATAAAATTGGCTCCGGCAATTTATGATCAATACGTAGTGACACCAAATTCCTCTGCTTTCATATCACCTTGAGTGCAGAGGACAATATTCCGAGCATTGAGCCCTAGCTCGTATCACCGCACATGTGTGTTCTTAAACAAGTCAGAAGTTAGTTATAGGTAGGGTAGGGCCGGTAGGGTTTGAACCTGGGTTGCTAGCGTACTGTGTATTTTACGGCGAGCACTTAGCTCTAAACTACTCCGGTTTACTGATACCTTAATTATTTTATACCATAAACCTTACCTTACCATAAACCTTAATATTTTAAGAAATATTCCAGTGTTTGCTTACTTTCCAAACATGTCTCTTAAACAACTATTTGTAATGAAAAGCTGCTAATATCCACAAAAAAATGAAATGGAAGTACTTTTCCTTGTGTTTAAAAACACAATTTCTGGAATAATAATTTAAACCAATTGAAGAAAGATATAATAATGGGCTGGTCATAAACTTCAAAGAACCGACAACAATGGAAAAACAGTTCTCAAGTCGCAGCTGTTACTATCAAGTGAAGTGTTGAGCAGTTCCCCTGCTACATGTGAGTGACGACCTGATAAGAGATGCAGGTAGTCGACCGATACAGGTGGCTTAGGACCATTCTTTGTGGCATTCCTTGTGGGAGGCTTATTCTTAGCAGTGGACTTCTAAAGGGCTATGATTATGATAATGAAGATGTGAATAGACTTCTATTAATATAAGTATTTGATTATAGAATAAATTGTTCTGCCCCCACTGCGGTGTCACTTAGGAATGAAGTGAAATTTTAGACAGATTTCGTGGAGATAAATTTCAATTTAAATACTCATTATATTTGATATTATTTAGTTTAAAAATCTAGCCGTAATCCCAAAAGTAATTACATAGATACTTATAAACGTTCAAAATATTAAAGAGTAACCACTTAGGCATTGTTTCATATGCAAAGGTAAATTCACTAGCCATCGAAAAACTTTTATCTGATACGCAATTTTTCACTTATGTAGACCGCGTAACAAATAACTTCACCTTAGTCCCTACTAGCGACATCTGGATAGCGGAAAATTATTGCTGCTATGACTGCAGTAGACATTTGCCATCATGTGGACTGTCTCGACTGACTGATTCGTTTGTCACTACGGTTTTATATAAAAAAAAGTAATTTGTTATTAATAGTTTCAACAATCCATTTCCATTTATTCCACTCTTACCAGATTTTTTTTCAAATTTACTCATAAGATTTGAAACTTTTTTTAACGTAAAATAAACGGCATATTTGAAGATAACTATTTCGTTTTGCAAAAAAGAAGAAAATTCATCCAAATTGTAGCAGGACAGTGAGTAGTTTCCGAACTATATAATTTTTGAAGGGCGTCTGTACGAATTCAAATGTTAAAGTTATACATTGATATATTACACGTGAGACGTTTATAAACACACAGACTGACAGACAATTCAAAAAATGAGAGAATTGTATTACTTATTACTAATTTTTTATCTCCTTCAATTATTAATTTATTCACAAAAATAAAAAGAAATCTTTCAAAAGTCAAAGTCGAAGGTAAAGTATTTTTATTAGAATTTAGTATCTACATAACACTTTAAAAGTCAAGAAATCTGCGCATATGCTATAACAAGTCCATAATCTAATTTTTTCCAAACCCAGAGGATTAGACCACAAAAATTTTTGTGGTATAGCTATGATATGCTATTTATTTTATATGCGCCTTGAATTTATACGAAGTTATAATTATTTCTTATATATAAGCGCAATTAGTTTTGCAATTAGTGTAATTAAAATTTTCTTATTTTTAAAAAATACTAAAAAAAGGCCTCGAAATAATAGATTTTCTCACAAAAGAAAGGAACTTGAAAAAAAAAAGGAAAAAAATCGGTCCGAAGACAGGACGCGAACCAAGGCATTACGATTTCGCGACCGCTCGATTCCCTTGAGCTATTACGATAAAACACAGTGTCAAATTTACCTTCTTATATTGTAAAGTTTTCATTACCTGAAAATACAAAAATGACATTTTCTAAAAATAAATCCCAGCTGGATCAAATTATTCCCCCGAAACTCCCTACACTAAATATGAAAATCTTTGGCCGTTCCCATATATATATATATATATATATATATATATATATATATATATATATATATATATATATATATATATATATATATACATACAAGAATTGTTCGTTTAAAGGTATAGGATAATTAAAAATCTGAAGGTACTCCGGGTTAAGTTTGACATCGGGACGTCAATGACTTCACCCTCTATGAGCATAGGTACAAAGCACCTAAAACGTCGTGAATGAAAAATAAGTAATTTAAACGTGATATAATCCGTGAAACCATGTAAAGGTAATTCGGTAATAAAATAGGGAAACAAGTTTGTCTTATCATAGAAAATACATTGTTAATTACCCAATCCTAAAACCTAAAAAGAGCTCAATACTATTATTTATCGTAATGTTATATGGCTACGATGGCCAATCCAAACATCGTAAGTACAGGAGTAATTTTTTACTATTGTAGTCCAATGGGACGGCAATCCGAATTAATCAGAGAGAAAGTAGGCGCAGAATCAACCAGCTTCAGATGTTTTCTAAGGCACGGGGGTGAAAAGTTGCCAAAGTACTGATTCCGTTCTTCTAATTAATACGATTTTTTTGAAATTAAAACCCAATTACTGATCTTGACCCAAATCGAAAACCGAACCAAACATTGCAGCTGCGGACCTGCTTGCTACCACTATGCTAACGATGAAGTCAGTCATAATATTATAAAAGTACATCAATATTCATTTATGTTACTATAAGAAAATCGTATTTAAGAATCCAAACGAAATACACTAAAAATGTTTCATTGTTATTATAAGGTTTAAGTCGAATATTGTCTAACAGAATTTTTTCTCAGACCCCTCATGTACCGAGGACATGTGAAACTGTCCACGTTTTGTGACCGCTGAGTACAGAGGACATGTATTCATGTCCGCATTACGTGCTGCTACTTTCGTCATTAATTGATATAAAAATACAGTATATTTTCGATTGAACACTATTTCATTCGATTCTGAACGAACTAAAGAGTATTCTGAAGAATTATATTCACTCGGTTACATAGAAAAAATCAAATATAACAGCCATTCGATTTTGCGCTGTGCGGTTAAGGCCGGAACACGTCCGCTTGGCGTGTACGTTGCGGCGGCAGTAGTAATATTTTATGAAACTCTATGGAAGACGTCACACGTTCACGTTTTTCCTTTTTTATATCAGTTTCGTATATTACGACTTTTATTCATTCTATTTATGGCCATTGCTTGTTAAAATTGCAACGTGTGTTAATAATGGTAGATTAATTATTTGACAAAGTATAAACTACGAAGATTAAAATATAAAGACGGTTCATGTTAAAATAATAATTTTATGACAATTTTAAGATTATAGTAATAAATTAAAATGTTGCTTATCCGTTGGTTTTAACGACGAATAATTTTTATTTTGAATGCTTTTTTTAATTTATTTTAGTAAATGTAAACTGAAATAAAAACTACACTAGGATTTTGTACTGTATCGTGGACGCGTTTTACATACATAAATTGCATAAATAAAAACATCTGTTGTTGACCTACAAATACTTATCCCAGGAACAAGAATTTGTAGGCCAATAAACACTTATTCACTGCGAGATTCGAATACACGACTCTTAGCACCGCTACTTAATAGTCTTTGTCACTGTGCTAGTAAACAAAAAAAAAAACATATCTTTTAATATAATTATTTTTATACTAGTAAATTTTTGCAAACTTTTACATATTTAACTACTTTTAATTTTGCAGTTCTTAACATCATTTTGAGTAATATTTTTTATAATTCGAAGGATTTTTTACAAAAGCAACATACCTGTTCCAAGAATTTCTGTAAATAATTCCAGAAATTACGTAATCAAACAGCAGAACAACGAAGTCCATGTACGATATCAAGTAAAAGAACCCGGAGATGATAATAGCCCAGTTACATCCTAAAAATAACAACTTGTCCAAATGAAAGATATTTCAAGACATGGCAAGAAAATAGCTTTATTAAAAAAGTTTAATTATAAGATAAAAACTAAACTAAAAATAAATCCAAGACCGTGACTTAAAAAAAAAGAATAAATTAATTTCCCTATAAGTTTTTTATAGAATAGGATTGATTAACGAGTACAGATCTACCTGGTGTTAAATTTATGCCTTGGCCCGTGGACATCTACATTTGTCCTCGATTAAGAATCAAAACGCAGATCCGTTGTCACCCCTGAGGACTAAGATGAAATGCCTCGTTTCCAGTAAAAAAGTTTCTCCAGATCTCTACTCTCACCATACGAAACATCAGTATTAAGCTGCTATTTTACTGTGGTATTATGTGAGAGTGTGATCTTTCCTCGGTCGAGCCGCTCCATTCGTGCTATAACCATAATATAGCTTCTGACGGGGGTGCTAAGGCATTGTGTATTGAAGAGCCTCAAAATTACATCGCTTATTTACAGCCCTTGACGATGCTATATTTAGTGAAAAAATTTAAATCTGGTCACACTTTGTTAAAAAATACTGTCTGATTCAGAAACTCTTTTTGAAGTCTGATAATAAAAATGGTAATTTATTATTACCGTTTGTGATTGATACCATTTTTGACAGAAACAAATGGTGATTAGTAATCGATACTGATGCCAAAAATGCAAACAGTAAAATTTTTGTCTGTCTGTCTGTCTGTCTGTATGTTCATTATAGAAACAAAAACTACTCGACGGATTTTAACGAAACTTGGTACAATCATTATTCATACTCCTGGGCAGGTTATAGTATACTTTTCACGCTACGATCAATAGGAGCAGAGCAGTGAAGGGAAATGTTGGGGAAACGGGAGAAATTACTTCATTTTTTAAACTTCCGTCGCGTGTGGTTGGTTAATAATGGTTAAAGCTACACAGAAATCATGTACAACGGAAATCGTCAGATCGGTAACCCAATCCATAAAGGCGGTATTTAGTGGGTAAAAGTCTCCACATAAACACGCAGCCGGCTGCGTGGTATGCTATGAGCATTCACCGCCTCCCGCCCCCGCTTTCCGTAGGGTTGCCCATATTTGCTTCGGGCGCAAAAAAAAGTGCAAACATTTGGCTGTTGATGCAAATAGACGTTCAGAGTGTTCGACCTTATTGACAGACAATAATTGATTTTAACAAACCGTGCTTATCAGCGCGACTTTATTCTACTCTTACGTTTAATAATTTATTTTCAGATTTTTTTGGTTGTTATTTTATAAAATAGGTATTAGTTATTTTGGTAGTGTTTAAGTATTTCTTAGTATTAGCTTAATTATAAATTAAACATTTTTTTTATTTAGCTGTAGTTTTAAATAGGTACCTAGATATCAAATAGGTCATTTCATTCTATTAGACGTAGTTTAGGTACCTACTTATATATTTTTATGAATTTAATTTTGGATTTAAGGATTTATTTAGGATCCGTTTTATTATTTAAGTAGGCATTTAGATGTTTTTAAGTGTATGGTATCTATAGTTAGGACCTCTAACATAGATTATTTTGTTAGGTAACTGAATGCCGTCGATTAAAAATAAAACGGTTTACGGTGACGTAACAATTATATTAAATATGGACAATTCTTGGCTATGCGAAAGATCCATTTTAACTTCTCGCAATGACCATCGCATCTGAGATTAATAACAAAATACTGTTGAATATACAGGGGGAAAGCAAAGTTCATAGTTCAATAAATAGAATGGTCGATGAACAAGAAGCCACTAATTACCCGATAGAATTTTTAAATTCTTTAAATATGCCCGGACTTCCTTCTTATGAAATTTGTTTAAAAATTGGCATTCCGATTATTTTGCTCCCAAATTTAAGACCACCACAAATTTGCAATGGAATTCGGCTAAAAGTAACCCAGTTGCAACAAAATATAATCGAGGCTCAAATTTTAACAGATTGCGGTGCAGGAGAAACCGTCTTTATTCCCAGAATTCCCATAATACCAAATAATTTTCCATTCCAATTTAAAAGAACGCAATTCCCAGTATCAGTGTGTTATGCAATGACAATTAATAAGGCTCAAGTGCAGACTTTTCGTGTTGCTGGAGTATATCTCGGTGTCAGTTGTTTCTCGCATGGTCAGTTGTACGTCGCGCTTTCCCGGGTTAGCAGTTCTAGAAATCTTTATGTTCACGTGTCAGACGGGTCAACTTTCAACATAGTTTACCCGGAAGCTTTGCGCTGAAGTATTTTTGTTCTATAAGTACTTAAGCCTCATGTAAACGTGATCTAAACAATATTACCCATATATTAACTTAATAAAAAACAAGAAGTTACACTCAATCTAAAGCCCAGCGACACTATAACATATATAGGAATGACGTCTTAACAAAAGTTGTTTAGTCTGATGGGCATTTCCTATTGACTTACAAAATGAAAAATCTAGAACGTCTCGAATCGTCTCGCGAATCACGTTGTTTTCCCGTCCCCGGGCTCTTAGAATTCAACATCAGACGTTTCTGATCTTCGATTTTGACGACCCCGTTGTTGCTGGCATAAGAAACAGGAGCCGCGTAGGAAGTCGCGGGCGGAGAAGCTAGTATAAACTATAAACTCAAATTCGCCAAAGCTTTGTTTATGCATAATGTAAGTAAAGGCCTGAGAAAAGCCAGTGCCATTAAAAGACAGTTAAGGTTTTCATATTATAAATTTAAGAAACAAGATACATTGGAAAATATAATATTTATGGAAAAATATTAAAGAAATGCATAATATGGTCAAAAAAAATATTAACAGAAAACATCTTAAGCGGGCAAAAAATAAAGGAAAAGCCACTTGGAACATAATAAAAGATAAAAATAATAGTATCAACTCGATTAACAGTGTGAAATCAATACAAAACGACGGAAATATTATTCATAATCCTACCCAAATAGCAACGTTTTTTAATGACTTTTTTATTAATATTAGTAATGGAAATAATTTACATGCGCCAAACGAACAATATCAAAAAATATCAATAAATGTTAATGATAAATCAATATTCTTGATACCTACTTCAGAGCTTGAAATCATAAATATAATTAAATCATTAAATAATACCAAAGCTGTGGGGTATGACTCTATATCTACAGAAATAATTAAAGCAAGTGCTCGTGTCATTGCCCCCATTCTTAACCATATAATCACAAATTCCTTGATCCAAGGAATATTTCCAGATAAATTAAAACACTCTATTATTAAACCATTGTACAAGAAAGGTGATAGAAAAGAACCTAATAACTATCGTCCTATTACGCTTGTACCTATTATATCAAAAATTTTTGAAAGGGTTTTTTTACAACAGGTTAATTAAATTCCTTAATAAACATAATATTATTAAAAAAGAACAGAATGGTTTTCAACACAATAAATCAACTTCTTTAGCAGCGTTCTCTCTTGTAAAAAATATAACTGGATACATTGATGAGAAAATTCCGGTGGTAGCCATATTCTTTGATATGAGTAAAGCTTTTGATTTTGTAGACCATGGGATTTTGCTCACCAAATGCGAAAAATATGGCATTAGAGGTGTAGCTTTAGACTGGATAAAAGTTTTCTAATTAATCGTAAACAATATGTTGAAATCACTACTTTAAATGACAGACATGAATGCAGTGTGCACAGATCTCCATCCAGGGTCAATAAACATGGAGTTCCACAAGGGAGCGTACTAGGCCCCTTATTATTCTTACTGTACATTAATGACCTACCAGATTCAATAAACTGTCAAAGTGTTCTATTCGCAGACGACATATCTATAATAGTGCCATATAAGGATCAAGATACATCTCACGAAATTAAAATAAGTAAAGAGGTACAATCTGTATTAAGATGGCTAAAAGCAAACAAATTAAATGTAAATTTGTCAAAAACGAAATTCATAAAATTTTGTACGAATAAAAGTAAACGCCCTGATAATAATATTAACATAAAAATAGAAAATGATAGTATAGAAGAAGCTGACAGCATAAAATTTCTGGGTATAACTTTGGACAGATTTTGTAATTGGAAACAACATGTAAATGATGCTTGTCTCAGACTAAATAGATTTTCCTATGTCCTTAGAAAGCTTCGGACCGTATCAGATGAAAAGACTGCAGGTATAGCGTATAAAGGCTATGTAGAATCAATCCTTAGATATGGGTTAATAATATGGGGGAATTCTACTGATGTTGGTCAAGCATTCATTGCACAAAAGAAATGTTTAAGAGCTATTTGTGGAGCAAGTCCACTTGACTCCTGTAAACCTTTATTTAAAAAACTTAATTTACTGACATTAACCTGCATGTATGTTCTTGAGGTATCAGTCTTTGTAAGGAAGTATAAGGATTTTTTTAAATTCAAGGGGGGATCATTTTAGTAAATACAGACCAAGAGATCCAACTAAAATAATGATCCCATTTTGTAGAACAGCCTTAAATAAACTGAATGTATATCATATGTGCATATCAGTTTTTAATAAACTGCCTAGGAGTCTACGGGAACTTCCAATAAAATATTTTAAAAGTAAGTTAAGAAAATGGCTAGTGGATAAGTGTTTTTATACGATACAAGAGTTCATGCAACATAAAACTAATGTATATGATTATTTGTAATTTTAAATAAAATGTAATATAATAAAAAATATAATATAATAATAATAATAATATGTAATAATAATAACATTTTCTATATAATTTATGATAAATAATAACATAACTTGACATTTTTGTAAGTAACATAATATTATTTTAATTGTTTTATGTAATTATAAATATTTGCATGCCTATTAAAGGCAGAATATAGCTTGAACTATGCACCACTGTTAAATCTGGTACCACCTGTATTCTGTGCAAATAAATGTTTCTTTCTTTCTTTCTTTCTTTCCTTAAGAATAAGCTGTGTTAATTAGAATTGGTAGATTTAGCTTTTATACGAGTATTTGCTCATGACAAAGTCACTATAGCAGAATTGATTGTACTTTAATACTTAGCTCAATAGTCTCTACAATGTCATACAATTAGATTAGAATTAGATGATGATTAATTAATTAATCTTAGGCCCTAAACAAATGGAATACAGCGATATTGGTAGCGTTTCAGATGTATCAAACAAACTAAATAAAATCTTTATCCAATTTTGAGCCGCAGTTGTCAATCACTGGGAATACTTCAACAATAATTCAACTCGTTGCACATGTAATATTGGTAATATTTGATCATATGGTGGGGGAAGAGAAGTTTGCTTCGCGAGACCATTGCAAAAAAATGTTGCTGGACTACGGTGGGTGAGTGCCTTGTACCCTATCTGCCTAGTTGAGAAATTTTGATATGGATATGGCTTAAAGGACATTTGACAATCAGAATTTATTTTTATACGTCAAAGAAATAAAAATATTTCATTTTATTCGTTTCATTTCATGCACCACTCGATCTTTCTTACACGACTGTAACTGTAGATTGCGTGGCGAGAGGGTTACAAGAGAAGGGGCGTGTTAAGGTGACGATGCTCTGCTATCCGTACCTTCACAGGCAGAAAATGGCGAGAATGCAGCGGAGTCACAGAATTTCACGTTCCTACCGAAACCAGGACCTGATGTGCAGTTGGAGATGAGGCCGTGAAGAAAAGTGCGCTTTACCGAAGGAGAAATATGAAAATGAGTTTTATTCTCTATAGAAAGGGTCGCCACTGAGGCGACTTAGTTGTCCAGTATGTATGCGAAATCGTTCGCTTGATCCTGCCTCTGCGTGACAAATATAGAAGAAAATGTGATTTCAGTCTTAGCTAATTCGACATAACTCATTCGTGCCCCCGCGAGACGGGTATACATAGGCATGCCTCCTGAGAAAATAATCTGTTTTTTCATGTCGTTCTTTTGGAAATTGAAGAAGCTAGCAAATGATGCTCTGCTTCTTAGAGGCAGCATAGATTTTATACAAACTACGCCTCATGGTGTTCCATCTTATTGGGGTAATAGTGTTATGGGAAAAGCTTAAGAGTCATACACTGCCTCACATGTGATAGTAGCCCCTATTTGACATCTTTTTTAAGTTTTTTAAGTATCATAACCAAGTGCTTGACTGTTATCCCACCTAATGGTAAATGGTGATGCAACTAAAGATCGTTAATGCACTGACTTAGCTTATTAGTTTATTTATTTTTATTTATTAAGGATAAATTACTGGTTTTATTACTAAAAGTTTATTCACTGTTAGTTTTGATAGATGCTGGAAAATTATTCCACTTCTTTGCGATACTAATTACGTAGAATACAAAGCAAATCATTTGGTTTGATTGGGTAGAGTATCAGCAACAAAGGTCGAGTGTCTGGTTGTCGGATGGTCGTAGAAAATAGGAGAAATTTCGTTTCACTTCTCAGGAGAGGTTAACTAATTTCCTCTCTCTTTCAAACAAAGAAACGCCGGAATATACGACCTGGTTTATTATGTAACCTTCACCACTTAATAAGCAACATCTTCATTTCTACGCCGAGTTCAATACGCAAAGAGGTCATAGACGTAGAAATAGGGCAGCCTTTATTTAGATTTTGGGGATCGCCACTTACCCCAAATTTCACATAAGCTGTTCAGCGTTGCAGAGGCTCGAAGGTAAGTATTACTAGATAGGATGGTAGTTTTACTTTAACTGAAAGTAGTGCTTTCAGTTACTGTACTTAGGAAACTGTACTTAGGGTGGTCTCATCTGTATAGTGGGCTCACGTCAGCTACATCATGGTCATTGTAGACGGTGCAAGCTCCGATTGCAAGCCTATTAATGCTGCTGTTCCACAATGCTGCGTGCTATTGCCAAGGCTGTTTCTTCTGCATATCAACGATATGTTGCAAACCCGTAACATTCATTGCTATGAAGATGACAACATTGATGATGCTTTTTACACCAGCTGAGTCAATATTTCTCGGGAAAACGTCTCCGAGTGCCGGGACAAACTTGTGTCTGAAGTCGAGTCTTTGCTGAACAGAGTCTCAGACTGGGGGCGACTAAATCTAGTCCAGTTTAACCCCCAGAAGACACAAGTTTGCGCGTTAACCGCTAAAAAAAATCCCTGTGTCGTAACTCCTCAATTTTAAGGCACTCCCCTTGTTGCCTCAGCCAGTATCGGAATCCTCGGGGTTGACATATCGAGTGACGTGCAGTTTCGTGGTCACTTGGAAGAGAATGCCAAATTGGCCTCTAAAAAGCTTGGCGTGCTCAGCAGAGCGGGACAGTATTTCATGTCGGCACACTGCCTGCAACTTTACAAGGCGCAGGTTCGGCCGCACATGGAATACTGTTCCCATCTCTGGGCTGGGGCTCCCCAGTACAAGCTCCTTCCACTTGACCGCATCCAGCGCAGAGCGGCTCGAATCGTCGACGACCGAGTGCTTTCCGATCAGCTCGATTCACTGGCACTGCGAAGAGATGTTGCATCTCTTTGCATTTTATTTCGCATATACCATGGAGAGTGCTCTGAGGAATTGTTCGGATTAATCCCAGCTGCCAAATTTCGTGAACGCACTACGCGGCAAACATCCCGATACCATCCACACCATCTGGATGCTTGGCGGTCCACCACAGTACGTTTCAAAAGGAGTTTTCTTCCGCGTACAACCTCTCTGTGGAATAGTTTACCACCGGCGATTTTTCCGGACCGATACGACCTGGGGACCTTCAAAAAAAAAAGCTTACTCCTTTCTGAAGGCCGCCAACGCACCTGAAATTCCCCTGGTGTTGCGATTGATCATGGGCGGCGGTAGTCACTTAACATCAGGTGAGCCGCCCCCTCTTCTATAAAAAAAACATCTTTATTAAGTGGTTAGGCTTTTTGTATAGATTTTCTCCTGAATCATGAAGGCAGTTTTCATACATTAATTTTACATAGACCAACATCCAGATTTGGAACAATTATTTGTAGGCTAAACATATACGTGTTCCGTGCGTGTTTCAAACGCATAGCCCTGTATGCCCCTACTCATTGCTAAGCCACTGTATCATAGAGCCATCGTATATAGAATTCATTTGGTAGAACAAAGTTTCTTTATCTTTTTATACTTCTATTTAATATAATATTGCAAATATTAAGACAATAAACAAACATCAATAAAGTTGAGAGCTAAAACGTTTAAGCTCCGTTTGACAAATTATGCCATAAAGCTTACATGACCGAAGCCACATAAACTAACCGCAAAATTTCGATCATAAGTCTTTAGACTACCACGTGCTTTGGCATAAATCTGTACTATGCAATGCTATGAAGTAAACTGCATGAATTAAAATATTTCATGGTCTAGTCCCACAACATATTTTCATAAAATATTCGATTATTTCTGAACTTTCCCGAAATTTAATAAATTTTAATAATAAAATATAAAAAGAAAAGTTCATCACAGATCCAAATCTTCTCTCAACCTCTCGCCTCTGGGAGGATTTACCTTAATTCTCACGCTTAGCATAGCGTATATCAGATGTTAGCAGATCGCATATCAGATACTTGGCATACCTGACGATGCTGAACTGCCTGAGTATTTTACGTCTAGCGTCATGAAGATGGTTCCATTGAATTTTTGCATAATACCACGGAGGAGGGGAAGTGTTGATATGGCTATGACCAAAAAGGACACTCAACACCCTTCATTAATTTTCTCACTACAAAAAAATGAATATATTTAATTTCATTCGTTTCATTACATATATAACAGGCCCTTTTTTGAGACTCAAGCAAGGCCACCACATTGATCTTGTGGTGAGTGGATTATAAGGGGAGACTAACTAACTAGACTAAGTAGCGAGAAGGTAAGTGGTAAAGTCACTGATTTTCACGCACCTAACGGGACCGGGCACGCTGTGCAGTTGGAGACAGAGGCCATGAATAAATGCGCGCTTCACCTGAGGGGGGAATATGAGAATTAAATTTCCCCGCTCAAGATAAGTTCGCCATTAAGAAGACTGGTTTTATCGGGCCTGCGGATGTATGCGAAATCATTCCCGTGACTATTGAAAAGCTATAGAAATGTTCTTTTGCTTTTTGATAGATTCATGCCCTTATCTTTTTCTAGCTTGAATATCCTAAAAGTGGAGCCACGCTTAAAGTCACGTTTACGTTACCATAGTCGCTAGCATTTTACTCTGTGTGCTTACGGTATCAATGTTTCGAGCGGGAGGCACTTATGCAACATAAACATAATACATAAACACTCACGCCTGTCACCCAGAGGGGTAGGGTTCCATTTGGCACGATCCTGACATACCTCTTTCGCCTCCTTTACATCCATATATCTACGCATACATGCTCGTCGGTTAAGGTTACTTCTAACGTGGCCCCTTTTCAAAATATCGCCAATTTGGTCGATAAACTTTTTTCTAGGGCGTCCCTTCCCGACTCGGCCGTTCACATCTGCCATATAAATTTGTCACTCTTTCCTCATTCATTCTTTCTACATGACCAAACCACCGAAGCATTCCTTTCTTAATCCTGGTCACAACATCATCTTGCATACCACATTTATCTCTTATCATGCAATTTCTCACCCTGTCATTCAGATTCAACCCTAGCATACTCCTTATAGACCGCATTTCTACATCATTTATTCTACTTTCGTGCTTCTTCTGCCACACCCAGCTTTCACTACCATACATTAAAGTAGGGACTAACACAGCATTATGAATTACCATACGTGCCTTTTTTGACACATTCTGGTTCTTCATAATAGAGTGTAGTGCCCTATTCACTCTATTCCCTGCATTTACTCGTCGTTCTATATCCCTATCATATCTACCATCCCTGCTAAATACACATCCCAAATACACAAACTCATCCACTTGCTCAATTAACTCTCATTTGCACTTATGCAACTCAACAAAAATTGTAATAAATCTTCAAAGTGTTTTACATCATGATATAGAGAAGTTTTTTTTATCACATTCACACAAGTTTAACAGTTTTTTTGATGTTGCGAGCAACTATTGGGAGTGCTACCGGCATGCCATATATAGCGACCTCCGAACATGCTAGTAACACGTGGGCCGCCGTTTCCTCCTACCCGTGCATGCCCTGCACAGGAGACTATTTGTAACACCTATAGTAAATAAACGTTTGTTAAAGTAGCCATGTCCTGTAACAGCACTTGTTGCTATCCTTATATTTGGTTTGTTCAATCTAATTAAGAACTTGGTTAAAAGAATGTTTATCGCTGGAAGGGCCTCCTTAGCTTGCCTACAGTCCACTAGATTTTTTCAATTTGAGCGAGTTGATTAGTAAAGTTTTTTAAGTACTAGTGAACAAACGAAAAAGGGACTGATATGATCGGTTCTGGCCCTATAACGGCCATAGCCGACCCTCTCCTTTCTAATTCGTCTGCTGTATTTACTGTGTCCCTTGATACGTCGCAGAGTCACATTGTTGTGTTTAATATCTTATTTAATCATAGATAACGTTCGTATATTAGTCCCGAGTTCACCACATTGCAACTCAGAGATTGTATTACCAACATTCCCTCGGTCAATATTCTGATGGAGAAGTCTTTTACCATCTCATCGGCATTTATTGCTATGGCTGCTTGGATGATACTCACACATTCTGCCTGAACGGCTATGTTGTGGGTACCCAACGGTGTACATATGTCGATATTGAGATTTTCTTAAAATTTTCCGGATCCTCGAATCTAATTTGTTTAAGAAATATCCATGAAAACCAGCCCTTTTGGGTTTATCCCCTCGTCCGGCCTGTTAGTTTCATTTAATTGTATCAAATGTTTCCCATCAAACGCAAATTATTTAGGGATTTTAGCGTATTTGGCTTGTAAGATTGAAATATTTGTGTAATTTCTATCGATCATAGCTGTATCAGTGACTCCGAAGAGGCTTTAGGCTTAATGGTAGCTAAAGTTGCTTCTTGCAGTATGTGCAGGTGAAGCGGGGTTAGCTCCTACATAGCCGTTAAGGCTATTTTTGGTGGTACATGGCAGTCTCTGGTAAAGCTGAAGCTTCTGTATAGTGGTGCTTCATTCGTTTTGGTCCACCATACTAATGCGCCTTACGTGATCATTTCCCAAATTATGGTTTTTACAGTCACAGTATAATTTTTGGCGTCAGTACCCATCGTTTGTAAATCATGTTTATGCATAGCCATATATTTATGCTAGTCTTGTGTCTAAGTATTTCACCTCAGAGGATAGCTGGAATTTTGTACTGAAAAGACTTGGCAGGTGATAGGTATTCAGCGTTCGTTTTTGTCTGAACATTACTAGAACTGTTTTATTTGGGTTCAAAAATGAGACGTATACCTTGCACCAACTCTCCACTAAATGGAGAGCCGCTTGTGCTAGGTTGCACACCATGATTGCTGTTTTGACTATCATAAGATCGCCGAAACACAAGACAGAGATAGCGACAACATAAAACATTTATCGAAGCAAAGTAACTTGTCCATCAAGCAAGTTACAATGCCAATGACGTATCTACCTATCTACTGCGAATCCTCAACGTCAACCATGCGATCATACCTCCCAAAAGAATGTCGTCGCGAAGTCTTCAATACACTGCACAGCATCAGTCATCCAGGTGTTAGAACAACAAGAAAACTCATCACTGAAAAATTCTTTTGGCCTTTAATGCAAGTGGCTGTTAGCAACTGGGCGAAGCAATGCATTCAATGCCAAAAATGCAAATTACAAAGGCATACATCAAGTAGCCTAGCTACATCCATTTCCACCCACGGAGAGATTTGAACACTGCAGGTTGACGTTGTTGAACCATTAACTACTTCACCGCAAGGACATCGTTACCTCATAACAATGATCGACAGAACAACAAGATGGCCAGAAGCAATACCTACCGATGATACTTCAATCCGTCGTGAAGATAATTTATGAAAATTGGATTGCTCGTTTCGGATCACCTAAAACCATCACAACGTATCAAGGAAGAAACTTCGAAAGCAACCTATTCCTCAAACTTCTTCAAACTATGGGAATACAGAAGACACGTACAACAGCATACCATCCTCAATCAAACGGAATAATCGAACGATGGCATCGTACATTGAAGACCGCACTCAAAACTCGTTTATCTCAACATACAAAGTGGATTGATGAGCTATCTACAGTGCTTCTTGGACTACGAGCAACACCGCGTGCAGACACTAGTTTTAGCGCCACTCAGCTAAACTACGGCTGCAGCATAAGACTACCGTGTGAATTCTTCACTTCAGCATCGTCAAACAATCAAGAAATGGATTACGATTTCGTAACTCAACTTCGAGAATCAATCAACAAAGCCTTATCGTCGAAATGCACATCATCACACGGAAATAATAAATCAGTATTTATTCATCAAGATTTGAAAACATGCAAGCAAGTTTTTGTAAGAAACGACTCAGTGAAAAAACAATTTCAACCTACCTACGATGGACCGTATAAAGTATTAGAGCGAAATAGCAAGGCTTTTAAATTACAAATACCCGGAAGGAAATCTACAATTATATCGATCGACCGACTAAAGCCTGCCTATATTAACTTTCATCATCATCATAACCACCAGCGGGGAAGTTTGAAAATCCATCATCTACATCAACCCAGATGAAACCTATTTTAAAAATTACGAGACACGGGCGAGTCGTCAAGCCTCCGGTACGCTTTCGCTAGGGGGAGAGT
Organism: Parnassius apollo; assembly: GCA_907164705.1. Taxonomy (NCBI): domain Eukaryota; kingdom Metazoa; phylum Arthropoda; class Insecta; order Lepidoptera; family Papilionidae; genus Parnassius; species Parnassius apollo. The sequence goes on from CAJQZP010001514.1 coordinate 1,668,936, forward strand.
GATGTAGCAGCCAGGCTAATCAATAAAATTTATTTATTCTGAAAGACAATATTTTGCCTTTAATTTACTATGTTATTTGTCTAATGTCTGAAAATCTTAATTTTACGCTTATTAATGTAATATTATTGTTTAATGTATGTCTTTTAAGATTATTTTTGATGCCCCTTTATATTGAATTTAATTATTAACAATAATATTGTGCCGTCACAATTGCATAAATTGCCTCAGAGACTTACACTCTCACTCTCAGCGGCAACGTGGAAGTATAGTAAAAAACATCAATCTTTAGCTTACAAAAACCTTTATAACGTTTTCAGTGAAAACTATGCTATCAAAGTTATTAACATAATAATATGTAACATAATACAATCTCTTCACAGGTATAATGTTAATTATAATTTGTATGGCAGTTATTTATTGGCTAGTTAATGAACAGAAATCTGTGTGTGTCATACGTCACGTATCGGAAATTAACGACCTCTGTTTGTGGCCGCTCATTGAAATAGGCGGCAATCTATTTTGGAACATTTTGACGCCATTCATTAGATTCTACTGGGAAATTTTATGATCACTCATGAACCTGCTGACTGATTGCGATCCAATTTAAAAGAAAATTTATATGCGTTGTAAATTATGATTTCGATGAACTAATTATTTATTATAATATATGAATAAAATTAATTTATAACTGATTGTATGGACGGATTATACCTTCCATATTATAGTTCCCTTTTTGACATAAAATGTATAATTAACATTATTAAGCATTTATTGCATTAAAGACAAAAATGTGTATTTTTATAAAATACTTTTAAAAGTTAGATTTTTTATTTAAGCCACAAAGACATATATTAAATATTATACTAAGTTAAATCAAAGTTATATTGTTATAAATCATCGCCAATTATGAATATAATACAATGTAATACTAATGTACCAAATAATGTACAATAAAAATTTAAAGTATAGATTTAATGTGAGCTATGTGTGAAGTGCATTTTTCATAGTGATTGTTTAATACAATAATATTACAAGTATGACCAGCGATTACTTGCGAGTTGCTTTAACGGTTTTATGTCATTGCATAAGTCGACTCACGAACAATCGTTGGACATATTTTATTATATCTATGTTATAATTAGAACTTGTGAAAGTTTAAAATAATTTTTTTTTAAATTTTCTTAATTTATTTAAGAGGCGCAGAAACAAATTAATATTATGTAAGAGGTACCTCAGAAGCAATCGTAGAATTCTAAATAAAAGGAATTAATCAATACAATGACAATATTTATTTCAAGTAAACTAAATCAATGGCACAATATAACGAAATACCATAATATATTACAAACCAGCGGCTCGTCTCTGAAAGATTCCCGACTGCCCGTGTTGCTAAGCGCTAACTTCTAATCCACATACAATATTTGACGTCATCACTTTAACACAATCGAGTGAAATCGTAATCGATTATTTTCTCAGATAAAACAAGACTTGATCATAGACTCTTAAGTATTGATGGAGTGATATAAACAACTACTATAACCACAACTAATATATAAGTCTTGTTACAAATATTTTCCTTATTTCTTTCTCCTTTCTTCATTCTGGTATAAAATTGGTAGTAGGTTTTTTATAGGATAGGGTGACAAACAAGCACACAGTTCAACTGATGGTAAGTGATTGCTGTGGCTCATAGACATCTACATCTATCCTCGATTACGGATGAAAATGCAGATGCGTTGTCATCTGTGAGTAATAAGAGGGATTGCCACGTTTCCAGTAATAAGGGTATCCGGTTCTCTACACTCACCATACGAAACACATCAGCATTATGCTTTCAGAAATTAATGCTAAAAGAGAATGTTTTTATACATTTTGACCTATGTTAACACACACACACAAAATTATATATATATAGAATTTAATAATTCGATTATTACATACACAACTCAATAATCTAAAATTATATATATTAATACAATTTTTATCACTTTGACCTAGAATCGCTACAAGAATCATAACAGCACATTATAAATGGGTTTTGTTAAAGTATTTTTCTTTTTTAATTTTAATATTATTATTTTCATTCCATAAAAAGTATCATCTTGCACGTTACACATAAATGTTAAAAATCGCTGATGTTTACAGCGAGCGAGATCCGTAATACGTATTTATTTCATTTAGTGTAAAGTAGGACTAATGTGCTTCAGAGACCAAGAAAGATGTCAGGATTATATTTGTATCCCTGCTTTTGTCATTGTTTAACGTAGTTAAGCCATTTACTCTCTTTACTCTTTTTAAAAAAACACACCTCCACACTAGGATTTTCTCGTGTGTCGTGGGGGCAGTTTACAAACATAAATTTCACAAGGACAAACATACAGACCCGGAACAATTACTTGTAGGCCATACAAATGATTGTTCCTTGCGAGATTAGAATGCCCTTAGCGCTGTAACTCATTGCTAAACCACTGCGCCACAGACATTTATTTATTTATTAATGTGTTGCGAAAAAAACTCGGCTAAGTTTGAATTTTCATTAAAAACTAATTTCTATTTTAGTTTTGGTTTAATCTGATTTGGATCGACTAGTTGAACATGACGTGAACTTACCAGTTTTGATAATTTGTCGTGTTTATAACCAAAACAATTGGATCATTACCTTTCCCAAGAATAACTGTGGTATCTGTTTAAAAAAATCTAGTAAATGAGAAAAGCTTTTAAACTAGTATGATCGCAGTATACACGTGACGGCAGGTACTAATACAGGTATTAGTATCTAAGATTAGATGCTGAAGCTTGTTCGTCGATTTGACTAATTACATAATATATATTTTGCTGGGTTTTCTCATATTCGTCTCTCACGACACCCATATGATTAAATGCGGTGATGGATTCTCTAACGTCATAACTACCCAACAAAAAAATAATTTTTTATGAAATAAAGTTTAGTATGTAGTGGCGGTGTAAGAATACCCAATACCCCATGTTATCATGTGGGTGTGGTACCAGGCGACAGAGGAAAACAATCCAGAAAATTGCTAACAGCATCTTCCTAATAACGTCCTAAATAAATGATTGCGATTAAAAACCCCCTTGATAAGCGTTTATGGCAAATATCTCCACTATGAGGCAATTTATGGGGGAGGCTTATGTTCAGTCGTGAAATTTAGCAGGGTGTTACGGTAATGGTATTAAAAAGTCAACCTAAAAACGAACTTACAGTATACCTGAGTTGTTCGTTAGTTTTTTGTGAATAGTTAATTTTTGTTAATTTTATTTGAAATTTAGTTGAATATAGTTCAAATTAATGAATGTAATATGATTGTATAAAGTTAATTAACACAAGCTTTTATAACAAAAATTTACCTATATGTAACAACACAAAAGGTTAATTATAATGGTTAGTGTATCTGATAAACTGACAGTTTTAAATGCAATATTATTACAGACGACTGATATAACAATTAAAAACACTAGTTAACGATGTAATGTTAACGTCACAGGCGTTTGGCCGTAAGCCAAACAACGTTGTAAGCCAGATATTATTTTAATGTTCCTGTACTTAGTGAGTAGCACTTATATTTAAAAGTTTATAAATTACCCTGTATTTAAATTTTTTTTTTCTAAGAATTTAAACTTTCATCCTTCCTTTCCTCTTGAAGCAACTTTATATTTTTACAATTTTTCTAGCCGTTTAAAAAATTAATTATAATATAGGATCACCCTCTTATAGTTTATATTACTGTAAAAATCCACTCCTAGATATGAACCTGTCCAGTATTTTTGAGAATTTGACAGAATAGATGTATCTTTCATCGTAGTAGCAGACTATGAAATATCTTACCTTTAACTCTGTTCTACGATGCTGCTGAGTACGATGCTGATCTGAGTGTTTAAATTCTAGCGTAAATCAGATGGATTTACGGTCATCTATTGACAGTAATCTTTCTGGTTTTTTCACTTCTGGATTTGAGCGTGGTGGAGCCACGTGTCTAAGGTTGCCGAAGTCTAATTCCCCGGTCGAACCTTAAACCTATTACGCGAGATATTAATCTAAGTGGACTGTATCTACAAAATGATTCTACACTTATATATGCGGTACAATGCACTCGCTCTTCCCTAAAAACGAACTATTATTTGCCAAATCGATGAAAGGAATCCTGCTTGATTAGGAAAACACAAAATTGGAGCGGGTTAAAACAATTATATCAAGCAGGCTATAATATTTGATATTGACTCACCGGGATGTTTCTTCTATGCGGTCGAGCACTATAACTGCGACTTCTGGAACCTCCTCTGGACAGACACTCTGGGGCCCCAGAGACACGTCGGGAGAGAATCGGTGTGGTTTCAACGGCGAGCGCGGCGGGAAGAAGGGCGCGCGTCGGTCGCGCGTGCCCTTATATATCCTCGGTTCCGATGATTACGTGATGTTCTAGAATCATCTTCTTTCCCCTCCCACCCCACCACCCCGATGTGTCGATAGAAGGGTATGAATGATATCGTTTTTGGAAAGGGATAACCGATTTGGCAGCCTACCGTCAAATAAAATAAATACGAATGGTTTTCCGCGCAACCATCTCCCCCGCCCTTGAAGGATCTCCTTCAAAAAATAACTAAAACAACTAGAGCTAAGATCAACTAACAAATAACTAACTAACGCTAAGATTACCTAAATTCAACTACAATTTTAATCTAGAAAGCTAATTTAAATTATGGAAGAGGCAAGGGGCACAAACGGACAACAGGACGTAGGTAAGACCCAACCGTGGTCTTAACGCGAGCTATCCTAATTACTCCGTCGGAACCGGGAAAGACCTCTTCGACAATTCCTAACGGCCAGTGAAGAGGCGGCGCATTCTCCTTAGTGAGCACAACTACAGTTCCTACAGCTAAAGGCTCAGTCGCTGTGTTCCATTTTTGCCGAGACTGCAAAGTATGCAAGTATTCCATCCCCCATCGTTTCCAAAACGATTGCACTAACCGGTCTAATAATTTGTAGCGTGCGGAAATGCTAAGTCTGTTCTCATCCATATCGGCGGCGGGCAAATACTTTAAAGGCGTTAAGTTCAAAAAATGTGCTGGAGTTAGAGCCAGCGGTTCCGAGGGGTCACTAGACAACGTCCGACAAAGTGGGCGGCTATTCATTACGCATTCAATTTGAGCGAGCACCGTACTTAGCTCTTCGAAGGACAAAATTTGATCTCCTATTACTCGGTATAAGTGACTCTTTAGACTCTTAATATTAGTCTCCCAATTGCCCCCAAAATGACTCGCGGCTGGGACGTTCAGAGACCACTCAATGCGGTTCTCAGCTAGAATGTGAGCGAACTCCGAATTATAATACTTGCTAGCTAAGAGCTCATGTAGTTCCGATAGAATACGTTTTGCACCGACGTAGTTCGTACCGTTATCCGAATATAATTTACTTACAGGGCCACGGCGGGATAGAAATCTTTTAAATGCACCCATAAAGCCTGCTGTGCTTAGATCACCAACGAGTTCTATATGCACCGCTCGAGTAGTTAGACATACGAAAATGCAGACGTAAGCTGTATTCACGCCCGCGAGTGAGCGTGACCTTAAACGGACACCGGACAGACCCGGTGTGCGTGAAGGGCTTTACCGATTGTATTACTCTACAAGATCTAAGTTCCGCCATTTCCGGAAATGACGGCTTGGGGCGTGCCCGTAAGCAAGCTATACATCTGTGCACCCGATTGCGTATTAAACTACGTGCAGAAAGAATCCAATAATTCTGACGCAAAATCGACATCAACAAGTCGGGGCCAGCGTGCGAGTTCAATTTATGATAGTAATCGACTAATAAGTTTATGATATGGTCTTTACGCGGTAAAACTATAGGGTGCCGTTGGTCGAAACAACTGCGAGTTGGAAAAGCGTCCACCTACCCTTACAATCCCATCCTGTAAAAATGGCTTAAGGCGTTGAAAGGCGCGACTACAAGCTCTATTTGATTGTAATCTTGTAATTTCTTCAGAGAAGTGCGCACGTTGAAGTTCACGTAATACTAGCGACTCGGCATAGTTGTAATCGGACGCTACGTTCGACGATATACGAACGTCGCGGTAAAAGCTTCGCGAATCGACAAACGTAAATTACGCTACGCAATAATTTCGACCAAGAGGACAAGCGGTTCGTCAAAGCAATGATTGGAGAAACCTCGCTCGAAACGTTCGCCACTAGAGCGTGTCTCTTCTCTTCCGGCGGTTGTGACACTGACGAAGGTTCGAAATCGGTTATCGGCCATTGTGAGGGATCCAAGTGAACCCAAGAAGGTCCATGGAACCAAAGCGGGTGGTCCATTATTTGCATCGGGGTGAGTCCCCGGGATAGACAATCGGCAGGGTTTTCCGTACCGGACACGTGATAAAAGTTCCGCGTTTCTAACTCGTCTTGGATCTTGGCCACACGGTTCGCGACAAACGTATCCCAACGGTGGGGTGAAGAATGAACCCAGCAAAAGGCGACGGTGGAGCAAATATCCTTTCTATGTGAACTCTATCCCTACATGCGCTGATAACTGCGGTAATAAGCTTGGTGAGTACTAATATTGCGCAAAGCTCTAAGCGCGCCAGAGAGACAACCTTACGGGGGGAGACTCTCGACTTAGAACTAATAAGGCTAATCGAATTTCTACCATTATTCTGAACGTGGAAATATACAACGCCCCCGTAAGCCTTCACGCTGGCGTCTGCAAACCCAACGACCGTTATGACGCTATTTCTATCGACGTTTATATGACGCGGTACTATAATTTCTCTTAGTAAAGGAAGTTCCTCTCTAAAGCGCTGCCACAAACGAACAATGCTGTCAGGCGGCGAATCATTCCCAATCGCATTCAAATAACCAAAGTTGTTTAATCAAAAGCTTAGCGTATAATACCACCGGAGCTACGAAACCCATGACGTCCCATAATCTAGCAACGCATGACAGTATTGTGCGCTTTGTACATTTCTCTACGGGTGGATTTACCTGGCTAAACAGGTCGGACTCTGGTGACCAACACAGACCGAGCACCTTGTGTGTATCAGAATCGTCGAATTCCTTTATCGCCGAAAGACGGTGTGATAGTGGGATTGTATCTAAAACCGGACGCGAATTACTAGTCCACTTCACAAGATCGAATTGACCCGATTTCATGAGCTTTATAACCTCGGCGGTGGTTAGGGTAGCTTCCACGCTATCGACCGAGTATACAAAATCATTCATATATAAACCGCTCTCAATTGCCCTCTTAGCTTTAGGGTAAGAGGGACCTTCATCGTGGGCGAGCTGTTTCACCGTGCGTAACGCATGAAATGGGCTCGACTTTAAACCAAAAAAAAACGCGGTTAAATTCAAACACCAATAGAGGTTCCTTTGGGTTGAAACGATATAAAAAGCATTGGAATCGACGGTCGCATTCACGGAACCCTAAGCAAAGAAACATTTGGCGAATATCGGCCGATAGTGCTATACTAAACAAACGAAAATTGGCTATTATATCAAATAAACTGCCCTGTAAATTTTGCCCACTATAGAGGATATCGTTAAGCGACAGATGAGTGCTAGTTTTAGCACTAGCGTCGAGCACTACACGTAACTTAGATGTAAGTTTGTCCTCCCTAATGGCCCCGTGGTGTGGTATGAAGTACGACGGTGTGTCATCGTAGTTATCTAATTTAGAAGCCACGAGTGATATGTAACCTTCTTTTATATATTCGTTAATGACGCCGTCGTAAGCTTCCTTTAACTGGGGTGAAGCGAGCATCCTACGCTCCAAGCTGTAGAAACGTTTTTCCGCCATTTGACGCGAATCGCCGAGAGATAAAACATCTCCTTTAAAGGGTAGCGCTACACTATATCTACCGTCGCGATCACGAACGGTCGTGCGGACGTAAATTTCCTCGCATAACCTGTCATCTGAGCTAGCTATGGGTGGGACGTTCACCTCCTCCATCTCCCAAAATTTGCGGACTAACGACTCGAGCGGTTCGACAGCCATACCACAATAAGAGGTTGCCGAAATACTATCTATGATGGGGGCGGAGCCAATGATAACATAGCCCAATACGGTTTCTAGTGCGTAAGGCGCGGTATGCGAGGAGTTGCCCCTGACCTTATTGTTTAACAAAAGATGAGGGAAAAGCGATGCTCCAATGAGCATGTCTATGTTTCCAGGAACGGCGTAAGTGTCGTCCGCTAGAATCAAATTTTTAAATTCAATCATTGCCGAGGTGTCAACCGAAACGGTTGGCAACTGTTCAGTGACCCTATCTACTACTAGTGCATTTGTATCAAAGTTAACATTACGATCTATCCGAGAATAAAATTTTAAATTAATATATCCCTGGGTAGCTTTACTAGTACCTCCGATGCCTTTAACTACAGGACATGAAAGTGACCTATTTATTACTAAGCCTAAGCGCTTACAACATTGTCGTGTTATAAAGCTATTTTGGGCTCCGCTGTCCAGCAGTGCACGGACGCTTTGTTCGTTCCCACGCGAATCCCTAACCAAAATACGCGCCGTACCTAGTAACACGGTTGAAGGAGGTTGTGCTCCCATATTTGCCAATGAGCACAGAGCGACATCACCAGGTCGACCGCCAGAATCGTTGACCTTAGTAGGGGTGAATTCCTTATCCGCTTTACTTGACGCCGCTATGTTGCTATTTTCAAAATGTAATAGCGTGTGATGTTTCCTGGCGCACTTGCTACATACGGAACTCGAATTGCATTTTGCAACTAAATGCTTATCGCTTAAGCAGTTCAAACATAGGTTGTTTGTCTTTACTAATTTATAACGTTCGCTTGGTGAATATTTACGAAAAGTCGCACCATTATATAAATTACCGTGTTTATCTTTACATACGCTACAAGTATGCTGAAGTGATGTTGACGTAGCGGTTACGTACGTTAACGACCCTGCTATTTTAGATGGTTGAGTCTGTCTACGGTCGACGCACCTTTTAATCTCCTGTTTAACGTTCGGAGAGCGCTGCATCACCTTTATTTGATCTCGCACGAACGATGCTAATGAATGAAAGGAAGGCATCTCCGAGCTACGATGCTCCATTTCAAACGCACGCACGGTGTCGGGGTCTAATTTCTTTAGTGCAATATGGAGAAACACCACGTCCATAAGGTCATAAAATTTTAAATTCTTAAGTGCAGCCACGGATGCCACAAATTTATCTAGAAACTGCTCTAAGCCGTTGATGTTCGCGGATGATATAGGTTTAAGATCGAATATCTGGTTCAAATATTCGGAAGCTAACATTCTCCTATCTTCATATTTAGTTTTAAGCGTTTCGAATATTAATAAGTAATTGTTTGCTGTAGGTGTAAAACCAGAGCAGATCGACTGTGCCCTGCCACTAAGTTTACTAATTAAGTAATATAATTTTTCAGCGTCCGATAACGATGGGTTATTGTGTATATTGTTTTGAAAACTACTGAAGAAGAAGGGCCACGTCTTAATATCACCATTGAATACCGGAATATCTATTGGCGGCAACCTAATTGAGTCACGAGGACGTACCTGTAATTCCGGCTTTGCTTCGCTTTGAGATTGTAGGAGTTTTGCCGTTCTTTTCACGCGACACAACATATCTTCGAATGCCAGCAGCGGTTGGTAGTTCACTATGTATTTCGGGTCGATTTGTAATTCCAAATGATTAATTTGGTCTAATATTCTTTCGTAATCCATCCGCAAAGAATCCACCGCTTCAATTTCATTCAGAAAAGTTTCCCGCACCGCTTCTACATTAATGTTCTAGACGTGATCGCTAATGTTTTGTATACGTGAAAAAAGTACGTCTGTCTTGGCATAAAGCGTTTTAATTTTAAATTAATTTCCACTAACTGCCATTTTAAATTATTATAACAAAGTTATTAATCACAATTAATCTCACAACGCACAACGATGGACGATGGACACTCGGTATGCCGTATTACGTAATTAAATCGAACACCTGCTACAGTCGAGGCGACGCGTTGCTCGCTAAAACTCAATATTTTTATAAAGATTGTCGGGTAAGCGTACCAAACGGTTGCTATCACACTGTTTCAATTTTAAAGCTTTAAATTTAACCAAATACGAGCGCTATGAAATAAACAATTCTGTTTGCGAGTGCCTAATCAAAATTTAAATTTAAACGAACACTATTTACACTATTTACGAATACCAATTATTCGACCAGAAAATGGTTGGATGACCACTAAACACCAGTGCAAATCCTGCCGAAGTGACCATAAAATGGTGGAGCCACGTGTCTAAGGTTGCCGAAGTCTAATTCCCCGGTCGAACCTTAAACCTATTACGCGAGATATTAATCTAAGTGGACTGTATCTACAAAATGATTCTACACTTATATATGCGGTACAATGCACTCGCTCTTCCCTAAAAACGAACTATTATTTTCCAAATCGATGAAAGGAATCCTGCTTGATTAGGAAAACACAAAATTGGAGCGGGTTAAAACAATTATATTCAAGCAGGCTATAATATTGGATATTGACTCACCGGGATGTTTCTTCTATGCGGTCGAGCACTATAACTGCGACTTCTGGAACCTCCTCTGGACAGACACTCTGGGGCTCCAGAGATACGTCGGGAGAGAATCGGTGTGGTTTCAACGGCGAGCGCGGCGGGAAGAGGGCGCGCGTCGGTCGCGCGTGCCCTTATATATCCTCGGTTCCGATGATTATGTGATGTTCTAGAATCATCTTCTTTCCCCTCTCACCCCACCACCCCGATGTGTCGATAGGTGGGTATGAATGATATCATTTTTGGAAAGGGATAACCGATTTGGCAGCCTACCGTCAAATAAAATAAATACGAATGGTTTTCCGCGCAACCAGAGCCTCTTTCGTTTAAGCGAGGATTTGCCGCTATCTTTAACGATAACGAAACGATATGCGAAAATTATTATCTATTTAAACCATTGATGATGATAAAACTATGCATTAAAATTATACTTGGACCACGGCCTTATAGTTGATAGAAATACAATGAACTCGCTTCTTGTTTGACGATGGACCGTTGTATTTTATTACTACACACACGCACTAGAAATATAATATAGATATTATTGTTTTCATATTAGTGACAATTGTCTTAATAAGAAATAATGTTATTTAAACTAAACAAGTTTGTCTAGGTCACGTAGGTTTCGGGGATATATCACTGGTTTTAATAAACAACGCCTTACTTTTAAAAACCAAACATGAGAACTTCAATGATGTATAATGAAACTGGGGAATTATGGATAGAGATGCTGATACATCTATGTGCATATATTCTTAATAAAAACATATTCTTGATTAAGGATCAAAATATCGGTGCATTGTTACCCATGAAACCTGGGAAAGAATGTTGAGAAACAACAATTAGTTTTCCAGTTCTCATCACTCACTAAACAAAACAAAGAAATATTATACTGCTATTTCATGTTGGTATTCATTGCCATAATACAATTCAGCATTGTTCTACCAATTGTCAAAATAAACCATTGATTTAAACACGTTATACCACGTATATCTTCCAATGGATATGTATTAAAATGAAAATAGACAAGACAAATTGAGAGCACTACGCTGAAGTGGTTTACGATTATATTTACCTAGGACAAATTTTTCGGCTAGGTAGGTCCAACTTCGACCAAGAGTTCAATCGTCTGTTTCGTCCCGGCTGGGCAGATTTGAGAAGAATGCGATATATTTCCGAGTCATGAATAGATCAACACTTAAACATATAAGCGCACCACCAGTATCAATATGCGTATTTTAAGCGACGAAATAAGGGTCTGAGACGTGATCCTTTACTGATTTCCGTAAAAAGAAGCTCAATGATTACTCGTTACAGAGAGGTCTGTGCCGGAAATTTCTCTGCGTGAATACTACGTAATTAGAATATCCACATTTGAACCTGAGTAAACGACATAGCCCAATGGATCAGTAAGTTGAAGTGGTAATAGGCTGGATATTTAACTCCCAGAACTGACAACCGATAGGGAAGAAAGTTTCACAAGTGGCAATATCAAGCCGGTAATCGAAGTGTAGGGCAGCCGCTACTAGATGAAGTGACGACCTGCTAAGATATAAAAAATAGTTGCTGGATTCAAGTGATCGTGAACCAAGCTTTGTATCATTCCTTGAGGCAGGTGTGGCCGTGAAAGGAAAAGGGGAGATCTCCCGCCGGGCAAGGTGTTGTGCCCGGGGAGCGGCCGACACTCCGTGTGACAGTTCGGAGATATTCTATATATGCTGTTTATGATTCGGAATGTTGATAGCGTGATTTAGGCTTCGGTGTGTTTTCGCTTGCGGCGCGATGACAGCGCCGCCACATCACCCCCCCCTGCTCAGACCGGAGGTCGATAGTGCAGTCCGATTGCCGGTGTGTCCTTTTAATGCCGGTGGGGAATGCATGCTGTGTGCGAAAGGGCAAGTGACACCGGTGCGAATGATATGCCGATGTGTAATGCATGCCGTACTACGTACTGGCAAGTGATACCGGTGAGAACGATGTGCCGGAGCAAGTGCCAGAAGTCTGCCTTATAAATCTGCGGTGAGTCGAGATGAAGACAAGTTGGACTGGCTTGCAGGAACTGAAGACTGCAGAAGACGATTCTCAGTAGTGAATGGTAGGTGTTCTTGAGGATAATGAAGGCTTGAAAGTTGTAGTTTCCGAAGGTTGTTGGTTGCTTGTTCAGATCACGTCGGGGTTACCACTGTGGCCGTGAAAGGAAAAGGGGAGATCTCCCGCCGGGCAAGGTGTTGTGCCCGGGGAGCGGCCGACACTCCGTGTGACAGTTCGGAGATGGTATATATATGCTGTTTATGATTCGGAATGTTGATAGAGTGATTTAGGCTTCGGTGTGTTTTCGCTGCGCGCGATGACAGCGCCGCCACAGGAGGCAACAGTTGAATTGTAACGGGTTACAATGATAATGATGATGAGTAGGATCACGAAAAGATATGCGAAAATTATTCTCTATGTAAACCATTTTGGATGTAGTAACAGGACGGCCTATTATCATAAATATATTCTTAAAATATCTATGTAAAAATGTTGGCTGTAAAAAACAAACCCATATTGTAGTGATTGACAAACGTAGCAAACACTCTCAGATTTAAAACAAAACCATTTTATCATAATAAACTCAAACGACGGCAACATAATAAATCAATATGTTTAGTATAACCTGGTTAAAACATCTAGATATTATGAAAAAGTGCTTTTATTATTTTAATTTGATTAACAACAATCATCACCTTCATCACATCCTTCACAAGTCCAATGCTGAACGTAGGGTTCCCCCTAGGAGTGCTACAGTGAACGGTCGCGAGCCACTTGCATCGTTCAACTTACTGCACGCCTTACTATGTCGTCACTCCATCAAGTGGGGTTCGCCCTCCACTTATCCTACCGGTCCGGGGCTGTCATTCGAGAATCTTTCTTCGCCATCGGTTTTCGGTTCTTTGAGCTGTATAGCCGGCTCATTGCCACTTCAGATTACTAATCCGTCAGGCTTTGTCTGTCACTCTAGTTCCACTGCGGATATCCTCGTTTATAAGTTCATCACGCAAAGAAGCCCCATAGCATAGCTCTCTTCATAACTCGCTTAGCAACCCTAAGCTTTCTCATGCGGCCAGCAGTTAAGAACCATGTCTTAGCACTGGCTGTATAACCTCGTTTACAAGTTTTGAGGTATAATAGACGAGAAGATGTGTTGCAATTTTCCGAACGTTGCCCAGGCGAGTTGGATTCGTCGATTGAGCTCTCGGTCGAAGTTGATCTTATCTAGTTGGACTATTTGTCCCAGACGAACATACTCGTAAACTACTTTGAGCTTAGTTCTCCTAAAAACTAGCGGCGACTAGGTGTGGCATGGACGTTACCAGGATGGATCTTTGTTATGTTTATTAATCTTAAGACCTATCCTATCACTAGGTGATTAAGCATAGTGCTCGGTTCTCAGTTGCTTCTGCCATAAACGGTAAGTGCTGTGATCGTCATTGATTTTAATATCATATCCTTTCCAGTACAGTAGCTTAAAAACACATTCCAATGAAGCGGTAAAGAGTTTCAGGGAAATATAGACACCATTTCTTGGATTGGTATCGTACTCTGGCCCTGTACTCGGCTAGCCATCGTAGTCTTACTGTACAAACACATCAGCATTTCGATATTTTTTAGCTTTTTAGGATAAAGATCCACCTGATGGTAAGTGGTTGCTGTAGCCCATAGACATCTTCATCTATCCTTGATTACGAATCAAAATGCAGATACGTTGTCACCCGTGACGACTGAGGTGGAATACTTTGTTTCCAATAAGAATGGTCTCCGATTCACTACACTCAGCGATAAACTTTTTTATGCTATATTATGCTGGTATTCTGTGATAGCATGGTCCTCCCACGTTCGAGCCGACCCATTTTTGCTACAACTATACTTATAATACAACTATAGAATGGCTCTACCATAATATGCCGACAGTCAACTTGGCATCGCTAAAGGGACTATAGCACTGCCTAAGTTTCGACAGAATAAAGGTTTTCTCATAGTCCAAATACGCAAGAAAATGTTTCAGATTGTATTCTTCTGTCTTCTGTACAATTTGCTGAAGAATATTTATGAGGTATATGATAATAAAGCCTTTTTGGAAACGATGATTGCTTTCGTTTTAACGTGCGTCATTATTTATCTTCTTGTCCGTACATTACAAATTTTGAGACAAAACTAATTGAGAGGGACTAAAATAAGTTACCGAACACATGCTTCTCTATCATGTTTTGAATTGTATGTCTGTCCTTCCATTTTTTTATGAAAGCATCACGTCTAGTTAATAAGTTCTTTTGAAATTTTATTATAAATAAATAAAGCGTGTCATTTAGTCTTCGTTGTTTTAAAAGCAGTTTAATATATAACAAATCTTGATTATTATTTTAAAGTGTAGCTTGAAATTCGTATTAGTAATGACGTTTCTAATCTCAGAAATCTTTATTAGATGAATATGTTTCGCATAAAGATTAACGTAATATCATGTTTGAAAAGTACACTTAACCAGTGTCATAGGTAGATGGTGTTGTGTGTTGTATGTGTTACAAAAAGGCTGTTTTTCTTTCATGATGCTTATGCGCCATTGTATATATAACCTTTATGTGCATTTATTTAAAAATATTATCCACAAAAACGATGCGATGGAGGGCTATGATTTTCATTAAATCGAAGATTTTAACTTTCTTTTTCTTGAAATATCAAATAGGAAGTTTTTTTAATTGCGAGGATCCAACTTAGTTTATTCACATTTTTTGTGAGCACTTATTTCTTACTATATTATGGCACTACTTCCGTTATTAATAGGGTTGGCATTTCAAATCAAATAATATATGTTTGGTTAGGAATTCTAATTTTAAATTAATTTTATATTAAAAACATAGAATTCTTTTTTCAAAA
Source organism: Parnassius apollo (assembly GCA_907164705.1). Taxonomy (NCBI): domain Eukaryota; kingdom Metazoa; phylum Arthropoda; class Insecta; order Lepidoptera; family Papilionidae; genus Parnassius; species Parnassius apollo. The sequence continues at coordinate 1,684,402 of CAJQZP010001514.1, forward strand.
TTAGTCTCTTATTTCAGTAGCATTATGATTCCATCGCATTTTAATCTTTTTCGCCATCATTAAACACTAAACTTTAAACATGCGAGTAATTATAGAAGATGAGTACCGTCGTGGCATCAACGTGACACAAACGGCACGCAACAACAACGACGATTACGTAGCGAATGCTACAAATGAACGCACCACCTTTTATTGGTTTGCTGGCTTCCATTACAAAAATTTCGACCCGAAAAATGAACTTCATGGTCGTTCGAAAACAATAACAAATCCAATGCGACTGTGGCTTCCACTAATGATACTCAAACTACTGCTGAATTAACACGCGAAATTACTGCCAAAAATGAATACTAACAATTAGAAAAGTGGTAATCACTGTTTGGTGGTCTATCTCCGCTGTGATTCATCACAGTTTCTTACCAAACGAGATGAAAATTACGGCAGATGTGTACTGTGAAGAACTGAACACAATGAAGGAGAAGTTCACACGTCTCCAACCAGCTTTGGTCCATCGCTAGTCTCCACTGCTCCTACATTACAACCTTATACTGCACCACGGACAGTCCCTAAGTTATAATAGCTAGGGATGGAAGCTCTCCATCATCCGTCGTACTTACCATATCTTGCGCCTATAGACTTCTACTTTTCCCGGAATTTGGGTAACTTTTTGGCGGGAAAAAAATTCAATGCCCGTGAAGCAGTACAAAATGCATTTGAAGAATTTGTTTCTGTAATATCCCGTGTAATGTCCAGCTGATTACATCAAGAAACTGCCACTACATTGGCAAAGATGCATCGATTGTATGGGCGATTATTTTAATTATTAAATAAAATAAAAAAGGTAGAAAAAATGTCTTATATTATTTTATAAAAAACGGCAATTTCGTAGATAAATTCATAATATGTAAATTTAATATTCAACAAATAATCGATTATAAGTATGTATAATCGATTAGACGTACATTATTAAATTTTCTCGCTCTCGATTATTGAAAACCTCTTATTATTCTGCTGCTTTGAAGGTTCTTTTGTATAATATGTCAATTGCTTCAAAAGTTTTGTAGGATTTGTTGAACGACATTGAAGAGACTGAAGACTTTTGTCTCATTACCCTATGATTCAAAAACTTCATAACAATTAATTATATATCTGTTCTCTATCATCAATCTGTAAAATTCTACTACATGCCATTGATATCTTCCACAATAGAGGAGATGGAGGAGATGTGCCAGAATTGTCACGGTTGGCAGGCATATGATGATCGTAACAATAAACGTTTAGGACTGGAGTTACTGTCCAATGCCGGACTGTATATTTTATGTATGACTCTGATGTGAATATACCACTGGGATACAGAATGAGGTGAAGGTGGTTTGAAGCGTCAGCAGCCTAATGGCAGGGCGCGAACCGCGAACTCAAAAAGGTCGTGGTTTCCAATCCGCCATTCGACTACTACCGTGAACCACTCGTAACACAAGCAATTTAAGCTTACCACAAGTGGTTAAGGGGAATATAAGTAATGTTTATAGCATTGTTAATATTCATTTTTTATAATTTAAAAAAAAAACTTCACGACAAAAGAATTATTGTTCACTGCTTATCATTGACGTTAGCAACGAAAGCAACCTTATGGTTTGATCAAAAGAGGTACTTTTTAGGCTAACGAAGAAACATTTAACAAAATGTTTACTTGTGAATGCATTGTGGAAGAATTACCTTTAAAATCATACACAATTACAATACAATACCTCCTTTAGAATGTTGTTAGTCTGCCCCGCAGCATGAAGTGCTTTAAACAATGCTCGCTGTGGCTTTTTGCGTTTTCTAACTATGCGGAATAGTATCCAGTGTGTAAAGTTTGTGCAAGCACTCCAATATACTCGCTATCACAATATAACAATAAATGTTATTCACACATATATGTGTCGCAAATAAAAACTTTTTGATATATCGATGATATTAAAAAATGAGGTAATCTATGGAGGAGCCCTTGTCCAGCAGTTGATGGTTTCCCCTTAAAACTTCTAGGAGTATGGACTTTTCAATTAGACTTTATTGCTTAATAATTTGGGGTGATCAAAACAGTACCTAAAATTATTACATTGCTTGATCTATAAAGAGAACCTATGCAATAAACAATCGTTATCGAATTGAAAAGTAAATTTGCGTACCATTGATGCGGGCGTTACGTATAAATGTATTAGTATTTTTAAATAAATTGCATTTGTCGGTTCAGTATGAGGTGTGACGGACGGGTTTGTAAAAAATGTTGTTTACAGGTATTTATGTAATCATTATAGTAACTAGTTCAGCAGCGTTACCTCCCAGTAGATATACAAGCGAAAATAATTACAAAGGTTAGTAAAATGAGGTAACATTTGTTCTTATATACCTTCATTATAACTTCATTTTAAGTTGCTTAGGATTCTTATTGTAAGTGGTCCTGTAGGAAATTGATAGTTGTGTTTAGTAAGTGTCTTACTTCTGTGTGATATGGGAGAGATATCTTAGTGACTGGTGAACGTAAGCACGTAGTACTCACTTAAGGGTATCTGCTTGTGGCCTTGTCGTCTTACAAGTCGTCCAATTCCCTTTGATTTAGTCGAAAATGCCATATACGTCATACGTATTAATTTGTAGTGCTGACTATGTACTTGTAAGCTCCAAATTTTAACGTTCATTTTTGTATATTTTAAAACATGTTTCAATTACCGAGTAAAAAGAGTTTTACGGATTTTATCGCATTCAGTTTAGGTTTTGTTAATTTCCGACGTTTCATATACTTTACATGATTCATTGTCACGCGGACAGGTGAGTGACTGAGGTGTTTGAAGTCCCGATGTTAAAATTAACAAAGAAAATACCAGAAAATCGTCAGTAACGTCGGCAATTAAAAAGGATAAACGCAATAGAATTCGTAAAATTCGTTTTATAAAATGTCTATGAATTTTTTGCAATAAACCTCTTGTGTTTTAAGTAAAAAGTGTAGTTTAAAATAATTATAAAGTGTAGTGTTAAAAGAGTTTTTATCACGTTGAAATACTATTATTTTAAAAGAGTCTTTAAATATTTTATAACTTCCAGATCTACAAGAGACATTCAATGAAATACCCTGCTTGTCCGTTGGAGGAATATGTATGAATGCTTCTGATTGTCCAGAAGGTAAACGCTCTCAATACTCTGGATTATGTCCTGTACAGCAACGAATGAGCGTGGAATGTTGTCACTCCCGTAAGTTCAATGGATCTATAATACATTTATATAAATAAAAAAAATCTATAGAATGTGACTTACAAATTTAAAAATTACAAATTTCTATGGATTATTTAAGCAATATTATTACGGTCTCAGACATATACATGTACGCACGCTTGAATGACGTACGAAATATGCATGTCCAAGAAATTTAAACTTAATTTCAAGCACACGACGTCTAGGTTGTGACATGCAATGAAGCAGCATTGCTCTATAAATTAGTGGACGGGTATGACCAACATTGGAGTGTATATATGCCACAAAATTTTTACTTTAATGTTCTCATGACCATTTCAGTGCCAAAATCAGAAAAAAGATGCCGTTATCGTGGTGGCATGTGTATGGCTCACGATTCATCGTGCCCTGAGAATCTCACGTTCAAAGAAGCAAGAGATTGTGAGTTAAACGAAACATGTTGCATTTTGGTTCATTAAAATTATAATGCGCATTTTATTTAGTTTAATTACTTTTAAATAAAATATTCGGCTTGCGTTGCTGGTGTAGGAGAATCCTTCGCTCCGTACTGTCTCATAATAGTGTATAAGTTGGTTTTAGGGAATACCAGGCCAGTAGCCCCCACAGACGGCAGGCCAATGTAGTGTAATATACCTAAACTGGCATTAGTAGCGTAAATATTTTAAACGTTGTAAAATACCCTAGCATTGTTATCAATGAAAATGAATTAAAAATTAAGATTTAACTCAATTTAATTGCTTGTAGTAATAATATACAGCCTATGTTCAGCAGTGGACTAGAGAAGGGCTGTAATGATGATGACGATGATGATGATACATACTATAGACACAAGGAAGACCTGAGTGGCTATCTTACATTTTTGTAACTTTTATACGTGGTAGAGCCATGCTGCAGTTATATTAGTTGTATAGTTGTAGCACTAATTGGTCGGCTCGACCGGGGAAGGACCACGCTCTCACAGAATACCAGCGTCGAATGGTATCATAATGCTGCTGCGTTTCGTATGGTGAGTGTAGAGAACCGGAGACCCTTTTTACTGGAAACGAGGCATTCCATCTTAGTCCTCACGGGTGACAACGCATCTGCATTTTGATTTGTAATCAAGGATAGATGTAGATGTCTATGGGCCGCAGCAACCACTTACCATCAGGTGGACTGTGTGCTCGTTTGTCACCCTATCCTATAAAAAAAATCTCACACCATATACGCCACGTATACGTATCCGTACATATTACTTTATATATCTTAAAACAAGAGTGTACAAACAGTGCGTTTTTCCAGTGATGGAATGTAGAACTGAGACGTCGTACCGCTTTGCTGGCTGTATGTGGAAACGTTACTCAGCGACCTATGGTGCGGGCTATGTACATAATTTCTAATGCTATAAAATAATGCTAAAAGTTGGTGACGAGTTAATTTACCTAGGATAAATTGTAATGTACCAGTCCAGTCCTGGACGCACTTATGTCGTTGGTTGCAAATTAAATTAGATACACATATACAGTAAAGTGAGTTCAGGGAACATGGATGTAGAACTTAGTTGAGCATGGTTATGCTTTGCTTTGTTTCACTTGGAAGGTCTGAGTTGGCAAACTGTCTTTCAAGAGAATTGGTCTGATTAAAAATAAACTTGAGAAATAACGTAGTGTCTGAAACTTTGTGCTACAATGTACTTAGTTTATTGTTGCTAGATTTCAGAAACTTGGAATTGTGCACTTCGCTTTATTAAAATTGAATTGTAGTTGAATAGATTTTTAGAACCGAGTTCTTTGTATACTAAAAGACGTTATATCTTTTTTTCAAGAATATAATATTTTATACGTCTTTTAGTGATTTGGTAACTGCTAATGTGCGCACAGTGCTAAAAAAACTGTGGTTATCAACCCACTTACCTAGCGTAGTAGCTATGGCAAATATCCCCCCTATGACGTAATCTATGGAGGCCCATATTCAGCAGTAAACTTTAATAGGCTGTAACGGTAATTTTTGAATTACCGTTACAGCCTATTAAAGTTGTTTGTTTTGTGAATACGATATATCTATAATTGTAAACATATTTATTTATAGTCTACGACATAATATATTTTCAAGAAACAAAAAGAAAATTACAAAATCTGAACTGAATAGGTCATAAGGTGCCATGGCCGAGTTATTAAAACATATTCTTACACTGTAACTTTGAAGTGAATTCGCAGTGAAATTTATCGCACTATCTATTGAAAAGGTGGAACAACATTTGCCGAGCCTGAAAAATATTTATTTAATCGACGGATATTGAAATACTACAATCAAAATCATTTACTGAAATGCATCTGGTGATAATAACTCTTTTCTGATTTCAATTAAAGTACTATTGCTTTTAGATATAAAGCAATACGTGAATACGTGAAAGATGGTAAAACCAAGTACACAGCAAACTTGCTTTGGTTATGGGTTATATATATATAAAAAAAAAAAAAATGATGAAATTGAGAATAAGCATAGATATTAGGAGTAAGGTAATGGCTGCCTAAGAGAATCCATTCCGTCCTATGGGAGTCGTAACAGACGATAGAATGAAATTAAAACAAGATATAGATAGCAGCGTCTTTCCCATAACAAAACAGCACTTTATCAACCCAAAACAGCGTGCTACTATCGTCCTGTGAGGCAATTTGTGTGGTAAGCATATATTCTGCAATGTACTTTGATGAAACGATGATAACAATGGGGTATATAATGTTATTTTACACACTCAAAATACGTAGACTGGGATTTTTTTTCTAAATAAGTGAAACTAATTTAAAAGAAGATAAAGTGCCAATAGAACAAACAGTTCACCTGATGGAAAGTGGCTACTGCAGTCCATTGACACTTGCAGCCAATATGAAAGAAAGAGGCTGCAGACGCGTTTTCTCTTCCACTGTTTGGCAACAGGAAATTGTAAAAGTCCTAATGATTTCTTATATTTACGCGAACACTACACATTGAAATAATACTAGTTTTTACGGAATTTATCGCGTATATTTAACTTTTTAAATACCCGATGTTTCGAACGCTTTACAGCATTCATGGTCACGGGCAGGACTGAGATGTTCAACATCCATATGTCATAGTTAACCGCGGTTATACCACAAGCAGATGGTAGCACCCAGCCATCTTCTCTATTGAAATGCTAGTACTACCATCTGCTTGGGATCCTATAATAAATAAAATTAAATCCCAACCCAAGCATACAACTGCAAGACTTCAAGATACCATAAGTTCATACTGCATAGATCGGAACAAAAGTTAAATTTTAATCTATGGTAACCGCGGCTAACTATGACATATGGACGTTGAACATCTCAGTCCTGCCCGTGACCATGAATGCTGTAAAGTGTTCGAAACGTCGGGTATTTAAAAAGTTAAATATACGCGATAAATTCCGTAAAAACTAGTATTATTTCAATTGTAAAAGTCCTACCACCTAGAAAAATTAGGAAAGTCAAAGTCAATGAGAATGTTATCTCTACGACACGTCTAGTACAGCCATCGCTAGTTCACCTTTAGGGCTTACCAATGAAACCCATCTTCCCTGTAATATAACACTGTAATGAGAACCGTGGCAGCTCAGGGGCTACCACGGTTTTCATGGGGCAGTAAAATTCACCCTAGGTGAGCAACTTAGGTTGCCAATTCCCACCGGCAATGTGAATTACAATTCTAAGAACTGATAAACCACAAACTCTGTGGTGAAAAACTGGCAAGGAAACCATTGAACACCAAACAAGGGAATAAAATATTAAAGGACAGGTGAAGTAAGAAACATGCAATGGAGCATCGTGGTTGACAAGTCACTATGTAACGCTCTAAGAAATGAAAAGTGTCCTGAATCCAGCTGTGGGACGGATAAAACTGTAACTACGGGATAGGATCATATGTAGAATTAACTTTTCCTGAGCTGAACAGTAAGAAGAAAATAGCTATACCGTTGATTTTTATAAAAGGGAATTCGTTTCTATTTTTTGAAACAAAAGAAAAAGGAAATGGCTAAAGACAGCAAACAATTGCACAAACACTTTTTGTCCAATGTTTTCGTATTTGTGAAGGGGCATTAAGCCATTAGACGATTTATCTTTGTTAGATTTTCTTTATCGGTAATTCATGTCTGAGACATTGGGAAGGAAATTTGGGAGAATTTCTACACCCTCTATTAAGGATCACTGCGTTCTACTGTATAAGGAATTAATACCAAAAAAGTTAGCAGTAAGTAGTTAAAAACTTAATCAGCAATTAGATAAAGTTTCAGTTAGAAAAAAATCAGCTATGAAGAAAATGTTATGGTATGGTGTACTCTGGCTGCTGCATGAATAGGTTGGCTTGATCGGAAAACAAGCACGCTTACACATATAACAACGTAAACTCTCATAAACTGCAGGAATGAAATATTTTTTAACCGGTATCGAGGCATTCCATCTTAGTCGAGGAGGAAGACGCATTTTGTATTTTGTTTCTAAATTGTGGAGAGATGTTTATAGGTCACAGGCATTTTACCATCGGCTGAAAAAAGGCCAGGCGATTATATGTTTAAATAATTTTGAAATATAATAAGGGATTTTAAGAATTTTTGTCTATTTATCTGTATATTATTCTCAATTCTGCCAATACTACTGGGCGGATTTCCAAGAGCTTTGATGTGCATAGTATTATATTAAGCCGTCGTCGGTGGCCATAAGAAATAGTTATGTAATTTATTTTTCTTTTAACTCGCTACCTGAATTATAATATTTTAAAATATTATATTTAATCTGTTTAAGTTTTCTTTACTTTAATCCTTATTTTGCAATTTAAAGCAGCTCAAGCTAAACAAGAATTGAACTTATAATCCCTTTGAAAATTTGACCGGAAATTGCTATTATTAATGGATTTCACTAAGCAGCTTACTTGATATTTATATAAACGTTGTGAGCTTTTCTGTATTTCTATAATTCATGTGGATGCCCCCAATTGTATATTATCAAGCGATTCGTTTCCATCTACAAGTTATTAATTTGAACATGATTTGACGTCATCATTTATAGTATTTTAAAGTCGTCTGTTTTTACCGATTTGTTTCAAAAACTCTTTTAATTACATCTCTTAAGCTTAAAATTTGCTTTTTTATATAACAACGGGCAAACAGGCGTGCGACTCACCTGATAGTCGGTGATTACCCCCACCTATGAACATCTATGACACCAGGGGAATTGAAGTTTCATAAATAAGTGCGAATTTTTTTCTTGTAGGTAATATCAACACTGTAATGTCGGGAGGTTCGGGGAATAAATAATACGTCTACTGCTCTTGAATGTAGGTTTATTACTGACTGAATGTTTATTAGGCTATCAATATATATATATATATATATATATATATATATATATATATATATATATATATATATATAGCTACATGAGCCTACACTACACACACACTACACGCCCATCGGCAAAAAGAAAAAAAATTGAATTACAAAAATTTTTTTTCAATGAAAAAAATTTTTGTAATTCAATTATCTTTGGTGTAAAAATCAAAAAAAAATTGTACATTATTTTAAAATATTAAATTTCGTATACCTACTATATTATATTTATAAAATAATAAAATAAAAATAAAATATCGTAAACACCGTAATTTAAAAAAAATATAACTTTCTATCTCTGTATTTAATTTTTTTTAAACAATCATCAAATTCCTTACGTAATTGTATTGAATCTTCAAGTTTTTGTTGTAAAATAATTTTAGTTCGCCTATCATTACTGCATAACTTTTAAAATTTTCATAATGGGTGCGTTTGGCAGAAAAAAGCGCTAGCAAGCGCTTGTAAACAAAATGGCGATCGTAAGCGGTAAGTGCTGTCAAATCGTAAGTAGCTATTTTCCTCTAGGACACGATATTAGTTTTAACCGCGGAACTTAACCTAATTTAAACATATGTTTGTAAAGTATTCGTATTAAAAACTTACCAATCATGAATTTTTAATAACATGTATATGTTTATTCATGTCATTATATTACTTAAAACTAATATTGCACAAAACAACTTATAAACTCTACTTCAAAACAAACAAATTAAATAAGCAAAATGGCGGATTGTGTCAGCGCTACTGAAGTAGCAATCGTGTCCTGGCCGAAAACTATTTTAGCGCTTGTAAGCGCTTGCTAGCGCTTTTTTCTGCCAAACGCACCCAATATATAACTATTAATTCACTACACTGAAAATACAGTTTTTAAAACAAAATTATAGTTATCAAATATATTATTATAAGGTGTTTACAATTTTTTTATATTCTTAAACTTAAACTATATTATTCATTTTTAAATCTTAACAAATCTATAAGAAGCTAATGCCATTGAAATAGTATCCTTACATTTAAGTGGATAAACTTCAGCATACTTATTTAAATCACACTGTGATTGTGTGAGTATATAAACATTACTAGCACTATGCTTACATAAGTGCCCTACTACATCGAAATAAACTCTATGAAAAGTGGAATATCCCATAAATCGGTTATAACCATTGGTTTCTTTATATATTTATTTAAGTGTTTATATCGCAAACACTTGTCTCATCGATATACATAATTAGTAGGATGTTACTAATTATGTATATTATATAGTCTCTAACTCTGGTCAAAAGAACCTTTTCTTTTTATTGTTTATCATTCGCTTATACGCGCGTGACCGTTAGTTGGCAAAAAATTATAGTCGTTTAATATTACATGTTTTGTCACACGGCGGTCCTAGTGCAACATAATCAGAATTATTAACATAACAACAGGGATCAAATACAACTTACAATCTCGGCCGCGTAAGCGGTTTGTGACACCTTTGTTTTAATTTCTAAGTATGTTCATGGGAACGTTTTTTCGATTACGTTGTATAATGGTACCTAGTTTTAACCATGCATTAAAATTATATCGTAAATGAAATGAATTTAACTTTCCCAATGGTTTGTACCTCTAAATATAGATTGTTACATTCAATTTTAAATTCATTTTGTAAAAGTATTTTTTTACATAGTTACATTAACAAAAAATCATTAATTAAGTTATTTATAATTTCGAAAACTCATTTTTTCATGACACGAAATTTATATAAAAAAGAAAACACTACTAGGTACACAGCTTAAGTTTGTTTTACGAAATACTTATTAACGTATTTCGTGAAACAAATTAAAATAAAATTAAAAAACGTAAAAAGAATACTATTACATTAATAAATTTATAATAATAGTGTATCGATATACTCTGGACTTTATTTTATAAACAAAATATAAACAAATATAGTTTAAAATGTACAAATTTTACATAAAAAAACATATGACAAAAATTTTACAAGATTTGTAGTAAATATGCTTCAATGTGCCTAAAATATGAAAAAAATATCTCGTAAATTCATATACAAATGTGGTTAAACAATTACGCACCCAATACATACACACACATCACATTTTCGCATAGTTGTTTAAATCGATCCCTATAGTTATTACATGTGTAACTCGTTAGTCGCATTTTGGGTAGCATTAATAGTCCTAATACAGAAATGCAAAATAACTACCTATCTCACCTTTAGATTATCATACATTTATCACACCTTTTGATTTGCTCGGAAATCCCCTTATAATCCTGTATTTTTGTCGATTAATAGGGCCTTTTCCATAATTATTGTACGTACTTTCTTTTATTTCTTCCTAATATTTTTGACCTTTAGCTAGCTCTCTTTCTCTCTATTCACTTATATGTTTATTTATTTATTAGATACCGGGAATCGGAGTATTAATTCATTTCATTTATATTTTATTTCGTGATTTTTATCACGCGGGTACTTTATAAATATGGGCCCCCCATTTATTTGGGTATTATATTACATTTTCGTAACATTCATTTCATTTTATTGGTACATAAACTTTTTTTTCTATATCAAGGTAAAATTTACCTTGGGTAGTGCGCACAACCTTGAGGTCTATGTTTTTTAAGTCACTTTAAAAAGACTCCAACAATTGTCACAGAGGAAATGTTCGCACCATGATCCAACGAAGGATATGACCTCCATGTACCATTATTAAGGGTAACAATTTTAAGACTTCTCTGGTCCCTAACAGTATTCATATGAGTAAACTCAGTTACATCGCTTGTACTGAAGGCGTTGTTCCCTAGTACCCGTTACTCCGATTTCATCATCCAATCACGGAAACATACCCTGCTCGAGGACTATATGCTATACTAGTGATGAACGTTCCCGTATCTCTCCATGATTTATTTCTCATGGTCATCTTTTTTTATTATCTTCGTAAATCTTTGTCTGTATACTTTTATATTCATTCAATCTCATTCCATCTCTTTTCAACTAAGCATATCGGTTTATTAACATAACCAGAGTTTGGGCCCTAAACATTGGCTAAGATAATATCCGATAGACTAATTCCTTCATTCCAATAACTAGCAAAATTTTGATATTAAAATTGCATAGTTTCTAATAATTTATCTAAACATCACATAAATCATTCTACATATAAAACATATATTACAACATTTAAAATCCATACTTATTATATTCCTTTCTTTGCCGTAGTCTGTCTTCAACTTTCACACATCCATACCAAAACCTCAACATTCTTCAAGAGAAAAAAAAATTAACACAATCGTAGTTGTTCATTGATTGATCTAGCCGATTACAAATACTCGTAGTTAAGTTAATATTTTACTGTTCTTTTCAAATATATACACCATCCCAATATATTTGAACATAACCTTAGTGTCATCACATCTATCAATACTACCATTCTCATACAGATTCCTTTCTATACTTTGACTTAAGACATTTTTTTAATTCTATTCTTTCTTTTACTCTTTTGTGCAAATAGTTTATACTTTTAAGGCACAAACAATTATTTTCCATACTACATAAACTTTATGTTTTGACATCATTAATCCTATTTCGCATTTTTTATGTTATATAAGTTGTTTAACATTTGTCTTAGCTTCAATAGTTCATAAGTCATTAGAGTTTAGAGCCATTACCTAAATTCAATAATCATATTATCTCAAAAAAAAAAAGTATTGAACTACTATACAGTTTTGTATTACAAAATAATAGTTTATTTTATCCAGTCTTTTTTTATCAATTGAATGCTGGATTTTAATCGCAGATAAAGTAAATGAAAAAGTATAAAGTCAATATTTTGAAGGCAAGTCAGGAGACGAGTAGTGTATATTAATGCATCATTCTGTATCAACTACGTGTAATATTCCGATGCCTTATATGCAAAAGATCACGTCAGCATTGTTTAGAATTTGATGCGCAATGTTAATACAAAGAAATCATGATATTACATTTCGATGAATTTTTAAATAATATCTGTATAAAATATTGCAATTTTCATTATTAATAAAACATACATACATAAACACTCACGCCTGTCACCCAGAGAGGTAGGCAGAGACTACGGACTTCCATTTGGCACGATCCTGACATACCTATTTCGCCTCCTTTACATCCATATATCTACGCATACATGCTCGTCGTTTAAGGGTACTTCCTAACGTGGCCCATTTTCAAAATATCGCCAATTTGGTCGATAAACTTTTTTCTAGGGCGTCCCTTCCCGACTCGGCCGTTAACATCTGCCATATAAATGTGCTTTGTCACTCTTTCCTCATTCATTCTTTCTACGTGATCAAACCACCGAAGCATTCCTTTCTTAATCCTGGTCACAACATCATCTTGCATACCACATTTAACTCTTATCACGCAATTTCTCACCCTGTCATTCAGATTCAACCCTAGTATATTTCTTAAAGACCGCATTTCTACAGCATTTATTCTACTTTCGTGCTTCTTCTACCACACCCAGCTTTCACTACCATACATTATACCATACATTAAAGTAGGTACACAGCATTATGAATTACCATACGTGTCTGTTTTGACACATTCTGGTTCTTCATAATAGAGTGTAGTGCCCCATTTACTCTATTCCCTGCATTTACTCGTCGTCCTATATCCCTATCATATCTACCATCCCTGCTAAATACACATCCCAAATACACAAACTCATCCACTTGCTCAATTAACTCTCCTTCTATTCTTATTTCACATACCGTTTTGCTTTCTTCTCTTTCAAAAACCATCACTTTCGTCTTACTTGCGTTCACTTTCATTCCCCTTTCTTTTAATTCCCAGTTCATTAATGTAAACATCATTTGCAACTCAGCCGCCGATGACGCAAATATGACTTGATCATCGGCATACAAAATGCATTTGACGGTTAACTCGCCCATTCTTAACCCACATTCTTCATCTCTCAAAGTTTGCAAACACCGGTCCATAAATAGGTTGAACAGCCAAGGGGAAGCTACACAGCCCTGTCTGACACCTTTTTGGATGCCAAACCATTCCCAGTAGACCCCATTGATCCTGACACAAGCACTAGAGTCCCTATAAAGTGACCTTAATGCCCGTATCAAACCAGCGCTCAACCCATATGAGTTCAGTGTTTGCCATAACACATTCCTGTCCACTCTGTCATACTATATAATAAACTATACTGTATAATAAAACATATCAATTAATATTATTTTGAGTTATTAAGTTAAGCTGCGTTTTAAATTAATATTATTCATCGATCAATTTATCTTTTACAAAATTTATTCATTGAGTTATCGTTTATCTGATAGCAATATAATGAAGTTCCTATTTTTTTCTCATTCATTATGTTAAATATTTTAGAACAAAATAGATAATTAAAATATTCACGCCATAATAATAAGGATATGAATATACAAGTAGCACTTGCTTTCTATTGAGAGTGTTCCGTCTATTAAATGAACGAAATGAGTAAAAAAAATTGGTAAAAAACATTTCTAAATGTGATTGGTGACTAAAGGTATTATATTTTTAATTTTATGAAATTAGAATTTTAAAAGATTTTATTTAAAATCACTCACCTTAAAAATATAATAATATTATTTGTATTTTATACAGTAATTGTTTTGCAGATACATCAAGCATATTTTTAACGTTATGAAGTCTTTAGTCTCTGATTTTTTTTATGTTTCTTGAATATAACATACTTCCCGTTACCTTGTAGATGGAATACACAAAAAATTCAGCCCTCCTAAAAACTGGCCACTCGATAAAATTCTTGATAATTTTATGTTTTGATAAATATCTCCTTTTTGTTTTGCTTGGTTATTACGAGTTTTCGAAAATTGTGTATACTCGTATATCTTGATAATGTAAAATTTCCTATGTGAACACCATTGCGTATTTCAATTTAGAACTTCTCAACCAATATTCTTCTTATCCGGAGTGAAAAAGTTATTTCTCTCATCTTCTTTTATCCTTTTTGATGCCTCTTTGCCTTTTGATTTTATACTTATAATGTTTTAATTTTATTTTATAAATATTTATTCAAAATGATATAACTTTTTGATAGCTGGCTCTACACGACTTCAATTAATTTCCTCAATCCGGGAATGTGTCATAATTTTTAATTAACAATTTCTTAATAAATATATGTATTATAATTTTACTATCGGTGACCAGCCGGTGCACGCGGCGAGCGGAGTCGCGCGCGCACCGACTGGCAGGGTCGCCACGTAATGTCGGGAGGTTCGGGGAATAAATAATATTATGTCTACTGCTCTTGAATGTTGGTTTATTACTGACTGAATGTATATTAGGCTATCATATATATATATATATATATATATATATATATATATATATATATATATATATATATATATATATATAGCTACATGAGCATACACTACACACACACTACAACACACTGTCAGTTTTATTACAAATTCTCGCACTAAGTATTCCATTCATTCATTCAGAAGTCTTGGGCATTTATTTTCGCTTTGAAAACTTACTTTTTAATGAAGTAAAAAATCTAAACTTATTTTCAATTTACAGAGAGGCTTCTAAATGTTTGTCACTGTAAAAATAATATTTAATTTGTAGGTGGTTTACAAATTTCAAATGCATACAGATAAACATCCATGAGTCCTGAGAAATTCTGGATAATATTATTATTATTCATAACACAATAAATAAAACTGTATTTATTTTATTAAAATGTGTTTCATTCTTACATACTTGATAGAGGAAAAGTAACTAAGAAAGGATATTGTTTGCAGAGTAAGCACACACGAAATCCATCAATAAAAGCAGTTCACAGACGAACAATCAAATAAATTGATTCATAATTGCTTCTCTGCTTGCGGTATACCGCAAAATCAAGATATGGATTCCAATTTGTTATATCGAAATATCGTTGCCGGTAAAGTAAGAACTGAACGAAGTCATTATAGCGAATGTGTGTAGGATTAATCAGCGATAGATTTATAAAACATTCTTAACCAAATATTTCCCGAAAACGTTCCTCTGTACATGATTAAAACTATTTTTACGGATTTTATCGCGTTTATTTTTACTTTTTATTTACTTTTATTTTTAATTCCCGACGTTTCGGGCGCTTTCCAGCACCCATGGTCACGGGGGACTGGGGGATAAGAAATCATTACGTTCCTCTGTTAAAAAAAAAGAAAATATTACTAAAACAATTTATAAAAGCGATCTAGGTACGACAAACAACAACTTGACCGATTTTGCTCACAATTTAATGATGACTAAGTTACATAATTATGTGTTAAATGAAACTGACCTAATGTCAATATCACTGTTTATTCTCGAGATAGACGAGGCGAAAATTTAATCCGAACATACATACAAATATACGTACTTCTAATCTATCTTCTTAAAAACCATATTATTCGACTCTAAAGACCTTGAAACGTGGAGATATGTTAATATTTCCAATTTGCAAAATCGGACCCATTACAATAACTTCCCACTGGGAAGTTAATAATATAATGATACTGCAGATGTGTTTGTCACCTCTAAGGTTTAAATTGTAATGCCTCATAACCTGTAATTATATGGCTTTTTATACTATTCAGATCAGCACAGCAGTGCAAACATTGCTAATTGCGGCAGAGGTAGCAGTAGGCTGGTACCTACCCAGAGAGACTTATGCAGAAAAGGAGTCCTAACACCTAGCAGTTTTATGGGTCGCCCCCAGAACATTATAATGGAAGAGCATTTAATCATGTACGCTGTACGCCACGCCCTGCTACACCCTCTCCACTGAGGATTTACCTTTGGACTTTTTTTTATTTATTAAAACTACTTTTACGGATTTTATCGCGTTTATTTTTTCTTACTTTTTATTTTTATTTTTAATTCCCGACGTTTCGGGCGCTTTCCAGCACCCATGGTCACGGGGGGACTGAGATGACTGACGTCCCGATGTCATTGTTAAACCCGGAGTACCTTCAGCTTTTTTTAATTATTGTTTATGGTCCGATCTATGCAAAATGAACTGACTATGTCCTGAGGTCTTGCAGTGGTATGCTTGGGTTTAGTTTTAATTTTATTGATTATAGGATCCCAAGCAGGTGGTAGTACCCAGCCTCCTTCTCTATTGAAATTAGGATGTTTTTTAATTTCAATAGCCTCACGTATCATCCTTGGTAGGAATCGGTGTTCTTTCGCGAGGATTTGTGGTCTATCAAATCTGATGTAATGGTTGGGGCCGTCTAGGATATGATCACAAACTGCAGACTTCCCGGAACGTTGATGCTTCACATCAGCTATATGTTCTTTTACGCGGGTCCTAATTGATCTTTTGGTTTGTCCTATATAAGAGAGACCACATTCACAATCAAGCTTGTACACTCCTGCATCTTGTAGAGGAATATGACACTTGACGGATGGTAGGAACTGACTAATCTTCTTCGGCGGCTTGTAGAATGTTCTAATAGAAGCTCGCTTCAAGATATAGCCAATCTTGTCTGTGACACCTCTGACATATGGTAGTACAGCAGGCACACGCTCGACTGTGGCGCGGCTTCACTCGGTCACTGTGACGTAGGCGCGGGACCCGAAGCTTGTTGTCGTGCAGAACTTGCTTGACGTGCTGAAGCTCGGCGGCCAGGTGTTTGCTGTCACAGATCCCTCGTGCTCTCTGTAACAAAGATTTGCCCACGGTAGCTAACTGTGAAGGATGGTGGTGAGATTCACCGTTTAAATATCGGTTTGTATGGGTCTTTTTCCTATACACAGTGTGACCAATGGTGTTATTAGGATTTCGGATGACTAACACATCTAGGAAAGGTAAGGAATTATTTACCTCTAACTCCATAGTAAATTGAATTTTAGCGTTTATGGAATTAAGATGTTCTAAAAAATGCAGTTACTTTGTCTGATGGTAAAATTGTGAAAGTATCGTCTACGTACCGCTTGTAGATCCTTGGTGTAACAGGTGCAGTAAGGAGGGCTTTCTCCTCAAAGTCTTCCATGAATATATCGGCGACAATGGGAGATACAGGTGAGCCCATCGCCACACCATCTACTTGCTTGTAAAACTCTTCCTTCCACAATAGATAGCCAGATGTAAGGCAATGTCTTAGTAATACTGCATATTCTGCTGGCATGTTATTTTCCTCTAGTTTCCTAGTTATAATTGAGATGTAGTCTTCATTTACGTCCAATATTGAGTCAGATTGATTCGCCAACTTACAGATTGGCTCAATACTTAGCTAAAATATTATCACCACTCAGAGGACACACAAGAGCACACACTAAGGATTCATACCATTTTGTCAGTGAGATAAAAAGACCTACATCTTACTGACAATGAAACCATGGTCAGTTTTGATGTTCAGTCTCTATTTACATGCCTACCTGTTGAAGACTGCATCTCAATTACAAACATATATAAAACAAACATATATAGACTACAAACATATATACATACAATAAATATATATTTAATTATTTAACTAAATGCAATAATTAAAACTACTTTTACGGATTTTATCGCGTTTATTTATTTTAAATAAATAAACGCGATAAAATCCGTAAAAGTAGTTTTAATCATGTGCAATGTTCGCGTAAATATAAGAAATCATTAAATGCAATAAATATACTACATATATATTATATTATGACACCTTCACGACTTACGTCGGTTTTAATAAATACCCCGTCCTGCATCCCACAGAAAAAAAGGTATTTATATATCCCCATTAATGTGTTTTAAATTAATATAATGTTATAGTTTTGTATAGTACTATTTTCCAATATTGAGATGTAATTTAATGAAAATTATTACGCAAATTAAAAGATTCATTCAAGATGTATTTTCTGTATTTTGTTCGTCTTTTCTCATTCTTTTCCTCCCTCGTCCTCGTTTTTGTCGAGAATTTAGTGACTGTTGTACATCCGGATTATAATTTGTGTTAGATGAGTTCGGTGCATTTAATGATTGTTGTATGTCTGTTATGCATAATGATTGTTGTATGGTTTGCATGTGTTGTTCTTGGATGTTTAGTGAGCGTTGTATATTCGATGTGTTTGTGGTGTTTATTGTATCCGTTGTGCTTGGTGACTGCTGCGTGTTTGATGACTGTTGGGTGATCTGTATATGTAAATGGTCCGGTTGATTATGTACAAATACGATATCTCCTAGCACTTTAGTGAGTATAGTTGATGTGTGAATAGCTGCTTGTTTTTGAAGGATACTAATGTTAATATGACTATCTAATTTATCTATGTATTTCCTTATACTTTTAGCTACCACTCCCGTTGCTCCTATTACTATGGGAATGACAGTTGCTTGTGTATTCCACAAACGACTAACTTCAGTTTTAGCAGATGGTATTTGCTTAATTTTTCAATCTCCTTAGGTCCTATATTGTAGTCTGATGGTACAGTTATATCAATTAAGAATGTTTTATTACTTGTTTTATCAACATATATCAAATCAGGCCTGTTATGTGTTACAGTAATATCAGTTTGGACGGGCATTTCCCATATGATTTTAGCAAACTCATTTTCCTTAATTTGTGGTCGGATGAGGGTTTCTTGCCACCAGAGGTTAGAAACTTCTATTTTGTTCTTTTTAGCCAGACACCAATAGAGACGTACTGGACAAGGTTATCATGTCGCTTTACGTAATATGTCCCTACTAGTTTGTCACATCCTGATATTATGTGTTGTGTGGTTTCATCTTTATAGGAACACAGACGACATTTTCCATCTACTGGCTCATTTAATATGTCACGTTGATGTTGCCGCGTATCAATTGACTGGTCTTGTATTGCAAATATTGATGACTCTGTACTTGGAGATACCTGTTGCCTATTAGCCATTGATATGAGAGTTCTATGTCTATATTGGCCTGATCTAAAACTTTTTTAGGAAATTGTCCATGTAAGGGATTTGTTCGCCACAGTCCATTGTATCGTTTAACTATTGCCATCTTAATCTCTTTATCTGTATATGTATTTTCTTGTGTTAAGTGTAATTCTCTTTCTATCTCTTGTGCTTCTTTTATTATTGAATATTTATCTCTATGTATATCGTGTTGCGTTATTATTTTAATGAGATAATCGCTTTCTGTTTTCAGATATTGTTTATATTTTACTATCTGTGCTTTATACATGTACTCTATATTTATCAGACCTCTTCCTCCTTGTGTTACATATAAGTATAGCCTTTCTATTTCTGCTTTTTGCTGATGTACCTTTTAATTGATAGCAATTTCCTTGTTTTTATATCTATTTTCTTAAGATCGTTATTTTTATAATTTATTATGCCAAATGAGTAAAGTAAAACCGGGACTGCGTATGTATTAATACCTTTTATCAAATATCGTGAGTTAAGGTGGGTGTTCAGTAGTTTCTTGATTCTTTTAAAATATTCTTTAGTTATTTGATCTCTTATGATGCTGTGTTCTATCTTTCCTGATTCATGTATTCCTAAATATTTATATTTATCTCCTATTGCAAGTTGCTCAAAAGTTTCTCCACTTAAAAGAATATGACCTTCTCCTATTGCATTGCTTCTATACCCAGAACTCAGGTGTATTGTTTTGCATTTGTCTATTCCAAATCGCATTCCTATGTCACTTGTAAATACTTCCACACTATCCAACAGTACTTTCAAATTACTCTTATTGTTTGCATAAACTTTAAGGTCGTCCAGGTACAGTAGATGCTTGATCCAGAAACTGTCTTTGAGTTTATATCCTTTCAGTTTGTATTTATTAAGTATACAGGAAATTGGGTTAATTGCTAAGCAGAACAACAATGGTGAGAGAGAGTCACCCTGGAAAATTCCACGCCTAACATAAATCGGTTCCGTGGTAACCGAATCATGTGATCCACGGGCTGTCATGATCACCCTCCATAGTGGCATAGCCAACTGAAGGAATCTTTTAATCATTGGTGGACATTTATAGACATCAAGCACTATAAGAATCCATTCGTGAGATACACTGTCGAAGGCTTTTTGATAGTCAATCCATGCCATACTCAGATTTTTTGAGCTTGATGTGCATCCTCTAATATGGCCTTATTAACCATTAGATGGTCTTTACATCCCCTGGCACCACGGCGACATCCCCTTTGCTCTACGGCCATTATGTTATTCTTATCGCAGTGACTATACAAAACGTTGGCCAATATGGAAGTAAGTAATTTGTACATACTAGGTAAACATGCTATTGGTCTCCAGTTCTTTGGGTTTTCGGTGTTTTCATTTTTGGGTATTAATATAACTTGTCCCGTAACGAACCACTCTTAAATTATTTCTGTACCTGAAACTATCTTAGTGAATAATGAAGCTATGTATTTATGAACACTGGTTAGGTATTTTAAATAATAATTTTGTATTTTATCCATTCCAGGTGATTTCCAATTTAACAGTTTTCTGATAGCAAATTTTACTTGGTTTTCTGTTATCTCTTGTGTATCTTCTCTGTGTATTACACTTGACAGCATTTCTACTTCTTTTATCCAATTAGCATTCAAATTGTACTGCGTTTGGTTTGATAAAATTGAGTTCCAAAATACTTCCACTTCTTCTTTACTCGGTATTTTGATGTCTTTGTTGTTACTACACCCTAAAATTCTGTAGAATCTATGCTCGTTTTCATTAAAAAATCTATTCTGAGCTTTTCTAGTGTTAATGTCTTCGTATCTCTTTATTCTACCTGCTAAAGCTTTAACTTTTTGCCTAATAGTTTCTGTTATATTATTGTGATCATTATCATTCCGAATGCTGTATTTGGTATACAATTTTTCTTTTATTTTCATCATCCTGCACGTTTTGATTCCCTTTTTCAATTTCTGTTAATTGTCCTAGTTCCTTCCTAAATATATCTATTTTAGTTTGTATTCTTTTTTTCCATGGTGGATCACATTTTGGTTTTATAATATTATTAGTGATATAAGGTTTTTGATTGTTGTTTAATATAAGAGTTTTAGCCGCGGCGTATATTATATTATTTATCTCGCGCAAACTATTATTAGTAATTAAAAGATTAGGTAAATAATTATTTAATGTGTGTAGATTTTCTAAGAAACGCCTATTGATTTTAGCTTTAGGTAGAAATACTCGATCTTCAAGACTGATTTCATTAGTTTCCGCTAATATTTGAAGGAAGTGCAAGAGTAATGGATCTTGATCATCATTTACCATTATATTACTTGTCATCTGATCTATTGTTTCAGCTTGTTCAATGGTATGTTGAAAATTTTGTTCCGTAATGTGTATGAGTGTAGGTTGTGTATCTTGTACTCCAATGTCGTTTGAATTTGAGTTATCTACGGGTGTGATACCTTCTGCTTTATATTATATTATATTATATTATATTATATTATATTAAACGACTAGTGTGGGAGCGAAGTGCAAGGTAATGGTTCTTTACTAGTTTTTTAAAAACCGGTAGGGATGGAGCGCGTTTGACTGCCAATGGGAGTTCATTCCATAAACGAACGGCCTGTACAGTAAAAGACTTGTTAATAAATTTAATAGTATGTACACTACACTACACTACTATATACAATTTCAAGCTCTCTGCTGATCTCAGGTTACGCGAATGGGAATCACGAAGAAACACAAACCGATTTTTGAGGTAAGAAGGGTAAGAAGGATTAAAGAGAATACTATAGAGAAGATGAAGTATGTGAGCATTCCGATGAAGACGTATCGACAACCACTTGAGCTTAGTACGAAAAAGAGAGACATGGTCATATTTACGTAATCCAAATATAAACCTTATACAGAAATTCTGAATTCGCTCAAGTTTATCAAGCTGAGCTTCGGTGAGATCTAGATAGCTGACGTCCGCATAATCGAAAATAGGGAAAAGAAGGGACTTGGCAAGCACAGTTTTGGTGTATATTGGAAGAAAGTTACGTAATCTACGCAAGGAGGCTGCAGAGGCATAAACTTTACGGTGGATCTCTTTGATTTGATGGTCCCATGACAGATTTTTATCTATGTGAATCCCCAAGTTCTTCACTGAATCTCTGTAAGGGATATTAGTTTTATCAAATACAATTTGGGGTAGGTGATCAACTGATAACTTATTCAGCATTTGCGCGCTACCAATGATAATGGTTTGTGATTTAGCTGGGTTAACGTGAAGGCCGTATGTCCGTAATTCTCAGTTTACCAGGGAAAAGAGCTCGTCTCAGTGCGGCGAAGATTAAAAATTAATAATTTACTCCACTCGAGAATTCGTTCGAGTTCTGCATTAATGACATTGATAGCATTGGGGAGATCGTTGGGACAAGCTTTAGTGTATATTTGCAGATCATCTGCATAAAGGTGGTAGGAAGAAGTTAAATTATTAGATATTGAGTTTATAAAAACTGCAAAAAGTAAAGAAGATAAAACGCCTCCCTGCGGCACACCGACACATACGTTACACCATGATGATAATGTATCATCGATGCGTATACGTTGTTGGCGCCCAGACAGGTAACTTCGAAACCAACCAATCGCTGTTGGAGATACGTTAAGAGAGCGCATTGTACCAAGTAGGACATCATGGTCAACGGTATTAAAGGCATTACTGAAATCTAATAAACAAAGAACAGTTACTTCGCCGCGATCAATTCCTAATCGGATGTCATCGGTAATGTTCACCAATGCTGTGGTAGTACTGTGTCCAGGTCGAAATCCTGACTGTAAAGGATTAAGGAGAGAATTAGCACAAAGATAGCTGTTGAACTGGATATAAACAAGGCGTTCAAGGACTTTTGATAAGAAGGGCGTTAAAGAGATGGGACGATATTCAGAAAAGGACGCACGATTAATTTTCTTTGGGATAGGAATAACTTCAGCATTTTTCAAAGATGATGGAAAACTATTTGTAGAAATGGAGAAGTTAAGGATATGACAAATAATAGGAAGAATAATATCAAGAATAGGAAGAATCATATTACGACTGACACAGTCACTTCCCACTGCATGGGAAGTAATAGATAAAACGCTCTTCTCAACACCACAATCAGTGAATGGTTTAAAAATAAAAGAGGAGTGACTAGGAGTGGGAATAGTTGAAAGAAATGTTAGTGTATTAGCCTTAGCAGTACTATCTAAGCAGGATGAAGAAGAGAAATGTTTATTTAAAAGATTAACGTTTAAATTATTTTTGTCGTTGGAGTATAAGTTTATAAAGTTTTAAACATTTACCAAATGACTAAATACAAGTGCAAAATGAGTTTGGCAGCACTATTAAAAACTTAGAGTTATAATAAAACTGAGTCTTTCTTACAGAACTCAAACTAAGACATTCTTGGATTATATTTTACACACAATAGAAGTTTGATTTAAAAATAATATTTTATTTAATAAAATAGGAATGATAAAACTCACCTAAACTTAATCCCTTGGGGCCTTAATCTAAATGAAATTTTATAATAACCCATAAAGCTCAAAATCACATAAACACACACACACACACACACACACACACAGCACACACACACACACACACACACACACACACACACACACACACACACACACACACTTTAAAATGTAAATTAAAAATATGTTTTTAGATTAAGTATTGAAGTAAGTAGGTATCACATTAGTGTTCGTTAATCAATGTTACGGAGAGGGGGGATTTCTAACACAAGTATTTATTTACTTAAAAGAAGTCCTCATTCACAACACTGCTATGTAAAAACTCTGATAATAAATAAATTATTTGATTTGATTTGATTTGATTTGAAAGAAATGTTAGTGTATTAGCCTTAGCAGTACTATCTAAGGAGTATGAAGAAGAGAAATGTTTATTTAAAAGATTAACGTTTAAATCATTTTTGTCGTTGGAGTATTCTTAGATTTCCCAACACCCAATGATCTAAGAAATTTCCAGACTTTTGCTGTATCCCCACTTTCAACTGACTTATGAATATGAAGGCGTTGAGCATCCCTACACACCTTATTGCAGTGATTGCGAATGTTAATATACTTTTTCCCTATTAAACCATTTGGGTTACGTTTATACTTAGCCTTAGCTATCGCTTTTTTATTAATAATATGTTTAATATCATCGGTAAGCCAAGGTGATGGACGTTGTTTAATTTTGACTGCGCGTACAGGTGCATGAACATCATAGATTTTTATAAGGGCTGAAGTAAAGATTGAAACTTTGCTATCTAGGTTATCTGCGTTTAAAAAAGATTTGACCAGTCCCAAAGTAGCGCATCCTTTCGAAGACTGTCTATATCCACGCCACCAAAATTAGCTGCAGAAGAATTTTTGGTTTGAATTTGGGAGATCGGGTATTATAGGATAGAAAGATAAGGTCAAGATAGGAGAAGGCATCGGCCGCATATTGGCCGTGCTTCGTGACTAAGTTGCAAGAGGAAACTAAAATAAGGTCAAGTAGAGAGGGATTCGAGTTTGGAAAATGACACGTGTGGCATTTAGTGGTAAAATAGAGAGATTACTAAAATATACGATTGACTGAAGAGAATAAGCCCTGGTATCTTGTTTAAGGAGGCACGTGTTAAAATCACCCATAATAATCGTGTGTGAATAGTAGGGAGTAAGCTTATCAATGATGTTTTGGAATGAGTTAAAGAAGTCAATACGCATAGAAGGGCAGTAATAAACACCAAGAAGAACTTTTGATTGTGATAGTGTGACTTCAATGAAAAGATGCTCACCGGCATTTAGCGGCGGTGGTTGTGCAGACATATCGACAATAGTGAAAGGAATGTGTGAACGTAGATAAGTGGCAACACCTCCACCGCGACCTACTAAGCGATCGTTTCGAATTAATTGGAAGTCAGAAAGATTGTAACAGGTAGAGGGAAGACATGGCTTCAGCCACGATTCATAAATAAGGACAGCATGTATATGTTTACAATTAAAAGTCGTCAGCATATCGGGGAAGTGAGCCGGAATGCTCTGTGCATTTATATGAACAACGTTGAAGTTGTTGGAACAGACTCAACAAGAAACTCTAGATGATGAAGTAGAACTGCCACTATCACTTACCATAGAACCAAAACTGTCATCATTGCTTACATCTCACTTACGCCAATTATATCGTTAATAGCCATTACAATATATATATATATATATATATATATATATATATATATATATATATATATATATATATAATATATATATTTAAATTAAATGTATAAGTTATTAAAATAAAATTAACTACCAAATTAAATGTACTTCTTACAGCAAGGCAATCGTGTCCACCCACCAATCGAGTGTTATTACAAATTATAACATAATTAAAAACAAAAAACCAAAAAAAAAACACATTTCAAAATAACATAATATAGAAAAAAACACAAATTGGTAATACCGCTACACAAATACACTACTTACAAACGTTTATAGTATTAAATCTAAGGTGGCAGAAAATAATAAAGTTGTCAGTGTTCATATTACAGCTTTTGGCTGAAAGACTGGTAACCGATGTGACCATAACTTACTAAAATAAATATTTAATAATCTGTGACTTTAATAATCTGGACTTAGCCATAGCTTGAGAAATTTCACAGCATTTTAATAATTTTGTTTATAAAATATAATCAAATTTTCAGTGTCGTTCGGAAGAATTTATCGTTTTTTTTTTACAAAACTGAAGTGACAAACGAAGTTTCAGGCTAGCTGTTGGTAAGTGGCTACTGCAGTCCGCAGACACCTGCAGCCATCATCGAACGAAGAAGGTTACAGATGCGTTGTCTCTGCTGAGCATTGAGTTAGAATACCTCATAGCCTGTAATTATACTTGTTATCATTACCCTTCAGAACGGAAAACTAATGTTATGTAAAGAAAATCTATTAGGCCACATTCTCAAAAGTTGCTAGAACAATCATCAGTCAGCATTTAAAATAAGCTACAGCACAAACAAAATTGGTGCTTGTTTATTTATTGCTAGTAATTGCTGAATTATACCAAGCTCTATCTGTCAAATTTTTTAGAGCATTTTTATATAAGGACACTCATACAAAGCTGATAACGACTGTGTACAACTCATTGGTCGAAATTTTTGCGCACAGGAAGCTCGTAAGATTTCAAAGAATTGTTAATACTACGTTATTCGTTCCGTAAACGCTACTTTACTTTGATCTTATTTCGAAGAAGAAGGAGGTTCTCAATTCATTCGAAATGTTTATTTTTTATTTTGGTATGTATGTTTCCCAATATCTCCCATCCCATTGTGAACAGTTAAGAGATGAAGTTTTTAATGGAACTATCAAGACTTCAATTTTAGTGCACCTTGATGTGACATTTCTTTGACTACTTAAAGCGATCTTTAAAATTGAAATAAAACGTAAAAACCGACTTTGAATGAATAAATAATGAAACAATTTACGCCAAATAAATAAGTTCTAAAGTTAGAGAATTTATTCCTAGATACACTGATAGTGCCAAGTTCAGAAGCTATTATATTATAAGAAAGTTTTTAGAACCTTTTTAGTTTGTTTTTATTTATTTCTAAAACGTAATAATTTTAAGGGTTCGTTTATAGTTATACTTATAGTGAGTAAATTGCGATCAATCGGGATCTATTTCCACCGGCGCCACATTTTAGCACGTGCTTCGTAAACATGCCGAGGAAAATAGTATATCTTTTTCGAACATAATTTAATATCCGCTTATACACATTGCGATAGATTGGCTTACTCTTGCCCTATTCAAAGCCCTTTCTGTTATATAAGCAGTCTCCTGTGCTCAGGAATTGGTCTCGATATCTATCTATGACCCCTTGTCATAAGTTCCATTAGCAGTCGATTATTGGTGAAAATTGTATAAATTGTGGATTTTAATCTGACTAGTAACAGATCTTGAAAATTGACGTTCTGAAGCACTATAAAATTCAAATAACAATAATATATATTTCTCTAAGAATTCTAATTTCAAATCAATTTTATTTAAAATACATGGAATTTTTTCTTCAAAATCTGTAATTTTTTTATTGACTACCATTATGTTTTCATAGCATTTGTATCATTTTCGTCATCATGGATACGTTAAAAATTCGAAATTATGGAACATGAATTCCGTCGTGGCAGCAATGCGGCACAGGCGGCACGCAACATCAACGGTGTTTACGGAGCGAATGCAACAAACGAACGCAACACCTGTTATTGATTTGCCCGCTTCTGTTCCGGAAATGAACCCCACTGTCATCTCAAAACTTTGGTCGACAACGACGAATTAAAGGCAATTGTGGAAGCTGATGATACTTAATCTATGACTAAATTGGCAGCAGCAGCTTTTGACGATAGCACCAAAACAAAATTGGTCCGTTTGCGTCAAATTGGCAAGGTAAAAATCTTTAAAAATGGGTGCCTCACGAACTCAATGATTGCCAGCGCAAAGTTCGCGTCGGTACAGACACACAAATAAAGGAATTTTGAACCGCGTTGTAACCTGAGATGTAAAATGCATTCTGTTTGATTATCGAAAGTGCTCAGCAAGATGGATGGATCCTGATTTAGCACCTAACCAACGCCTAAAACGAAAACTTATCCCTAGAGAAGTAATGGTCAATGTTTGGTGGTCTAGCGCCAGTGTGTTTCATCATAATTTCTTACCAAACGGGATGATCATTATGCAGATGTGTACTCTGAAGAAATTAACACAATAATGGAGAAACTCGCACGTCTCTAACCAGCTTTAATCAAACGATCGTTCCCGCTGCTCGTGCACAAAAACGCGCGACCTCATACTGCACACCAGACGGTCTCCAAGTTACAAAAGCTGGAGTTGGATGCTCTCCGTTATCCGCCGTACTCATGAGATCGTGCGTCTAGAGATTTCTACTTTTGCCAGGATTTGGATAACCTTTTTAGTGGGAAATAATTCAATAAAAGTGGCAGTACAAAATTTTTCTGAAGAATTTGCCGCCTCCCTTTTAGTTGATTTCATCAATAAACTGCTACTGCGTTTGTAAAGATGCATCGATTGCATGGGTGATTACTTAAAAATATACAAAAACTTGCGTTAACATATTTCATAAAAAATGGCAATTTCATCGGTAAAGATCTAATAATATTTTGTGTTTTGCAATTAATTCTTACCTACGATCTTATCACATTATATCTGCGTATAACCACATATTTTTGCCACTATCGTTTGTTCCGCTCACATAATACTCTTCAACATTATTCATCTTCTTATTCTTCATCATCATTCCGCAATAGCCCACTATCGGTTATGGGGCTCTACCTTTGCAGTGAGGTTTTTGCCCTTATCGTCACGTCAATGATTGCAGTACCAGATGTGCCGCACCATTCGAGTTGCTGCCCGTAACTTATCCGAGAATTTTATATCTGGCGCAAACAATATGATTATACCGCCATCTATTATAAGCCATAATATTTTTGGCTATATAATAATCACCTGTATGTATCAATAATTTAATATATCAAATATAACTTGTGGGAATATGAACTTAATTAAAGCGATCTCTTTTAGTTAGTTTAGGAGTAATTAGAACGACACTACAAATAAAAGTAAATTGGCCCTTATCTCCAATCATTCGTAATGCTGTTGACATTCTCTCAAGACTCGCTTAAAATAGAAAGTAGGTATTCAATTGTATAATATTCATTTGATTTTACAAAATATATCACTTATTGGCGTTAACAATACCTCTTAACTATTCAGCATTTAATTCCAAAACTATACACATCATCTTCATAATCATCACCATCGACTATATGGGAATGCCCACCGGCTAGTGATGTGACGACTTGGTATGAGGTGTAGGTAGTAGGATGGATGCAGATCGCATATATTCAGCAATGGACTATTGGTGGGCTGTAATGATGAGTTTCGATGCAAACGTGAGGAGAAGGGCGTATTCCTAATAGTCGTACTATTTATTAGGAATTTCCTCTCCAATAGTTTGGTAATTGAACCCTAAACCAGACCAAGATGGCACGTTACCAGTTAAAAAAGCATACAAAATACTCTTCACTTTCCAAATCAAACATAAAGAGGAATGCCCACTCTTCATAGACATTTCGGCCATGGGTGCCCACATATAAAAGCATATAGATATGATAATATACAATTAAAAGAATGAAATGGTTAAGAAATTGGTTTAAAAAAAGTCGGGAATTTTAAGATATAAAAGTTTTTATTTTCACAAATACAGTTTTTTAACAACTAATTTTACCGATTTTATCGCGTTTAATTTCTTTGATTTTTAATTCTCGACGTTTCGGGTGCTTTCCAGCACACATGGTCATGGGGGATTGAGGTGACTGGTGTACCGAATCAGTGTTAACTTGGAGTAACTTCAGCTTTTTAATAACTATTTATGGTCCGATATATGCAGAATGAACTTACTGTCTTGAAGTCTTGCGTGGTATGCTTGGGTTTAGTTTTAATTTTACTATTTACAGGGTCCCAAACAGGTGGGAGTACCCAGGTTCTTTCTCTATTGAAATTAGAATGTTTTTAATTTCAATAGCCTCACATATAATCCTTGGCAGGAATCGATGTTCTTTCGCGAGGATTTGTGGTCTATCAAATCTGATATTATATGTATCTTCTTCAGCGGCTTGTAGAATGTTCTAATAGGAGCTCGCTTCATGATGTAGCCAATCTTGTCCGTAATACCTCTGAAATATGGTAGTACAGCAGGCACATGCTCGACTGTGCCCGACTTCACTCGGTCACTGTGACATAGGTGCGGGACCCGAAGCTTGTTGTCGTGCAGAACTTGCTTGACGTGCTGAAGCTCGGCAGCCAGGTGTTTGCGCTCACAGATCCCTTGTGCTCTCTGTAACAAAGAGTTGCCCACGGTAGCTAACTGTGAAGGATGATGGTGAGATTCACCGTTTAAATATTGGTTTGTATGGGACTTTTTTCTATATACAGTGTAACCTATGGTGTTAATAGAATTTCGGATGACTAACACATCTGGGAATGCTAAGGAATTATTGGCCTCTAGTATAATATCTAATCACTGAATGGAATTTAGCACAGAGTGGTAACAATGGATAAAATCCATTGTTTTTTTTTTTTTGCGCCCGAAGCAATTGGAAAGGGCTACCCTTTATGAAGGGAGGCGGAAAATGCATTACGCATACCACGATAGCCGGTCTATCGTGATTATGAGGGACTCACTGCCTACCGGTGGAACCTAAGTGATACCCTCTAAAAACCGCCTTTGGGGACTGGTAACTGGCTGTTTAAGCTTCTTATGCCGTATCGGAAGCGACCCTCTTTTGGGAAAAGAGGGCGCAGGAAAAAATTCATAATTTCCTCCCCAATAAGCTAGCAGGACCTGTCAGCAGATTCCCAGCACTCCTACTGTGGTGGTGGGGGGAAGGCCTTAATAGGCAGACTTGTTGTCATAATGAGATGTGTTCCAAGGGTTTGGGTATTAAAGTGAAAGTCACATTCATACCCAAACCAGGTAGGAGTGTATACGCAAATCCTAAATCCTAGAGACCCATTAGCCTCACATCCTTTCTCCTAAACACTAATGTGTGTAAGGGAATTAAGGGGGTTGACGCAAATTAACTTAATTATTATTATATTATAGGAATTATATATAACTTTTGATTATTGCTTGCCTTTAGTAATCACATTATTCCTGCCCACACGTAAAATACACGCTTAGACGTGGAGTTGCGGAAAACAGCCCGTCGTAAACTAACTAATATCATAATCAAGTTTTGATCAGATCTTTAATTTATTTTATGATTTTTTTATAGGATAGCGTGACAACCGAGCGCACAGTCCATCTGATGGTAAGTGGTTGCTGTGGCTCATAGACATCAACATCTATCCTCGATTACGAATCAAAATACGGATGTGTTGCCACCCGTGAGGACTAGGATGGAATGCCTCGTTGCCAGGGTCTCTGGTTCTCTACACTCCTTATCCGAAACACAGCAGCATTAAGCTACTATTTTACGCCGGTACTCTGTGAGAGCGTGGTCCTTCCCCTGGTAGAGCCGACCCATTCATGCTACAACTATAACTGCAGCATGACCCTACCACGTACGAAGAATCTTATCTTATATATACAATCTTATACAACATTTGTATCATACACAATCAATAAATTATCCAGGAATTGAGCAGGAGGCGAAATATTAGACTGATGCCGTGCCCAACCCAAATACCAAATTACTGTCATAACATGGGCACAGCATCCTACCGTTCGACGGCCGACAATACAATTGCAACAATACTTTTTAATTGCACTTCTACCAGAATCATTGCCACTAATTAAAATATATATAAAATATACTTTACGACTGATGTATCGACTTGCGATTCTAGCCCTAAGTAAAGAGCAGCTAGGGCTAAAGTTTATTCCTTCCGTAATGCTGCTCCTGTGGTTGTTACATAATTCTATCCGATAGCAACCATTAAATCTAATATGCTCACCATAATAGGAGCGAGCTTGCTTTAATTGGTATGTGCCACAAGCAATTAATATTAAATCACTGTAAGTTAAAACAGGAAATTCCCTAATATTTTCAGAGTCTACATTTATATTTCTAAAGTCTGCCCTAGCTCTATTTAGATTTCGTTCCCTAAAATACTCAGACAAATCATTATTTGTCTCCATATTTTGGTGAACTATTTCAAGTATTTGAGCCGCATCATCCCTGTCCCTTATTTTAGTGTGGAATTTATTAATTAGAGCAGCAGCCACAGCAAAGTCTATCATCAAATGTTTAGAAGCCCTGTTAAAATAATTTTGGCGAAATATTTTAAATTGAGTTTTAAAATGCCATTCACCACCTCGACTACCCATCGACACATAGTCACAGCTCTGGACTTATTAGCTTCTCTAGTCGTTAACTGAGATTCACCATCGGGTGGAGACAAAGGTACATGAACCTGATAACCACAATGTTCTAAAAGAGGCAATGAATCCCTAAAGCCTCTATCTAGGATGAATACATCTCCAGATTCAAAATATTGCCTTAATGAACTGGATTCATTACCAAATTCATTTTTTATGATATCCGCATCTGAGGTTGTTGCAGGATAAGGGCCTAAAACATCTATGATGTAACCATCACTACACACAATAAGGAAAGGCTTTATAAGATTGCTATATTTGTGTAATGAGTAAGTTTTTTTCTAATATAAATAATTGGAACTTTTTTCTATGTATATATATGTACCATCGGCAATTATGACAGGCCTCCTATTTTCTCCCCCCATAAAGTCCATTTGGAACGAGAAGATTTCTTTGAGCTATTTCTGCTCGGGATATATGATTTATGCCCAAATTCATAGGAACAAAATCCTGATTAATTATTTCGCGGGCCATATTTATAAGCCGCTCTAATGTGCTTCTTGGCACTTGCAATAATGCTGACATGCGTTCGTCACTATCTCCTATTCTTAACTTCATTAAATATGCAGCAAGTGCAAAACAACCCCTATGTTTACTTGACAGTCTAGGAACTACAGAGAGAATTTGTTGGTATTGTGCCTTTGATAAGCCTAGATAATAATGTACAGTGTGCTCAGGCATACTGTCAATATTTTCAAAGTCTATATGATTATGCATATTATCTTTCAATAATGTAGCAAAATCTTCAATTTGTGCTGCACTAAATGTTTTAATAGGATTATATATTGATTCTAAAAGTAAATCCCAAGAGTTACTATTTAAATGGTAGTTACAGATTCTACATTCTAGAGGTACATAGTAATTGTAATCACAAAAAAAGACGTACCCGCAACGCTGTTGGAACAATTAGTCGATTGGAGTAGTTACAATCAGGAAAAAAACATTGATTTTGTGTTAGTGGTGCTCTTACATAATTAGGTAGCAGTATACTATGTGATATATGATCTAAGCTTTGTTGATCTGGGTGCAATACATTACCGACTTCAGATTGCAACGAGGATGAACTGTATGATTCAGATGGTTCCCGTTCTGCAGTTGAATGTGATGCTGCTCTATCAAACCTTCGCCAACAATTATGACACACACGAGATGACGATGGCAACTGAAATAATATTAAATACAAAAGTGAAAAAGTGAACTAAATAAAAATAAAATAGATTTGTTTCCTTTAAACTCAAATACTTATAAAATATTTATCAAGTTAATTGTTACTGCACAAAAGCAGATTTAATGGCCTATATTATTTAATAATTAAGCACTTAAAAACTACCAGTAGTCCAAAAACAATGAAAAATCAATTGTCTCATTACTTGGTAGTTGGTAAAAACGGTAGCAGTCTACCTGGTGGTGACAAGCTAATCTTATCGCCATGTTATAAATAAGCTTGTATGTTTGTCAGATATAGTTTGTGTGGATGTAATCAGAGTAAAAACATGTATCACTATCAGATATGAGCACACACACTTAATAAATTCAAAAAATGTTGAACACGTACCTCACGTGGTGCAATTTGATGGGCAATTTCATTCCTTATGAGTTCCTCAGGTAGAGAATCAGACCCAAACAATGTGTGTGATCTTATTCTCAAAAGTGACTTGCCACAGCTGATACATCCATGTCCATGACTTATAATTGGTGAATTTTCCTGTTCGCTAGTTGGATGTCGTATTTGATTCTAGGCTGCAGTCCAACATGCGTGGCATACTACACTATCACTCGAAACTTGTACCTAATAAAGAAGCCATAATTATTGTAGAATGAAGAAAAGGAAGACATGACACATAATTGTAACTATTTACCTGCTGTGGTCGAACCTATTCTTGTATAAGATTTCGCAGTTCTGGAATTTCCAACAAATGCCTTCGTGTTTTTTAACACAGCGAAAATGTCCTCTTGAATGAGTTACCGAGGGCTGGGAAGAAGTCTGGCCGGCGTGGAAGCTGGGATCATTGTTAACAGTGGATATCGAGTCCAAGTTCGTGCAGGGGTTATTGAAGGAAGCGGGTCCGGAGTCCATGTTCAGGCCGTGGTCAGTAGGGTGGGATAAAATGTCAGAGTCCAATTATAACGCTTGTTTGTTACTTCGATAACAAATTCACAAAAATAAAAACAAACAAATGACTATAGTTGTGAACTGAATTGTGATTTCATTCTATGACAGGGCTTAGCTGTCAGACTCGATGTTGCCACTTAACTGAACTAAAATCGATAAAAGGATATCGATTTTTATTCGATTAATAATATCGTTAAAAACAATCTTTGAGGCGCTTTAAGTTCTGCAGGCTTTTTTAAAATATATTTTCCTTTATTTATTTAAATGCTATTTGAAATGTATTTTTAGGAACAGTTAAATTGTGTAGTTGCGTTTTGTTAAGCTTTAACCTTTTGAGCGCCACGCCAAAAACGCATTACCGTGTCCTGTACGCCAAAGCGCCAAAACAAAATAGTGTTGCCAAGAGTTGATATATCGATAAGGTGAAATAACTTGTTTTTGTTGGTTTTTTATGCTATAAATGACTCTTAATAAACTGTATGTTTTATTTAATCTTGTGCCGTCTTCCACTCTTTTTATATATGTACTTTGTACAAATAAACATAAATAAAAAACAAATAATAACAATAAAATAGTAGTAAACCACAGCACTACTCTCCATCCTAATGACAACACCGATGACGACGACGCGACTGGACGAAAACGGCGTAGCTGACCTTCCTTTTTGAAACATTCTTAACATTCTGAATGTTGTGTATCGATTTCAAAATCGATCTAACCGAAATATACAGACATCGATTCATAATATTTTATGTGTCGGGGAAGGCGTAGGCCAAGTGACGCACAGAAGAAAAGTCTTACACTCTTATGAAAATGGGGATTTGATATGATGCTGATTCTGCTAGATGATTTTGAGACTGAGAAAGAAAATGGCACAACACAAAATGAAAAATTGCTCTTCACACCCTAAGTAAAAAAAAACATTAATTGTAATTTTGTATTATTATTAAAGAAGGTACATAATTATTCATTAATCAACAATTGTATATAATTATTCGCACTAGGTAAATCAGCCGTATAATACTAAAATCTTGGTCATGGAATAAATAAACATATTTGTTCACCAATCAATCAAAAATTCAATTCATCAATCAAAAATCAAAATTCATCATCATCGACGCTTTCCAAAATCCGAATGAGTTCTGAGGAATCGTTCATGTTGCATTGCTCTACTTTTTCTCGGTAATCACTTATGACGTCATCAGGGTGTCGTCTATCCTTGATCACGGTGCCCAGTGAACTGATTTTCGATGACGCGCTAAAGATGCGCTAGAGTTGAGATATTAGATTTATTATGTGAAGATAATCTGATAACATTTTTATTCATGTGCTAATTATAGTTTTATGTTTCTAACCTTTAATTTTATTCAAATATCAATAATAATAGAAAAAAAAACACCATTGAGCTGAATTTTGGATAGTTTTCAAGAAATCTATGCCTCCCGCGTTTGACACTAGCGGTCAACCATAGACGACTTTGGCGTGCTGGACATAGTATTTGCTTAGATAAAAATCCATTTTTATTAGTTCAATGTTTCTTAGTACTTGTGGTTCTAGAAGACTTGTTTTTTATACTCACATGTTGCTGGGTTATTCCTATTTTGAGGAGTGTGGAATTAAAACACCTGTAATAATTTTCCAATATCTATATTTCATATTTTTCGGAGCCGGGTTTTTTGTCAACTATAGACGTCGTTGGCGCTCAGGGCCCGCAGGTGTTGGTCAAGTATAGGCGACTTTTGCGCTCAAAAGGTTAAAGGATTCATGGTAAATCAGCTGGAAACTAACTTGTTTCGTTACCATTACATGATTCTATTTTAAATGTATTGTTATAAACAGATAAGAATAACTTAACCGATCTTCTTTAAAACAGATAAGAATAACAGTTCTTATCTGTTTTCAAGAAGATCGGTTAAGATTAACAGTTAAATTGTGCCGTAGCATTTGTTAATTCATTGGAAATCAGCTAGTAATTAGCTTGTTTAATTATCGTAACATCATAATTATTTAAAAATTATATTAGCACTGTAATGATGACACCGTAAATAATCGATCGAAAAAGTGTTTTGTGATTGGCAACACTTTTTTTTATTCACAAACTAATGACATAATGATTTACCTAATTTTTATTATTATGTTTCCGGTACTTTTAATTTGTGCAAAAATATTCCCATTGTTTGAGGATAAATGAATACCGCGATTCATAACCATAAATAAAGATATAATTTTTAACAAATTCACATTGTTGGGCGTTCCATAGCCGAAAATGGGCGTCCCCCTTTATTTTTCACATCAGTACTCTGAGTCTGATTGTGTTAGTTTTGAATTTCTTTCATAGTTAAATGGTATATACTCGTAAGTCGGGTATAGGCACCATAAGAAAATAACGATAAACGAGTAGAGACACCCACAGGACGATATGGGAAAGTAGATATTCTTACATCGCCACTACACAGTCAATAATAATAGCTTACTACGTTATCATGCATTTAATATGTTTTTCTTACTTCATTACACGCCTCAAACCTCGAAACGTCAAGCTCAAGCAAATTTATGGTTTTAAAATCCCTCTATCATAACCATATTGCACTTATACAATAATATGAGTAACCGTATATCAAGAAAACACTCTACTTAATCCATCTATTATTTTTCTAAAAAAATCACTCTATATTGGTACTTAAAAAAAACGGTTTGAAAAATTCTTAGGTGTACATCCGGATTAGTCCGGATATTGATTTTGTGATGTGGTAACGATAACTCCATAAAAATTTGATATATCGAGACCGGTTTTTTTTAATAGCTTCAGAAATATATCGACTGGTCCCCTTATTTCATATCAATAGCCTAGTAGGAGTAGTTTTTATAATAAAATGATTATAAAATATTTATAAGTTTTATTGCTATTAAAAAATTAAAGGCGCTTTCATTTTTATTTTAGCCCTCGATAAATTACAAAATATGTGCTATACAGCCTATATCGATTTCATACTTTTTGAAATTGATTAATTTTGGTAAACATCATTATTTTTTTCCTAGTAGATGATAATACCTGTTAAAATAATAGAGCGCTAAATTTAAAACACGTCAAAATATATATTTTAAGTCAGGAATACAATTTATTTTTTTCATTAAACTTAAATGAAATGCTCAATAGGCGTCCACTTTTGGATTATCCAAACTATTTATAGTCTATTCTCAAATTTCTTTATTGTTCTCAAAACTAATGATGAGTTACATTATATTTATTAGAGTAATTCGTTTCCTGGCGATGTTAAGCTTAATGCAGATGTTTATAGTGCTCAGGCGACAGTGAAATAATTCTCGTTTATATAATTGCGGTACATTATCCTTTGTTACTGCTGACTGATGGCCAACATCGCATCCACGTCTGGGACCACCTGAATGTAGTGATAAATTGTTATGCTGTCATATTGTGAAACGCAGAACGGAGTGAGATTTGTAACGCTTAAATTGTTAATGAAACGGGGATTTTAACAAAGAATCATTCAATGCGCGTAACCACTTTAATGCGTAAGGTTGTACATTTGTAA
Source organism: Parnassius apollo (assembly GCA_907164705.1). Lineage (NCBI taxonomy): Eukaryota > Metazoa > Arthropoda > Insecta > Lepidoptera > Papilionidae > Parnassius > Parnassius apollo. The sequence goes on from CAJQZP010001514.1 coordinate 1,722,500, forward strand.
AATAATAAATAGAGTTGATTCAGTATCAGTTTTACTGCACATATTTAAATTTATAACTTACATCGATAATTTTATTGAAGTAGAACTTTTTTATCGACGTATTGGAAAAATTTAGTGCGGTGTTTAAAAAAAGTCACGTTTTTTGAAACGCTTCACCGCCGTTGCTGCATGTTAACCTACTTATGTAAAATATAAAATAAAAGAGAGTGTAAAAGAAAGATCTTTTTGCGTTCATGTATTAAACTTTATTGCTTTATTATTTCAAGCAGGATAATATTTTCAAAACTTATGAATACTTATAGACACATCTCTATTTAATATAATAGAAGCAAGCGTGACTTTGTCGAATCCCGTAATACTAAAGATATGTTTAAATTGTAAAACCTCAATGAAACTGAATTATGGCTACAGCACTTATAGTGAGCTGACCTGCGGTAGGATCACGCTGTGAACAATATTTTCCACGAAGAACAGCGAAGGACTAGTCATTTAAACTAGTAAATTACCGTAGGAATTTTATGTCTATACACATAATATAGCTCCATAGCTCAGAGAAAGGCGTGCTAAGAGCCTTACTGTTTATGATAATTTGGTTGAAATCAATCATAAAGTTTGAACCACAGGCGCAAAGTACCCAGCATTTCGAGGGACGACATTTAATATAATTCGAAGAATGTGCGCAAGAATTGCATGGGTGAACTCTCTCTCACACTTTCGCCATCAGACAACTAAATGCGGACCTAACAGTTCACTTCACCGTCTACATTGCGTATAGCAAAAAAATCGAATAATTTGCCAGAATCTATCTTTCGACTAGATAACAATTTGCTTTCGTTAAGATATGATAAGATAAAAACTAATTTAAAGAAATACAAATAAATATGTCAATTTACATATTTTTTCTTAAATATAATGTTATTATTAACGACAAAATTTATTTTATCCTTCTACTTGCTTGACTTAGGTAACAAAGACAACCTTTTCTCTATCAATTACCTTTAATTGTCTCACAGGTTAAATTAAGGTGCTTGCAAACATCGTTAGTAAAGTAAATATTGAGAGATACGCTCGTAACTGGGAGTGTATATTGTATAAATAAACTATGCAATTTATGTAAGTAACAAAGGAATTTCTAAATTAGTTATTAATATCACTTAATAAATCTTCGTGTACATGTGGTGTACAAGTTCCACCTGTTATCACTGCCAATTATACAAATGTAACACTGTACAACTGTACAAGTTCCATTTTTTATCACTGCAAACTGCACAACTACAAACTGTGGACATCTTTGCTATATATCACATAAATTTTAGATATTATCAAAGTGAAAAGAAATGTAAATATATTTATGTCTCAGGCACAAATGTATACACAAGTATGTTATACTTATAAACATAAAGTAACTAAAACAACTAATGCAATGTTTTGTGGTGTACTGAAGTCCAAACTAGGGGATCCTTGTATTTAAGGACTCCGGGTCAACCGTTCGGGTACAAGGTAGTTTGAAGGTATTTGTGGTATAAATAAAGAGTACTAGGGTACAGTAACGAGTATTATACATCAAAATGATTAACATCACATAAATTTTAGATATTATGAAAGTGAAAAGAAATGTAAATATATTTATGTCTCAGGCACAAATATATACACAAGTATATTATACTTATAAACATAAAGTAACTAAAACAATTAATGCAATGTTTTGTGGTGTACTGAAGTCAGGGGATCCTTGTATTTAAGGAGTCCGGGTCACCCGTTCGGTACAAGGTAGTTTGAATGTATTTGTGGCATAAATAAAGAGTACTAAGGTACGGTAACGAGTATTATACATCAAAATGATTAACTTTTTTAATTGCCTCCTCCCGGCTGATCGTCTATCTCTCTATCTCTCTCTCTCTCGAGGTCCCAGTGGGGTCGTATTATACATACGCATTCAGGGGTGCGTGGGACGTGCGTCACCAGCACTATACAAGGAACGTACGTCATCAAGTGGGAGATTGTTCCAGGGCAACTGCGGGCACTGGACGTGTCCCTGCCGTCCGAAACAGTTGGTCCTTCGATATCCGGATCCCTGCTAGAAGTATATAGAAGAATCCGTTCAAGAGCCGGATCACGTCCCTGCATTCAAGTTCAAGGGGTCACGTCTGCGTCAGCGTCAGCATCATTAGGAACAGCAACTACGTCAGATTCTTCAGGCACTACGACCACAAAGGATATCACCATGACAAAGACCATGGTTGCAACTGCCACCACGGCGGCGTTCGAGGATAACGGACAGATGGATGAAGCCGCACAGAAGGAGACGACCAAGAAGACTCCAGAGAATATTCCAGACAAGGGAGTTAATGGCTCTGCCACAAACCTTAAGCCAAAGGGTTTAGTCGTCGCGCCAGGTCCATTAAGACCACGAGCTCCTCAGCCAGGAGACAGGAAGGGGAAGCCAGAGAAGAATTAGCACGCATGGAGCTGAAGCAAGCTCAAACTGCGGCGAAGCTAGCACGCGTCAGTTTAGAGCTGGCACAATGTGAAGAGGAGGACTCCGTGAATAAAGTCCAGGAAGACAGAACAGCACAGGTGCAGAACTGGATCGAGACATCAGTAATGGAAGAAAACAACATGGGAAAACACGAGCAACGAGGTTAGAACCCTCCCGAAGAGCCAAATGTGAAGCCTGAAGAGAACTCCTCAACGAAAAAAGATACGAGCGAAATTAAAGCACTGACAATAGCATTGAAGGAAGCCCTTACCACAAGAGGAGGACCAGTAGCTCAGCCGAAGTATATCCACGAGCTACCCTACTTCGATGGCAACAGCAGCGAGTGGTTGGCCTTCAAGGTGGTCTACGAAGATACCGCCCCGATGTTCAACGCAGTCCAAAACATTGCTCGACTAAGAAGAGCACTAAAGGGCAACGCAAGAGAAGCTATCAAGAGCCTGCTGTACTCTGAAGCCTCTCCATTGGAAGTAATGCAGGCCCTCAGGAGACGATATGGAAGACCTGATGCGCTGGTGCTGGCTAAATTGGCAAAGTCAGGGCTTACCAAAGATTTCCGAAAATCCAAGAGATATATGCGTCTTTGCGAGCCAAATCAACAACAGCGTAGCAGCAATAAAGGGTTTGAAGAAACCGCAGTACCTGCATTCACCTGAAATGGTAAAGCAAATTATGGAAAAAAAATCTACAATCCTGAAGTTCCGATGGTATGACTTTACGGCAGCAACACAAGAGGGCGAGTTCTCCGACCTGACGATGGTCTCCAAGTTCCTGAATAGCGAAGCAGACAAATGTGGAGCCTTCGCGACCTCAGAAGAAAAGAGCGGGTTCAGAAGAACTCATCAACAAGCGACGCATTCTATGAGGGAAAAGGAATTTAAAGAAAAAGAAACAAGTCAACAGAAAAGACTTGTCCTATGTGTCAAGGTGGACACTTCCTCGTCGACTGCCAGAAGTTCCAAAAGACTTCAGTGCAAGATCGATGGGCAACAGTAAAGAAAAATCACGTTTGCTTCAAATGTCTTCAAGGAAAACATCGAAAGGAGAGCAGTAAGAAACCACCATGTAAGGAATGCAAGAGGTGGCATCATCATTTGCTGCACGTCGAATCAGAAAACAGGACCTCGGGAGAGAAGAAGGCGGAAACACAAGAAAAAGTAGCAAGCTTCCTAACATCAGTGAATGCAGTCAAGAACGCAAAGGGCATACCTGAAGATAGTTCCAGTAGAAGTCTTCGGGCCAAAAGGATCCAAAAGAATATTGGCCCTCATGGATGAAGGGTTCGACAATGTCGCTTACTGATGCAAAGGTGGCAGAAGAAGTCGGCGCTCAAGACAACAAATAGGAGCTGGTCATCGAGACAGTAGGAGGCAGGCAAATCGAGAAGAAGGATTCTCAGACCCTGGACCTTGTAGTGAAGGGGTTTATCAAGGAAGCAAGAAGACCTTGAAGAGAGTCCGAACTATCAACGAGCTGAATCTTGCACCACAGTTTCTAGAGAACAAAAGGATAGAAGAATGCCAACATTTGAAGAAGATTGCCAACTCTCTTTATTATAAAGGGGAATCACCACAGCTGCTCATCGGTCAAACAACTGGGAGCTGATAGTGACTCAAGAAGTAAGAAAAGGGAAACGAGGAGAACCAGTTGCTTCAAGGACAGGGCTTGGATGGGTGCTCCACGGATCAGACACCGGGGCTGTAAGAGTAGTACACTTCATGAACACGTGTCTACATGTCAGCACACCAGATGAGGAGATGCATCAAGCCATCAAGGACCACTTTGCAATCGAGGCTGTGGCGGCAAGGTACTTGGTGTGCAACCACGAAGACCCACCACAGACTCAGAAGGAAGAGCACTCGCCATCCTAGAGAAAACCTGCAGAAGACTTGAAGATGGACGATTCGAAGATGGACTCTTATGGAAAAATGAAGATGAACAGATGCCTGAGAGCTACTCGTCTGCAAAGAACCGGTTGTTCAATATTGAAAAGAAGATGGATAAGGACCCTCAGCTGAAGGCAGAATATATCAAGCAGATCCAGCATCTTATCGACAGCAAGTATGCAAAAGAAGCACCTATGACACAAAAGTACTCCAAGAAGAAATGGTATCTCCCTCACTTCTTCGTATTACATCCCCTAAAGAAAAAGATAAGGATCGTCTTTGACGCTGCAGCCAAGTCAAAGGGAAGAAGCCTCAACGATGCTCTACTGCCAGGACCAGATCTACTACAGTCGCTCTTCGTGATACTACTAAGGTTTCAACAGGGCCCGCTAGCTGTGGCAGCCGATATCAAAGAAATGTTTCTTCAAGTTCGCATTCGACCAGAAGACAGAGATAGCCTGAGGTTTTTGTGGCGCGGGGCTCGTCGCGACGTGCCTCCGAAGGAGTACAGGATGACATCAGTTATCTTCGGCGCAACATCATCTCCGATCACCGCAATCTATGTGAATAACAGAAACGCAGCGGACTTCAAAGAGCAGTATCCAGAGGCAGAAGGGCGGTCGAGCTAAACCATAACATGGATGATTACCTGCACAGCTTCCATCAGAAGAAGACTTTAGAAAAGTGACGACGCAAGTGGACTTCATACACAAGAAGGCAGGCTTCGAACTCAGGGGATGGGCGTCAAATCAACCCGAGCTGCTGCAAGACGTGAAGATTAACTTGAAGATTGACACTATTGAGAAGACAGAAGTAGACCTAGGCGAGAAGGAAGAGAAGACATTAGGACTGCGCTGGTTCACCAAAAGGGACTCCATCGGCTTCAGGGCAAATCTCCGAAATACACCAGAAGAAATAGCAAGAGGACTCAAGGTGCCTACGAAGAGGGAAGTTACCAGCGCAATAATGTCGACCATTGATCTGCTTGGTTTAGCATCACCAGTTCTCATCCAAGGCAAGAAGCTGCTTCAGAACATATGGCGAAGTGGCGTCGGTTGGGATGACGAAATAAAAGAAGCATGGAAAACCTACCTGGAGAAGATGAAGCTGCTCCAAGGCCTGCAAGTTCCGAGATGCCTGGCGCCACATTGCACCGAGGGGGAGCTACACACTTTCGTTGATGCAAGTGAGCTGGCGTACGCAGCGGCAGTTTATTGGAGGACAGAAGGGCAAGATGGAACTTACCACGTCAGCTTAGTGGCAGCAAAGGCGAGAGTCACTCCACTAAAGCCAGTGTCCATCCCGAGACTCAAACTACAGGCAGCCCTCCTAGAAAGCAGACTGGTTCATTCCGCTGAAGAAGAATTGGACCTAAAAGTAACGAAGAAAACATTTTGGACAGACTCCAGCATCGTACTTTCCTGGATAAAAACAGACCCGAAACCTTCAAGACGTTCGTGGCTCATCGCTTAGCGGAGATAGAGGACCTCACTAAACAGCAAGACTGGAGATTGGTGCCTACAGCGCAGAATCCTGCAGATGACGCAACACGCGACGTGCCCGAAGACTTCAACTGCAACCACCGATGGTACACCGGACCAAGCTTCCTGAAAAAAGAAGAGGCACATTGGCCGGCACCAAGAACTTTCAAGAAAACAACCACCGGCGAAGAAAGGGCAGCGGACGTCGCAGCAACAACACAAACATCTCATCCATTACCAGACCCGGAGAGATTCTCTTCATGGAAGAGGCTTTGGCGAGCCACAGCGAGGGTACTGCAGTTCTTACAACTCTGCAGAAAAAGGGAGAAGGTCAACGTCTGCAAAAATGATCCCACCTGGAAAATGACACAAAGAAAAGGAACGAAGACTGTAGAAAAGCAACACAGATCTTCAAAAATAACAGAAAGGAAATATATACCGATGGATACCGAACAACTCGAGAAAGCTGAATCTCTTTTGCTGAAAAGAAGCCAAGACAACAGTTTCAGAGAAGACATCAAGCGCCTTCAGCAAGGGAAGCAATTAGAGGGCAGCAGTAAATTGAAAAAGCTCAACGTAGTACTAGAAGAGGGTCTCCTGCGGCTAAAAGGAAGAATCGACGCGATACAGGGTGTAACCATGTACTACAAATGACCCATCGTGCTCGACAGCAAGGGCAAGACAACACAACTCATCATAGAAGAATTCCACTGCCGCTTCAATCATGGAAATCACGCGACGGTGATGAATGAAATACGACAACGCTTCTGGGTACTCGGTCTAAGGTCAGCAATCTAGGCAGTTCAGCATCAATGTCAATGGTGCAAAACAGGGAACAAGAGAAAGCAACTTACCGGCGGAAAGGCTGATGTACGGATATCCTCCTTTTACGTGCACGGGCGTGGACTACTTCGGCCCGATGACAATTACCGTGGCAAGACGGCACGAAAAGAGATGGGGGGCTCTATTTATATGCCTCACAACAAGGGTTGTGCACATTGAGCTAACTCCTTCGCTCTCCAACGACAGCATGATCATGGCGCTGCAACGATTCGCCGCAAGAAGAGGGATGCCTAAGAAAATCTACAACAGCGACAATGGGACTAACTTCGTCGTCGCCAACAAAGAAATAAAAGAAGCGTTCGACACCTTGCAGCAAGAAGACCTCAACTCAGAAGCAGAGAAGATCGGCGTGCAATGGAAATTCATCCCTCCAGGTGCACCAAATATGGGTGGCGCCTGGGAATGTTTGGTGCGATCAGTCAAGACCGCACTAGACGCCACACTTTACGAAAAGTATCCACGAGAGGAGGAACTCCACACTCTCCTCCTAGAGGCCGAGCACATAGTCAACTCTCGACCTCTCTGAGAACCTTGAAGAAGAAGCACTAACACCGAACCACTTCCTCATCGAGCGGTCCTGCGGCGCAGCGAGAATCGGCAGCTTCGACGACAACGAACTCGTGGGCAGATCTACATGGAAGGCCACGCAGCGGCTTGCTGACCACTTCTGGCAACGTTGGCTGCGAGAATATCTACCCACTCTCTTGCCAAGGAAGACGAAGGCAAGAACCAGCGCCACAGACCTGCAAGTTGGAGACATCGTGGTCATCGTCGACCACAGCCTACCAAGATGC
>CAJQZP010001514.1:4295000-4450000 GCA_907164705.1 Parnassius apollo
TATGGTAACTATAGATTTGGGCGTTCTACTCTGTAAGCATAGGTGCAACTCGAGGCAAATGGAGCAAAGTCATCACGGCACCCCCTCCTATGCTTGCTGTGAATTTCTGCAACAAAAGGGACCTTCATTCAAACCTTAATGCCATCCACCACCATCTCGTGACCACTAAACCGGCCTTCCCCTTTTTTATCGAGACTCAGTTGTTCTCTCTGACTAATACATCTTATTTTTCTTGCCTATTTCACAAATTGCAACGCTCCTTTGTGCCTCGTGCTGGAGTTTATGCGTATGTCAAAGATGATATTTGTTCTATGGTGTTAAAGAATTGATATGTGGTGGTTTGTTTGCAAAGTTTTTTTTTATTAAAATCTTTACTGATGGCCGAAATACGACAGCCCATATCGATTTTATAGTCTAGACGACCACATTGAAATTGAAATATGGTTTGATACCTTCAGCCGGCAACTTAATGTAATGGAAGTCCCTATCCTTCCGTATCCACCTTGTTCACAAAAGTTATCTATCATACGATCAAGTCCCAGTACGTAACAGAATATGCAGTTTTGGCTGAACTGGTCAAAATTATATTGCGCAAGCTAGCACCGATATGGTCGGTGCTGCTTACCACAGCCAGTAGGCCACAGGGTTGTGAAAGCTTCGAAGTCGGCACCATCGCTCTTGTGGCCTCGCTCACCTCCACGTGCTCTTTAGCTGCCCCAAGAACCAGAGCAGCTCGACCGTCTCCATTTATTTAATGATTTGTAAAAAGGGTATATAAGAAGCTAAATATGGGTTATTTAAAATTTAATAAAAACTTATAACAAACTAACCTGGACCAGCAAGTAATTATTTTTTTTTTTGAAAATATTAAAAATTGATGTAATAAATTGTCTTTGATTATCTTTAATCTAAATTGCGGTACCACGACTTCAAAGAATACCAGCGTGAAGTAGAAGTTCTGCTCCTGTATTTTGTCTAATGAGTGCAGGTTTTTGGCTAATCCCCCCCCCCCCCCTTAACATGTTAACAATTTTGAATATAATACTACCCCAGGAGGGTATCCAGCATACCCAGCGTACCCAGCATCTGTGATGAAAGAGAATCCCCTGCTGAGCATCCACACCCAAGCTATCCTTCTCTTCTTAAACGTTGGTGCTTAGACTGTCCCGCGTATTATGGGGGGAGGGTAAACTTTAGCTCAAGACTAAGCCTACTCGAGGCAAAAGGAGCAATAAGGCATAGGCAGACAAAGGCCTCCGCCACGCTATCCCTGAATTGCTGCAACAACAGGGGACTTTATTCAAACGTTAAGACCGTCCATTACCACCTGGAAACGGCGAAGCAGGCCATGCTTTTCTAAACTGAGACACGGATGTCCTATACGGCTGATACTTATTATCCATCCTACTCGGTGTACACATAAGAACACTCCTTTGTGCCCCAGGCTAGAATTTGCGTGTACGTTAGAGTGGACATCTATTTTCGACAACTCAGTAGCCTTGAAATTACAGACCTAACACTTTATGGCTGCGCTTAGACAACGACGACCATCTCCGCTTCTACGGGTTACAGACTGACCCATTGACGGCGAATGGCTACAAACTCCGTGCTACAACAGTTTCCATCCGCAGAGATCGTGATGCTTGGTGATTTTAATGCTCATCATGCTGAATGACTTAGTTCTCGTTTGACCAATCAAGCGGGCAGATCTGTTGCTTCGACATATGGTCTGACACAACTGGCTACCTCGTAATAAAAAATAAAGCTAATCCCAGATATAGAAAATCATGTAACTTCATTATTGAACCTTCTGCTGACCTCTCATGTGGACGTATATCAGGTCTCCGTCAATGCCCCTTTTGGCTCCCGGGACCACAGTCTGATCCGCAGTACGGTACGGAAGCTTTAAGGCGTATGGTGGCCTCCCATCTAGAGTGATGATGTGGTAAGAGACGTAAGAAGTCGATGGATTCTACAGGGTACACTTGTTTTTAGTTATTGGATTCGCGATGGCAATGGTAATGGTGTGTAAGACGAGATTATTTTATCAGTCATTCTAAATCATGGAAGATAGCTTTAGTGCACCCGATCCCTAAAAAAAACTACCGCTCAGATCCATGTAACAAAAAGCCTGTGGCTATCACCTGTCTTATATAGATGTTGCTATCAGATGCCTTATAAACCAGCCGTGCCAATATTTCTAGGGAAAACGTCACTGACTAGGCAAAAATCTTGTGTCTGAAATCGAGACTTCATTGAACAATAAATTATATGTAATAATCAAGACAGCGAAATGGTTAGTAAAAAGACATAATAAATTACATACATAAACACTCACGCCTGTCACCCAGAGGGGTAGGCAGAGACTATGGACTTCCATTTGGCACGATCCTGACATACCTCTTTCGCCTCCTTTACATCCATATATCTACGCATACATGCTTGTCGGTTAAGGGTACTTCTAACGTGGCCCCTTTTCAAAATATCGCCAATTTGTCTTTTTTCTAGGGCGTCCCTTCCCGACTCGGCCGTTCACATCTGCCATATAAATTTGCTTTGTCACTCTTTCCTCATTCATTCTTTCTGCATGACCAAACCACCGAAGCATTCATTTCTTAATCCTGGTTACAACATCATCTTGCATACCACATTTATCATTAAAAATACAATTTTAAAAAATATATAATAAAGAATGCATGGTTGCTATATTAGGACCTTGATTATGACTATTTTTATTGATAATCATCATAACAACCCATTGCATAGGCCTCCCCAGTAAATTGCGTCAGAGTGGAGATATTTGCTATATTTTCCAGTTGTCAAGCATATCATGGCCTTAACATTTTATTTAATTACTCCCTTCTAAATAAAAAATTAAAAGATTGAGTGTTCCCTTTTAAACCAAAAAATAACTTTTCTCTTTTAGTCGTATCTCTATTTAAAATATTGTTATTTAAATAGCTTAGATCTTCATAGGCTGGAATAATGATTTTAATAGCATTTGTGATAATATTAAAAATTACCGAACTTTCCTAATTTTTTGCTTTATGTTTGCGCGGAAATGATTACTTTATTTTTATATGTTTGTTCGAGGGTATATTGCTCGCCAAGTTCCTGTCCTTCCTGTATCCTTATATCCCTTACGTACGCACTGAAGGGGGAGGGGGGTCTAAAAGGTGACGCGATTCTTTCGCTCAATAAAACGCGCGCCCCACCGAATAGGTGGTGGGAGGGTCGACCCAATAAAGACTCGCGCGCAGCCTTCGGGTGCCCTCTTGCTTCGCACCGCTAGTTTGGATCGCATCCCTGGGGCAGTCGTGCCTCAGAAGAAACCACCTCACGTAGTGTGAGTGATCGTCGCGCTCTCTTTCAACGCATCTCCACAACAGAAGCGAAAGTTTACTTTTATTTAGTTTCCTAATTGAACCTTTTTGTCTTGTTAACTGAGCCGCCCCATTTTTTTTCTCCTTACCGGCTCAAGTAGAACTTCCTTTCAACCTTGGCTGTCCAAGGCTGTTGCGTGCCACGTCCGCCATCTTGTTGAGGCATAAGAAGCCCGCGTACACAGGCCACCTATAAAAACACATTAGAACATGTAATGTGATGATAGGATATCGAACATTAATAATGTGCTTTTAGAAATAGTTTATTTCTCATAACTATTGAGATAATAGTCTCTGAAAAACGCACTTTCGCAAGGTTTCGGTCGGTGTATCGCCTTAAGTAAATAACTAAGTAAATACATAAATAATACTACTAAACGCGTTATTTATTTTATTATGTTGTACCTAAAGTATGGTAAGGGAGCATATAACTCTTCCTTAAACCGACTAGAGAAAATATTGCAAATAAAAATCTTCCTAACCAAAACAACTGTGACATACTATTTATTTGAATGAAATAATACCTTAAGTATTTTTTTCTGCGGGGAGGGCAAAATTTCGCTTGATACTAAACCTACTCGAGACAAATGAAGCAATAAGCCAAAGGCAGACAAAGGCCACCGCCACGCTATCCGTGAATTTCTGCAACATCAGGAGACTCCATTCAAACGTTAACGCCGTCCATTACCACCTGGAAACGGCGAAGCGGCTGTTACTTCTTATCTATCCTACCCGGCGTACAAATAAGAACACTTCTTTGTACCCTAGGTTGGAATTTGTGTATACATCAAAGAGGATATCAATTTTTGATGCCTCGGCAGCCTTGAAGGTACGAACCTGTCCTCATACGGCTGCGCGTAGACAACAACAATCCCCGCTTCCACAGGTGCCTCTATAGGTCCCACAGCGGTAATACCGACACAGACCGACTCATCGACGACGGGCAAATAACTACAGAGTCCGTGCTACGACAGTTTCCATCCGAAGCGATCGTGATGCTTGGTGATTTAATGCCCATCATGCTGAATGACTTGGTTCTCGTTTGACCAATCAAGCGGGAAGATCTGTTTACGTCTTTGCTTTGGTATATGGTATGCATGCATAACTGGTTACCTCGCCTACGCGGTGTCTAGATGTAGAAAATCATGTAACTTCATTATTGAAACTTCTGCTGACCTCTCATTTAGACGGGTCTCTGTCGATGCCCCTCTTGGCTCCTTGGACCATAGTCCGATTCAGAATACGGTACAGAAGCTTTAGGGAGTACGGCGGCCTCCCATATAGATTGACGACCTGGAAAAAGATGTAGGAAGTCGATAGATGTTGCATGTTTTTTTAGTTATTGGATTTGCGATGGCAATGGTAATGGTGTGTATGACGACATAACTTTATCTGTCCTAGTTCACATTGCGGTTACGTGCTGCAGATTGCCGCTATGTTTGGCATTAAGTCAGCCGATTGGGACAGTATACGATCTCTTTTGCATCCTACCCTTGGGAGCTTATCGCTGGATGATCCCAGCATTGTTGCTGATTCTGTCGCTGATGTGGTGCTACAGGGAACGAAATTTTTACAACGCCTGGGCTCACACATCGACGTGTCGGTATGCAAATACTAGCGCTTCTAAAACAAGCATGATTCCGACTCCAGATCCTTTAAAATTGTCATTGCCAAGGCAACGTCAGTATACATAAGCAGAATTGGCGAGAAACTAGTTCGATTTCCTTCGGGAACACGTGTATTCTGGTCTCTCACCAAGGCTGTCCAAGAGAACTTTATGTTAGCCATTTCCCCCATCTCTGTACAGGGAGGAGGACTCACTGGTCCATGCCGCAAAGGATAAAGCCTGATGATGCTGGGCTATCTCTTTGCGCCCAGTTCGAAGCTTGACGACGGGGGAACGCACCACCGATCATTCCGTCGTGTGATTGCATAATAAAAAATGTGCTGTGTACTCAGCACTTGATTCGCAAAGCGCTCTTCTCCTTGGACGTCAACAGGTCGAGTAGGCTTGATGGCATAACTCCTATTATGCTGAAGACGTGTGTGCTGGAGTTGGCATCAGTTTTAAACGCGTCTTTTCCGGTACTCCTACTTTGAATATTCCGAAATCATGAAATACAGCTTTAGTGCACCCGATCCCTAAAAAGGCTTCCACTGAGATCCATCTAACAAAAGACATATCGCTATCACCCGCCTTATATAGATGTCGCTTTCAGATGCCTTATACACCGGCCGTGCCAATATTTCTAGGGAAAACGTCACTGAATAGCGGGACAAACTTGTTACTAAAGTCGAGACTTTGTTGAACAATAAATTATATGTAATACTCGAGACAGCGAAAGGGTTAAAGAAAAGAAAATTATAAAAATAATATTTAGTTAGGACCCTTCTTTACGTTGTGTTTGTTTAGCAATCTAGTTATTTTAGGTGTCTTTTGGAAGAATGAATTATTCACTAGAGCAATTGAAAGCTGTTGGTAGTGCCTTATAAGCTAAGTGAACCCCGTTTACGAAGACAGTGCTCGAGAAAGGTTAAGAACATAAAACGTCCCTATTCCACTTGTATCAGGTTTGTATTATTAATTTTTTATTAATTATCCCTTCCCGCTTTGAAGAGGCTCACAATATATTTATACAAAATACCTCTCCAATGAACTCCCTCCAATGATTCCATGATTTTTGACTTGCTTTGAACCACACAGTGGAGTCGTTGATATAAAATTTTACTGTATTGCGAGCATATGCACTACAATCAATAAACTTATATGTATCTGTTCATTCCTTTTTCAATCTGTTACAATTTAGCATATATTATCATTCCACCGTTCGCCAGGAAAGACATACCCAACACCTCTACAACCTCATCTATCTCAACTTATTTGTTTCCAGGCTATATATGATAATATGGTTGTTTTATTACTTAGTTTAAGTGGCTGCTTCAACGTAATAAATGTGATTGAAGCAGGCGTACTGACTCAAGTTTATAATTCTCTATATTTAATTCATATTATTACAAATTTCGTACATGAACATTATATACATTATTTGTTTTAATTACATAATATGATAAAAGACTGACATTAATATTTTTCTTAAAAATTCAACTCAAATCTTACTCATAACTTTCGATTTTATTGAGACCATTAGATGAAACGTCCCGTAATTAATGGGTGAGATCTTCTAAAATGTTACTGGATGAGTATTTCTATTTCCAATTTCAGCTTTTCTATAGTTACATTATGTACGTCATATAAAATATTCTGTCTACGATCAGTAACATGTGAGGTGCTCGTCCCTCACACCTCTTCTTAGTTAACTTTAACTTGGTGATCCTTCGTTTGGATAATAAACTTTTCCTCGAGATCTTTTATTTTTACCTCAAAGGTTTTCACTGCATTGTTAATTAATTTTTAGGCTTAGCCTTCACTAAGTTTGTAATTTTCTTTTTTTTTAGCCACATTTGTATTTATATATTTTTATTAATTTTTAGAACTATTATGTCTATCACTTATACAAATGTTACTGCTTCTCTTCACTTATTTCACTTTATAGTTTATTTCGTCTTAAGTAGGCACACACCTTCTATAACAAATAATACATATTATTATAAGAGCCCCACCCCCAGACTCTCAACAACCCCCAGCAAACACCATCCTCCAAGACACCTCTCCATTTCACGGTACGGATACCCTCCGTGTCGTCCGTAGGTTAAATTGGCATGATTGTATGCCACTTCTGACATCAAGTGTTACGAGCTTGGGCTTCGTGACAATGAAAACTGACTGACAAATCGCAATAAGAGGTTTAATAACTATTATTTATAATTTGGCACAGTTAATTTAAGAAAACTGAATAAATAGTTTTAATGTAGTTTAGCATAAAGTCTATGGGTAAATTTCAACTTTAACTAAACTAACTTTTATTTAAAAAAAAAACTTAGATAACACTGAGATTATTTGTTTGTGCTTTTTGAATTATTTAAGCGGGAAAACAAAAACTAGGTTAATACCATTTGCGACGACAAACTTATACGACTATTATTTTTACAAATCAGTTTATTTTTATTTAAAGTGAATGAATTTCATTCACTACACCTCCCATTTCGATTTGTTACATGTCTTAAATTTTGTCCTGAATATTGTAAAATAGTGCCAAAATAATAAATTTACTCCAAATAATTTCAAAGTCAGTAGAGCAATTTCATTTGTTTTCCATTTATTATTTGATTGGATTTCGAAAACTGATCGGTCAAAATGCTCGGACCAAATAGTGCCTGTTCGTTTAGGTACCCAAATTATAAGACTGTCACTGTTGTTTTAATACTGTTTTTATACGAAATTGGCGACGGTAAGGATCTTTTGGAAAACTGTAAAACTGAAGATCAAGTTTATGTATAGGAGACCACATGAGAAGCACCAGATTACATATAAAAAAATTCATTAAAATCTGTTCACATAGAAAAAAGTTCTGAGCTCAATAAAAAGAGTTAAATAAAAAATACAGGCGAGTTGAAAACCTCACCTTTATGGAAGTCGGTTAAAAATATACTCCACGTCTTAACTTTTGCAGTCAAAATTTGTACTATGTCACAGCACCGAATCAAAATGCAGATGCGTTGTCACCCGCTTGAACTGAGTTGAAATACCTCGTCTCCTTTAAAAAGGGTATCCGGTTGTCCACAATCACCATACAAAACAAAACAGCATTAAGCTTTTATTTTACGCTGGTATTCTGTGAGGGCGTGGTCCTTCTCCAGTCAAGTCGACCTATTTGTGCTGAAACCATAATGATGATGCAGCGTGGCTCTATCACGTTAACAAAATTGTAAAGAATGTACATGGAAATAAATAAACAATTCGATATCATCTCACAGAATACCAGCGTAAAATATTAGCTTAATGCTGCTGTGTTTCGTATGGTAAGTATAGAGAACCGGAGACCCTTCTTACTGAAAACGAGGCATTCCATTTTATTCCACACGGGTAACAATGCATCTTCCTTTCGATTCTTAACTAAGGATAAACGTATATGTATAGGGTTCTAGCATTTGAAGTTAGCGTTTTGTCATACTGACCAAACTATCTCCTGTTTGGTTAAGAATTCAAAATTCAAATTTATAAATTTATTTAGCTGGTAAATTTTATTTTTGGAAATAGTCATTCATTTGTTTTTTCCTCATTATTTTTTCTTTGGCGTTGCTTATTGTCACACAATGGAAAACATGATATATCGGTATATTTACGAGTGCGAGTTTTACCGTGGCAAGAGTGCTGCAGAAACAGCTCGAAGGATTAATGATGTTGAGTGAATCGAACTTGCAAACACGCGTCGACTGCTGTGTTACTTTGCCCAACCGACACAAAAATGAAGGGATTTTAAATCGAATCATTACTTGTGATGAAAAATGGATACTGTACGATAACATGAAGCACTCGTCGTAATGGCTGAACCCTGGAGACCCAGCCAAATCCTGCCCTAAACGAAAATTGACTCAGAAAAATACTAGACTAGAAGACTAGACAAGACTAGCGCCGCTGTCGTTCACTACAGTTTTCTAAAATTGGCCAAACGATTACGGCAGATATCTATTGTCAGTAACTGCAAACCATAAAGGTAGGACTAGTTGCTAAACAACCGAGATTGGTCAATCGCTCTAGGCCACTGCTGCTTCACGATAACGCATGACCACACACTGCACAACAAACAACCACTAAGCTAGATGAGCTACAATTGGAATATCTGCGACATGCATCGTACTTCCTGGACCTTATTCCAACAGATTACTATTTTTTCTGGAATTATGACAACCAATTACAACGAAAAAATTCAACTTCCGAGTCCAAACCCCCTTCAAAGAGTTTATTGAATCTCGCCCTAATGGTTTTTTTTAGTAATGGGATCAATGAACTACCTATGAGAAGGCAAAAGTGTATAGATAACAACGGTGCATAATTTGATTACTTAAATATATTTTACAAAAAAAAAATGACTTTATATGCCTCCCTTACAAAACGCCAATTCCATATGTTAGGACCTATTATACGACTATGGTCTCAGAGCAGACTGTGTGTTCGTTTGTGCCCCCTATTACACATAAACACTCACGCCTGTCACCCAGAGGGGTAGGCAGAGACTACAGACTTCCATTTGGCACGATCCTGACACACCTCTCTCGCCTCCTTCACATCCATACACCTACGCATACATGCTCGTCGGTTAAGGGTACTCCTAATTTGGCCCGTTTTCAATAAATCGCCAATTTGGTCGATAAATTTTCGCCTAGGACGTCCCTTTCCGACTCTGCCATTCACTTCTGCAACATAAATTTTTTTTTGTCACTCTTTCCTCATTCATTCTTTCCACATGACCAAACCACCGAAGCATTCCCTTCTTAATTCTGGTCACAACATCATCTTGCAAACCACACTCTTCTCTTATTACACAATTTCTTACCCTGTCGTTCAGATTCAGCCCTAACATACTCCTTAACGACCGCATTTCTACTGCGTTGATTCTACTCTCGTGCTTCTTCTGCCATACCCAACTTTCACTACCATACGTTATAGTAGGGACCAACACAGCATTGTGAATTGCCATACGTGCCTTTTTTGATACATTTTGACTCTTCACAATAGAGTGCAGGGCCCCATTTACTCTATTTCCCGCATTCACTCGTCATTCTATATCCTTATCATATCTCCCGTCCCTGCTAAATACGCAGCCCAAATATACAAACTCATCTACTTGCTCGATCAACTCCCCTTCTATTCTTATTTCACAAATCGTTTTACTTTCTTCTCTTTCAAAAACCATAACCTTCGTCTTACTTGTGTTCATTTTCATGACCTTTATTCTATACAAAATTCTCCTTTGCTTAAAAATATGCTCCTTACGCTTGTGTTTATAATAAGTAGATTATTACATATTTTTAAACCTGTTAGTGGACTGAATTAAATTATTCAGACAGTCTCGAAATTCATCCCGCATTTACTTTGAAGTTGCAGTTAAGGTACAATTCCGTAGAAGACTGCAGACAGCAACAGCAAGCGACGTGTCGCCGCGACACAACTGGTTACTATGTAGTTCTATGTAATACGTTCTGTAGCTAGCGACACGTCGTTGCCTAGCGGCAGACGACACTGTAGCCCCACTGCAGATCAGTAGTGCCGCCAACGCCCGAGCGACAAAACATAAAATTTTTCTTAAAAAATGAGTTTCACCGATTCCGAGGAATAGAAACTGATAAACCAGGTGGCCCAATATCCCGCACTGTACGATCTCTCACTTCCTCTGCATTTCACATCATCATCATACTTGTATAATAAAAACAAGTCATCATCATCTTCCTCCTCTTCTAACAAAAGATACAAAAATAAGTCGCTAATTTCAAACACATCATACATCATGTCCCACTGATAACTCGGAACAGACAAGACACGTGCTGCTGCCGTCTGAAGTCGGGTTCGGAATCATGACCGCAGCGACATGACGCCACGACATGTCGCAGCGACATGTCGCGGCGACACGTCGTCTGCTGCTGCTGCCTGCAGTCGGGTACGCACCTTTACGTTGAATTTGCAAAAATTTCATGATGTTTAGTAGAAAATAAATTGTTACTATTTGTAAAAGGAATAAATTTGAATTAGAAGTACATTTTTAATTAAAAGAAATTTTTCTTATGGTTTCTTGTCGCGAAACTCTTGTGTTTTAAACAAATTATTTATATTACAAAAGACCTGTCTACCAATATTGACGAATAGAGACCAAATGGAACCAAGTAAACTCCAATTTTTTCAGCAGTGTTCAAGTACAAATGTTATGGAGAGCCAGTATAATAAGGCTGGCGGGTATTATTTCTCAGTCTGAAAAAGCGAAAATGTATCTGTAACCTCATTTGTTTTTGTCTGCAGGTGTATATGGCTGCAATCCATAAGTAATTCCTGTAGCCGTCGTAGCCACTAAAAATCAGGTGGACTTTAAGTTCGATTGTCATATCAGAATAACATAAAAACATAGGTTTTATTACTATTATACTGTTTCTTTAAAACAAGTTACGTGGCATATCTTATGGTCTTTATATAATGACAATACACACAGGAAACTTTAAAAAAAACTAAAAATTAAAAAAAAAAACTGTTAAACTTGCTTCATTATTATGACGTCTATTTCTTATTCCCAAAGTGTCTATTTTACTCTCGACGAATGGTAATGGACTTCATTTCGGTATCGTCAGCTCTTTGGAACATTTCCCAGGAGTCCGTATTGTAGTCCGTTTATGAGATAACTATTTCGAATAAAATAAGCTTACTAGATTGCTATTGAAGTGACTTGTATGCTAGATAGTTTCTTTTTTTTAATTTTCTATTCAAAATTTCTATACTAAGAAAGTACTATAGACAGATAACTGCTACATATAGAATAAGAGTTCTCGTACAATCTTCTTCCGAAAGTGCAACGAACGATAAGCCTCACTTCATTAACGTCACTTAATTAACATTATCGTTATTTATAATCTGATTTTGATATATTATTCAACCACATTTATTTTAACTTTTTTTCTCGAAGTTTGAGCCGCTTTAAATCCAACGACTAGGATTACGATACTAAGCATGTTTGCAGACCAATTTGGCATTACATCAAATTTAGTACTTGATATTATTTGTTGTAGAAAGCATCAGAGGGAAACATTAAAAGAGATGAGTCTTCCTTATAGCAACTTGAAAAAGAAAACTGCGGTCAAACTGCCTGTCAGGCATAACAAATTTGGACCAACAAAGTAATTAATCTATGGCGGATGCGTTTATTCAAAATGGTCTTTCGATAGGCCGTAATGGTAATGGTACAAACCTTTGCAAAAGAAGTCGTTAATTTGATGGAAGATAAAATATATCTCGCGAAGTCTATCGAAATTAAAAAAATTAAAATTTTAATCGGGATGGTGGTTGGGTGCTATCATCTGCTTGGGATCCCATAATTAATAATCAAGCATACAAGACTTCAAAATACTGTAAGTTCATACTTTAAACTTATTTAGCATAGATCAGACCAAAAATTAACACTTTAAAGCTGAAAGTAGCCCTGGTTGGCTATGACATCAGGACGCCAAATATGTTGGTCCCCCAGAGAAAATATGTGTTGTAAATTGCTCGAAACTTGAGGGTATAAAATAATTTAAAAAAACACTATAAAATTGTGAATAAACTATTTCAATGTATTGGCATGTCTATAACGCGTCATTTTTTATATAGTAGAGCCAATCTATTATATATATACTATGGTTGTAGCATGAGTGGGTCAGCTTGGTCGGGGATGAACCACGCTCTCACACAATACTAGCCTAAAGTAGCAGCTGGATTATATTTTGTTATGTTTGGTGAGTGTAGAAAACCGTAGTATCCTTTTTACTGGAAATGAGGCACTCCACCTTAGTTCTCAGAGGTGAAAACGCATGTGCATTTTCATTCTTAATTGAGTATAAATGTAGATGTCTACTCTCATCAGCGTCCACTTACCGTCAGGGATGCTCGTTTGTCACTATTATACTATTTTAAAAATAACAAGATTAGAAGCGTATGCAGGTGGCTCAGAACTTTATGGAAATCTTTGTAGACCCCTATGTTCTTACTTCAATTATGATGGGTTCCTCATTTCTTTAGCCACCTATGGCGAACATTGGCGTCTCTTATTGTAGAATTTTTTTGCCATAATCGACTAGCTTAGAAGGTGGACCGTAAATCGCAGTAAAAGATATCTTGTACTTTTGACATTGTATGCCTGTATTTATTGCAGACCTCGAAGTCTTACTTGAAGTATAACCATTCCCAAAGTCGCCAATTGCGATACTTACAGTACAAATGATGTACGTCCTACGTTATATTTTATAATAGGCTATTAAGGTGATAATTATGATGCTCGATTATCACAGTTAATGAAATAAATACTCTTACTCTTTGTGGACCTTGATGTATTGTTCTAGGATCTTTGTAGGATCTTTATGTAGGTTAAGTTATAGGCCGTTTGTAATAATTACGGCGTGATCGTCTTAGTTAGGACCTTAATTGACTTTGTGTTTGTTAGTAACTTAGTTTTTTTAGGTGTCTTTTGGAAGAATTAATATTCAATAGGGCAATCTAAAGCCTTTGGTGGTGCCTTACCCTTTTTACGAAGACAGAGCTCGTAAAAGGTTCATTCAATCATCAAAGGAACATTAAATTGTCTCTATTCCATTTGTATCAGGTTTATATCAATCAATATCTTATGACTACCTATGTGAGCTCTTATGTTAAAGTATTTATATTAAAGTATCCGAAATAAGAACTTTGCTCTCTCACATATAAAAAAATGTGTGGGACGCACACGGCTCCACACACGCCAAGTGCATTGAGCACCAACCAACCAATAAGCTCTCCCCGAAAGGGACGTTAAATTGGGAACTGGACTGTAGTCAACAGCAAAATAACTGGCCAGTCATTACAAGAAGGCTTGGCACCTTGGTAGTGCGTAAGCACAAAAATCGGCCAGAGTCGCGCGTGTCAATCCGTGTAAACGCCAAAATACGATTAAATTCAGCCACCGTAAATGTACATCCCGCGATTTTGGAACACGTCGAATAATAGACACACTGGCCATAAAAAAACACTACATGAGCGCCTCCACCTGTCAGATCACCACTCCTGCAAACGTGATGTAAATTTAAGGCATCAACATCGTTTGCATTGTCAGCAGGGCTACTAGCCACAGAAAGTGTTATGATTCTATCAATCACCTCAAGGGAAAGGGCTCCCATGTAGGGCGACTTTCTGCCGCAGCCTTGAGAGTCTTCCCAGATTCTCCTTCTAGCTACCACCCGCATGATTCTACACATTTGCTCTACCAATCAATGCAATGTATAACACAAAAGTCAACACATATCCTCCACCAACCAATACAACGACAGATATAGCCAAAAGGCGGTTATAAAATATTAGTAATACGAGTATATAGCCATCGGAAAGGCTTTGTGTCACTGACTTTAAATATATGCATTTTTCGATCATGTTTCTCACAATCACCAACAAATTGCCGTTAATCATTTAACGGTAGTAAATTTACAGAGATATTTAATTAATTTATTGCATTAAACATCATGGAGGTATGACAGTCTGCAGCCCCGTCGTGGAGGGACTCTACTTGGACATAACTACTTAGGTTTGAGTCAAACCAAGATGCAGAGAGTGTCATTGAGAATAATAATCCTCCAGACCGAATTTCAGTTACGGCGGCCTGCCTCAATGGAGACTAGCCATCAGTGGAGGACAGAATTATAGTGCACAAGTGTGCGCATGCAAGCACAGAAAATTCGATGGAACGGTAAACCGACACGAATGTCGAGAGATCAGGCGCAGGACCAATGGCTTAACGTGCTTCTCGAGGCACCGTCAACTTCCTGACTCTGGGCAACTGAGAATTTCTTGACGGAAAAACTCAATAATAGATTTTTTGCCCGACTCGATATTTGAACCTAGGACCTCATTATCAGCAGTTGCACTATTACAATCACTTGACCAGCGATTCAATCACCATTGAAAATAGTGACCGGCCAAGCAACCATGGCAGAGACGAATTGCTGCAGAACTCAATAAGAATCAATACCATTAAGATGCTTCGAAATTGTTGTCTCATAAACGGACTACAATACGGACTCTTGGAAAATGTTCCAAAGAGCTGACGATACTGAATTCAAGTCCATTACCATTCGCCGACAGCAAAATAGACACCTGCTGAATAAGAAATAGACTTCATAATAATAAAGTAAATTTAACAATATATTGTATAATTTTTAGTTAAAAGGTTTTTTGTGTGTATCATCACTATACTAAAGCCATAAGTTATGTCCCAAAACTTATTTAAAAAAATACGTGTGGCACTCGGTGACTGCCGCGGTAAAGCTATTGCATAGCATTTTTATCAACTTATGCAATTATAATTATTTATTTATTTTATTTATGCAGTTAAGTCTTTGATATTAAATCAAGTTACACTTTTTGAGCGTGGTGACCGATAAGAAAACAATTTTTTTCCTCTTATTGAATAAATGAGAAGTTAATATTGTTTAAAATATTTTTAATATCTTACAATACATGTAGGTTATTCAGGAATTTTTATCATTGAGTTAGCAGCTAGTGTACACGCATACGTCTAGTCGCACGCACACAAACACCGTGCCGAAGTCTGCCGAGTGCCGAAGTCTGCCGAACTGAAACGACGTTAGACGATGCACGGCTTTCAACGCCACACCTCCGTGCCCGTCGGAGTGGGGAGCGTGAGGTTTTTTTTCGTTACGGAATTTCTGGATTCGGTCCCCGCGCTCAAGGCCCGCGATAGAAGCTATGCAATAGCTTAAAAACAATGTAATAATAATAAAAACTGTTTTTTATATATTGATCGAACCGCGGATACTGTGAAACTATGGAATAGTACGATATAACATTTTAAGCAATGAAAGTTTACATGGTGGGCAAAGATTATACGAAAGTGAGTCTTTAGCTCGGCAAAAAATTAATGTACGCGAGCGATAACTTAAATAGTGAATATGAATATAGGTGGTTTGCGCAAGGAGGCCTTATACTATAGGCTGCAAGCTCGTCTGTACTTTCACCGTTAGTTTTATAATCTGTGTATAAGCAGTCTTGTTTACATCAAAAAAGCCCAAAGTTATGAAGACCACCATAGTTAAACTATTGGGCGTTCACGGAACTAAAAAGTGCTCAATAGCGGGCAATAAGTTTAAAAAATATTTTAAGAAGTTAATTAACTTCAGCATTAGTTATAAGTAAGCGTGTCACTAAGAATATAAACAGTAGGCAAAAACTTTAGAAACGAAAACGTGAATTGATTCACATACACAGGAGTGCATGTAACTAAGAGTAATAGTTGCCCATAGATCCCATTGAATTTGTGAAATTAAAAAAAGTGAAAGACCTATTTATTTGTATTTTCAAAAATATAATAGCGGTATATAATAATACCAGGAGTGATTATCACTCTTGGTATTATATTTGTAATTATATTAGTATTGTTACGAGCTTAGGGTTCGTGACAATAAAAATTGCCGATAAAATTACCTAAATTAACACTTTAATTTACTTTACACAAATTAAAACTTAAAACACTAATGATTAAACACACTAATTCACTTAATTCCGCTCCGAAGCTTCGCTTGTGTCGCCGAGTTCAAGTCTGCCCGATCGCATCTTGCAGCGCTTACTTATATAAATTAGCAAAATATCCAGAATGTTCAAGTAAACACGCGCAAGGTACCGAGAGTTCGAGTTTTAAACTTCAAGAAGTTTAGTTCTTTGGTTCGAGACTAGATGGCGCTAGTGCGCCGATTTTAGCGCGTAACACTGCCCCCTCCTAAGACATGCTCGTCCCGAGCATTATCGGTCCCATAATAACGCGCTAGGCGATCCACATGGACGATCTTAGGAGTCCCTCTTGCGCCTTTCTGTAACGGCTCCGCAATGTCAAGGGCTGTTCTATCCCGTGGTGCACCAACATTGTACAATTTCGGTGCTCCTCTACTACGTGTCTGAGGTCCCCGCACGGCCGCACAACTTGTACATGTACGACACCAATCCTCGACATCGTCACGATAATGGACCCAGTAAAACTGTTCTCGGACCTTAAGTAGAGTTCGTTTAACTCCCAGATGGACTCTTGAACGACCATTATGGCACAGCTGTAGAACATTCGGCACTTTAGCTTTAGGGACAACCATTTGCAAACGACAGCTGTCCCTTCGACCATTGTCCCATTTACGGCACAGGACTCCATTCTGAATCAGCAAGCTGTCCCATTGGGCCCAATAGCTTTTCGTGGTTGAACTCATCCCTGAGACGTCCCTCAACTTAGGCTTGGTAGCACGGGCCTTCATCCATCCCAGAATCGGCTTGATGTCCGGATCTTCCTGCTGTGCATGTCGTAGGCTGTCCTTCCACCCGTTGCTGAGGTGGTCTGTCCTGAGCATCCTCACGGATACAACTTCCTTACTCTCTTGCCTACTACAATGGTTGCAATCTTCAGGACAAGGTCTTCTTGTCAATGCATTTGCGTTGCCGCGAGATTTCCCCCTACAGTGTCTGATAGTAAAGTCGTATTCCTGCTGCTGCTGGGCGGTGCTGTTAGCCGCACTTCCTTTCTGAGACCGTTCACCTTCCCTTCCTAGGATGTGCTTAGGGCAGCTGGACCGAAGATGGCCCCTTTCCCCACAGCCATAGCACCTAGGGCTGTATCTTTTATTGTGGTCGCGAACCTTAACTGCTGTAACCTCCCTAGCGTGAGGTGAACGATGATCCTGTCGCCGCCAGGCAGTGCCGTTAGCTGTACTACCCTCTCGAGATCGATCAACTCTCCTTTCCACGGTTAGTTTAGGGCAGCTGGATCGAAGATGGCTTCTTTCAACTGACGGACCTGTTCCTCCTGTCGGCGAGCCTGCTCCTCCTGTCGGCGAGCCTGCTCCTCCTGTCGGCGAGCCTGCTCCTGCTGCATCACCATCAGGGCGCCTAAATCAGGTGCTGCAGATGCAGGAGCTACTGACGAACCGGCTTCCGTTGCCGGCGGCTGGCCCTCCGACGTCTGCGGCGTTGCACCACCAAATCTTCTTTGGTCCATCTCATGCTGGCGTTGACTGCGGGTACGAATACCCTCCGTTTCCTCCTTAGGTAAAATCGGCATGATTTTATCCCACTTCTGACACCAATTGTTACGAGCTTAGGGTTCGTGACAATAAAAATTGCCGATAAAATTACCTAAATTAACACTTTAATTTACTTTTCACAAATTAAAACTTTAAACACTAATGATTAAACACACTAATTCACTTAATTCTGCTCCGAAGCTTCGCTTGTGTCGCCGAGTTCAAGTCTGCCCGATCGCATCTTGCAGCGCCTACTTATATAAATTAGCAAAATATCCAGAATGTTCAAGTAAACACGCGCAAGGTACCGAGAGTTCGAGTTTTAAACTTCAAGAAGTTTAGTTCTTTGATTCAAGACTAGATGGCGCTAGTGCGCCGATTTTAGCGCGTAACTGTATTATATACCGCTACATTCATTGAAGTTGTAATATTATATAAATTTCAAATAAAGTTGTCGCTACTATGCGCGCCACCTAATATAAGTTAACTGTACCACGTCGCACAAACAATGTACTGCGTCGTGTTAACAAGCAATTAAATGACAATTTTTTACCGCAATCTGATAAACGCTTTGGATAAACGGTACGGCAGCACATAAAACACGATCAAACAGTCATTAATTTTATATATTAGATTAGTAATCAGATAATTCAGGAAAAATTTGGGTGAGCTGTCTTTACTGACAAAAAAACTCATAAGGTAAACGGCAACAAATAGTAGATAATATATAAAATAAACAAATTCACTTAGAAACATTTTCTCCGGAAAATAGTCACGTAGCTTGGACATGACTCGTTGCACTTTCATTTATCTAGTTCGCTGGCGCACGAAATGACAAAATTTTTGTTCAGTGTATATCTGTTTTGGACAATAAAATATTGATATCGACTTACGGTATCTTAGGTTTTATTTCTATTTGACTTCTCAAGGGAAAATGTTTGAAGAAATTTTGAGTTCTGCCAATTTGCATCTGGCCGGCGTGGCAGATGTTCCTGTTGCATAATTCCCTCAATAATGCTAGGAAGTTTGGATATATGGATTTATACGATAATAATAATAATTTATAACAGTATAAGAAATGGAATATTGTATAATTTTATTTTCTCATCTAATACTATCAACACCTACTTAATTAATGAATTGTATTATTTTCAATTGACCGCAGTGGATTAGGGTCTAAACACTCGTGAAAATTTTTAACACAGTACACGAGAAACCTGGGTTCATTCCCCGCCGGCAACAATGAAATCGTTAATTGCAATTTTATGTGTCGAAACCTGCATGTCTGACAGACAAGTTATTTCATATCCCTCCCAAAAATATAAGCAGCCTTGAGTACAGGCGTGAGACACATATATTCTGTAATTCTAATTACATTTTTCCTATATTTAAAAAAAACACCTCTTTCTTACAGCGATTATGAGAAATTCATGTCTAGGGGGATCATTCCCCATAGGGCTCGTCTGATAATAAATAAAAACTTTTGCCCCCCACAGCAGGATATACATAAATAACTCAAGTATCTATAGCAACGAATGATCCATTTTTGTAAGCCATCCATATACTTGTACCGTTCAGAATTAAAACCCTCGCCCCCGCAACGTCTTAACTAACAAGAAAACTAGTTCGCTTTCCTTCTGGAACCCGTGCATTCTGGTCTCTCGCCAAGGCTGTGCAGGGGAATTTCCGTCAGCCATTTCTTCCATCTCTGTACAGGGAGGAAGACTCACTGGCCCATACCGCAATGGAGAAAGCCGATCTGCTAGGCCCTTTCTTTGCGTCCAACTCGACTCTCGATGACGGGGGGAGTACGCCGCCGACCATCCCGCGGTGTGAGTGCTCCATGCCGGAAGTGCAGTTCACATATCGCTCGGTTTGCAAAGCACTCCTCTCCCTAGACATCCACAAGTCGAGTGGGCCTGACGGAATCCCCCAATTGTGCTGAGGACGTGTGCTCCAGAGTTGGCACCGGTTTTAACGCATTTTTTCTGGTACTCCTACTCCCTAAGCGTAGTCACAAAATCATGGAAGACGGCTTTCGTCCACCCGATCCCCAAAAAATGCGACCGCTCAGACCCGTCGAAGTACCGGCCAATCGCCATCACCTCCTTGTTCTCCAAAAACAATGGAGTCTATTGTTAACTGCCAGCTCATGAGGTACCTTGAGGATCACCAGCTGATTAGTGATTGCCAATACGGTTT
This sequence comes from Parnassius apollo, assembly GCA_907164705.1. Taxonomy (NCBI): domain Eukaryota; kingdom Metazoa; phylum Arthropoda; class Insecta; order Lepidoptera; family Papilionidae; genus Parnassius; species Parnassius apollo. The sequence continues at coordinate 4,315,265 of CAJQZP010001514.1, forward strand.
TTGCTATGGTCTGTCAGCTGGTGATCTTCTGGTCTACCTAACTCACAGATGGGCGGAGGCAGTAGAGTCCAAGGGAGAGGCATTGGCCGTTAGTTTGGACATTGCGAAGGCCTTCGAACGAGTTTGGCACAAAGCGCTTCTTTCGAAACTCCCTTCCTATGGAATTCCCGAAAAATTGTGCGATTGGATCACCAGTTTTCTTGTAGATCGGAGCATCAAGGTCGTTATAGACAGTGCGAGCTCCGATTACAAGCCTATTAATGCTGGTGTTCCACAGGGCTGCGTGCTATCGCCAACGCCGTTTCTTCTGCATATCAATGATACGTTACAAACCCCTAAAATTCATTGCTATGCAGATGACAGCACTGGTGATGCTCTGTACACCGGCCGTGCCAATATTTCTCGAGAAAACGTCTCCGAGTACCGGGACAAACTTGTGTCTGAAGTCGAGTCCATGCCGAACAGAGTCTTGGATTGGGGGCGACTAAATCTAGTCCAGTTTAACCCCCAGAAGACACAAGTTTGCGCGTTAACCGCTAAAGAGAACCCCTTTGTCGTATCTCCTCAGTTTCAAGGCACCCCCCTTGTTGCCTTAGCCAGTATCGGAATCCTCGGCATCGACTTATCAAGTGACGTGCAGTTTCGTTGTCACTTGAAAAAAGAAGGCCAAATTTGCCTCTAAAAAGCTTGGCTTGCTCAGCAGAGCGGGACAGTATTTCATGCCGGCACACCGCCTGCAACTTTACAAGGCGCAGGTTCGGCCGTACATTGAATACTGGTCCCATTTCTGGGCTGGGGCTCCCCAGTACCAGCTCCTTCCACTTGACCACATCCAGCGCAGAGCGGCTCGAATCTTCGACTTCCGAGTGCTTTCCGATCGGCTCGATTCACTGGCGCTGCGAAGAGATGTTGCATCTCTTTGCATTTTCTTTCGCATGTGTTCTCTGAGGAATGTAGTAGGAATGAAGTGCTCTGAGGAATTGTTCGAATAAATCCCTTTTTTTTGCGGATGGAAAATCATCTAATGACGCCTTTCGCTCTGGGTGGAGCGTAAGGGAGTGTCAGACTTTTACTGACTAAAAACCATCCGTGTTCCTTCAGTGCCCTTACGTTCCGGAGCCGCGGTATCTCTTTCGAACAGCCCGCAGCCCCGGCAGGCGTCGGCCCTTGCGGGCCCCTTCACGCTGCTGACATCTCTTTGAGGCGCGCGTGGAACAAAACGCGCCGTCGACACGGCCTATCGTCGTTAGACGGAACGGACGGCGAACCTCTCCGTCCACAGGCCCGCGCCTACGGTGGCCGGGGGCCACGACGTAGCCCTCGACGCCCGGGGCGTCTCCCGCGGCGGCCGGGGAGGAAAGCTGCTGCTCTCTCCTTCTCCCGCTCCGCCACCTCCTTCGCTAGCATCACTGCTTCGCAGAAGGTGGTGACGGCATCCCATTCCGTCTCGCTCCGGACCATGGCTTCGACCAGGGCCGGACGCGAGAGGTCGCCGCCGCTTATCGCCGCTACGAGGACACGGCGGTGCTCCGCCCAAGCAGGGCACACCTCTACGGTGTGTTCCACCGTGTCCTCCGGTCCATCCTCGCAGTGGGAGCACCCGGGCGTTTCCTCCCGCCCGATTCGGTGCAGGAACCTCCCGAACACACCGTGTCCGGTGAGGACCTGCGTCAGGCTGAAGGTGAGGATGCCGTGGCGTCTCTCAAGCCACTCCTCAAAGAGGGGTCTTATCGCCGCTATAGTGGCGTGCCCAGCACGGAGTTGCGACAGTCGCTGTCTCCATGTCGCCATGAGATCGTGCCGGAAGTCTGTCCGCTGCGCGACAACTTGCCGCGGCAGCGGGGTTTCCCCACGGCACAGTGCCTCCGCGCGCCATTCGTGCAGGCGCGCGAGGACTATCGCCTCCAGATCCCACGGCGGCAATCCGGCAAGGAGGCTCGCCGCCTCGCGGGAGATCGTGCGGTAGCCGCGAACCATTTTCACGGCAATCACCCTTTGGGGCGCGTTCAGGTGGTGGACGGCAAGCCGCGCCAAACCACGCGCCCACACCGGGGCCCCGTAAAGGGCCATGGACCGCACGATCCCCGCGTAGAGCCTCCGGCAGGAGGCGTTTGGCCCTCCCAGGTTCGGCAGGAGCCGCCTGAAGGCAGCCCCGGTCCGTTCCAGTTTGGGAGCCAAACGTCGGAAGTGCTCAACGAAGTTCCATCGGCCGTCGAGGACGAGTCCTAGGTACTTCAGCGTCGACTCGACGCCGATGGATACCCCTCCTACCATCACTGAGGATCCCGGTGGTGGCCTGTTCCGAGGACCATGGAAGTGCATGGCCTCGGACTTGTGCAGAGCCACCTCGAGACCCAGTTGCCGAATCCTCTCAACGACTATCGCAACCCCGCGTGTCATATTTTCCGCCGCCGCCTCGTACGACCCCCCCTTGTGCCAGTACCAGCGTGTCGTCAGCGTAGCAAACTACGCTGACGCCGGTAGGGAGGTCGGCGCGCAGCACCCAGTCGTAACCGATGTTCCACAGAGGTGGCCCCAGAACCGAACCCTGTGGGACACCGCACGACATCTCTCGCCGGTTCCACTCACCGTTGCGACCGGGGTAGATGACGGCCCTGTCCGTCAGGTAGTCCCCGACTATACGACGGAGATAGGTCGGCACCCGGTGATACCGGAGTGCCTCCCTAATGCAGCTCCAGGGCATGGAGTTGAAGGCGTTGGCGATGTCGAGAGACACCGCCAAGACAACCCCCCTCTGGCCACTGCATCCCCCGTCGTGAGGGCTCTCACGCGCATGATGGCGTCCACCGTTGAGCGCCTCTTGCGGAAACCAAACTGGTGTTCCGCAAGATCCGGCCCCGTCCCCGCAAGGTGCTCGACGAGGCGGTTTGCAATGACTCTTTCAAAGAGCTTGCCCACCTCGTCGAGCAGCACCACGGGCCGGTATGCGAACGGAGAGTCCGCAGGGCGCCCCGGCTTCCGAATGAGGACCAGCTTCCCCGTCTTCCAACGAAGCGGGAATTGGCCTCTCTCCAAGCATGCGCTTAGGAGCCCCTCCAGTCGGGGCCCGAGAGCCTTCGAGGCCAGGACCCAGGCTTTACCAGGCAAGCCATCGGGTCCTGGGGCGGTATTCCTGGCCTTGAGCCTACGTACCGCCACTCTCAGGTCTACCCCGGTCCCTTCCGGGATGTCGTCGTCGTCGTCCTGGTGGTCCGCCTCCGGCACCGCAGGTGGCGGAGCCATAGGCGGGGGCGGATGTTCCCCTCGCGCAGGGAACAGAGCGCTCACCACGTCCTCCACGAGCTGGGGCCGGAGACTTTGCGTCAGCGGGGGGCCCAGGTGCGGAATTTATCCCGCACCATCTTGTAGGGGCGCCCCCACGGATCTCTGTTGAGAGTCTCCAGCATCTCCTCACGGGCCCGATCCCGGGCCCGCAGGACAGCCTTCCGGAGGGCGGTCTTCGCCGCTCTGTATCCCTCGTACAGCTCCGCCTCAATGGCTGCCGCATTCGGTGGACGAATGCGGAGCCTGCGATGCCTGGCGTACAGGTGCCGCCGCGGCGACACACGCCTCGCGCAAAGACGTCAGCTCACGCGACCACCAATAAACCTGACGCCGGGCGCTTCCTGGCCGGACGCGGGGCATTGCCACGTCACATATCTCGGACATGGCCTCCTGGAACCACCCTGCCTCATCATTGACGTCGGCAGGCCTCGATGACACCCACGAGGCTTCCAGGAGGAGCTCCCGGTCCAGCTGCTTCAGCGCCCAACGCGGACCACTCGGGGCCTGTTGGACTGGCGCGCTCGAGGGCTGGGTGGAGACATCAAACCGGATGTACCGGTGGTCGGAGTAGGTCTCCACCCCCTCCATGACCCGCCAGTCAATGGCACGCGGCGACAGAGCGGGGCTAGCGAACGAGATGTCCACCACCGACTCGCCCCGCATCCGCACACACGTGGGGACAGAACCCCGATTTAGGACGACCAGGCCTGTCTCCAGAGCCCAGTCTTCCACCATCCTACCCCGCACATCTGTACGACGAGAACCCCAAGCCAAGTTCTTGGCATTGAAGTCCCCGAGGACAAGTACGGGGAGGGGATAACTTCCGACGACGACTGCTTTCAGCTCTGCAAGAGAGTTGTGGAGCTCGGCGAGAGATCGGTTCGGAGAGAAGTACACCCCCACAACGACGAACTCCCCGAACCGTGCTGCTACGCACCCCTGACCCCTCCTGACACCTTCAAGGGTCGGGGTACCGGCGGCGGCTGAAAAGATGATGGCCACTGAGGCGTTAAGGTCCGCCACCCAGTCCTCCCTAGGCCAGACAAAATACGGCTCAGCGACCACAGCGATGTTAATCGACCACTGCGCCATGCTCTGGAGCAACAGATCCTGAGCGCAGGCGCAGTGGTTGATATTCGCCTGGAGGAAGCTTAATGGGGCCGTTATAGGCATTCCATTTCAACTTCCTCCACGGGGGGCCCCTCTGCGGGCGTCGGTGTCGCGGCGGCGGCGGCGGCGACAGTGACAGCGGTGGCAGGGGCAGTTGCGGCTGTGGCGGAGGCCACAGAGGCGGTGGCGGCTTTGGCCCCTACCCTACCCGCGGCCTTGGCCTTGGCGGGTGGCACGCAGGCCTTTCTTCCGGCCCGGTGATCGGCTGGCTTGCCGGTCGCCGCACATGCATCACAGTGCGGCGTGGCGCAGCTGGTCGCCGATATGTGTCCGGGCTGACAGCAGCGGAAGCAAAGGCCACTGCGGTCAACCTCCGACGCGCATCTCACTGATACGTGGTGCCCCACGAGACAGCGATAGCACCTCAGAGGTCTGGGCTCCAGCAGCTTAACCTGCGCTGAGACCGAGCCCACCAGAAGCCTTCGGCCCTCCACTATGGTTTTGGCCGCCGTAACAGGGCAGGGCACCGTGGCGGCATGCATACCCTGTTGGTCCGGGCGTATGGCGCCTGACCTGACCTGGACAGTAGTGCACCCCCCGGACCTGGCGAAGGAGGCCACCAACTCCTCCTCCGAGACCGAGTCGTCCAGACCCATGATGCGCAGGTCTGCGCATCTGACGGGCCTGGACACTCGGGCCTCGTCCGCGTCCAGAGACGCTCTGAGCTTCGCAGCCAGAGCGTCCGCGGTCACGCCACTGGATTCCCCGGGGACCTCCAGCATACGGGCCCCCGTCTGGGTGACTTTGAGCCGGAGGCCCCCGTTGATCCCGAGCTCCCCGAGATCCACCGCCTCCTTCGCCTTCGCGAGCAGATCGCGGTAGGTAACGCCCTTCTTTTCCGCGTCCGGCTGTAGTGTAATCACTACAGCTGCGGTCTTCGGGGCGCGGAGCCTAGCCGCGATCTTGCGCGCCCTGAACTGGCGCTGCTGCTCCTGCTCTTTGGCCTTTTTGGCTGCCTTCTTCCCCTTCTTTTTGTCCCCGACCACCTGCCAACCAGCTTCAGCCGCGGGAGGTGTAGGGAGCTGGGGGGCGGTAACGGCGGCGGCAGCTGGCTTGCCGCTGGCGCTAGCACATTCGCCGCAGGCACTGGGGCTGTTGCAGCCACCACCTGTGCTGCCGCTTTGCCCTTTTTCGCCTTCGTCTTGCCTCTCTTTCCCGTCGCCGGCTTAGCCGGAGCCGGTTCAGCCGGTACCGGTTTTGCCGGAGCCGGCTTTTCAGGGGGGGGAGGGGCAACTGCAGCCCCGCCCGAGGGCTGGCTGGACGGCCCCGGCCTGGATGCGGTAGCCGTGGCCGCCGCGTACGTTGCCGGCTTCGCCGCCGTCTTGTTTGCCCCTAGGGGGGGGGCGCAGGACGATGCCCTCCAGCACGGAGATCCGGTGCTGGAAGGCAGCCAGCTCCTGCCGGACCAGGTTCAGAACCTGGTTCTCCACTGGCACGGGCTGGCTTGGGCGCTGCGTCTGGGGGCCGCCGAGAGGCAGGCTCACGTAGACTGGCCAGGTCGGCGCGGAGCTGCTCGTTCTCCTTCTGGAGAGTCTCCATGGCAGACGTCAGGCGGGCCACGTCCGCCCGCAGCTTCGCCACCTCATCCGCATTAGGCCCGGCCCCAACAAAGTTGGCCTCCCCTATACTATTTCCCATCACTAGCTTGTTAAAATAAAAGTCAGTTTAAAAAAAATTGTCTTCAGTAGGTCGCCAGAACTTTAGTGGTCAAACAGCAGCGTTACTTCGCGTGCAGGTGATTGTAACAAATAGGAAAAGTGGTTGTCCTCACTAAGTGTAGTCTGAGGATTTGTCCTTTTTGGTTTTAATGACAAATTTTATCACGGTACACTGCCGTGCCTAAATTCTATCTGCATCATCTTGATGGTTAATAATATATTACCGTCCTTTCTAATCTCACACGACCATGAGGAATTCTATCAGGCTTATAAAACCTTAAGAACTTTCTTCCTCTTCGACAGCCTGTGACCAATCTACCCTATCTCACATATCACTAAAATTCCTCCTTCCTCCTCTTTATCATCACAAAAAGGTCCACTGCTGGACATAGGTCCCTCGCGTTATAGACAGGATTTGCGTTAATTTTGACGCTCGGCCACCATATGTTACCTACATTTTACACTTTTTTTTCATTTCACACTACCTGCGAAATTAATTTTTCCGTTGCTTTTACGTTCGGAGAAACCATTTCGGAACGTTACTAGAATTAAAAACAAATGACATATTTACTGACAATTTCTTACGTAAAACCTTAGATTTATTTCATTTTGTATAAATTGCAGAAAAGAGAAAATATTATATTTGCAATAAGACAGTTAAATATTTTATGACCTCCTTCGTAAATAGCAGCTAACATGCAATAGACAAATCATGATACGGCTATAACTGAGGTCCTTATGAGCTCTAAAATAACAGAAACCCATCACTAATATTTATTTATCAAATATCATTCTACATCAAAGAGGAATGTTTACATATGATCTCGACAATATATTGCTGAGTTGTAATATCTCGGCTTGTTTTATTAACAATGTTAACATTTTCTGCGTCAAATGAACACTCCTAACTGACAGAAATAACTTAAATAACGTCTATTTATTTTATAACGTAAAAGAAAAGGAGGCCGATCATATATATACATACATACACAAAATGTAATTTGTTTCCTTGTTTTTGTTTTATTATTATAAAGCATATATATTTCTATATGTAAATATTTATTCCCGGGGCTGTATTCTCTAGTTATCAATGAAAGTTAGCGTTGTTGTTTCACCAAAACAGATACTGTGTGATGTCCTTTTTTGACATTAATTTTATTGAATCTACGTATATAAATACTTATTACCTACATATAACCTACAGGATGTTTTGTATTTTTGATATTAGTATTATAATGTAATTGAATTTATTTATTTGAACTGACTTTCTACTCCCGTCTGGCCACCTGACAAGCGTAACGATTAAGTTAATCTTTCCCTACAACAGTCTATACCCATGCCCAGTAGTAGGATTAAAAGAACTAATGAAGAAGAAAATGAATTAAAAAATAAGTTAAAATAGTTGATTAAACGCGATAAATTCCGTGAATAGAGTTTTATTCAACGAAGAAGAAGAAAATAAAAAAGAGCATTACCTACTTTGTATATTGGAGAATAAACACAACATGAGCTTTTGGCGTGGACTTCACTGATTGTTTTATCGTTTAAATAATAAAAGTTTGATATGTATTTTGACACGAAAAAGTGGTGAAATTTCGTGCATTTGGTGTCGTGTGAACGTCGTTCGTCAGATCCTCCCAAAAACTTTGCAGTGGGTCACGTCAACATATTATTGTGAAGTTTTTAAATAAATCTTTTTTTTTTTTTTTTTTTATAGAAGAGGGGGCAAACGAGCATGTGGCTCACCTGATGTTAAGTGACTACCGCCGCCCATGATCAACCGCAACACCAGGGGAATTGCAGGTGCGTTGCCGGCCCTTTAGAAAGGAGTAAGCTCTTTTCTTGAAGGTCCCCAGGTCGTATCGGTCCGGAAAAATCACCGGTGGTAAATTATTCCACAGAGAGGTTGTACGCGGAAGAAAACTCCTTTTGAAACGTACAGTGGTGAACCGCCAAGCATCCAGATGGTGTGGATGGTATCGGGACGTTTGCCGTGTAGTGCGTTCACGAAATTTGGCGGCTGGGATTAATCCGAACAATTCCTCAGAGCACTCCCCGTGATAGATGCGATAAAATACGCAAAGAGATGCAACATCTCTTCGCAGCGCCAGTGAATCGAGCCGATCGGAAAGCACTCGGTCGTCGACGATTCGAGCCGCTCTGCGCTGGATGCGGTCAAGTGGAAGGAGCTGGTACTGGGGAGCCCCAGCCCAGAGATGGGAACAGTATTCCATGAGCGGCCGAACCTGCGCCTTGTAAAGTTGCAGGCGGTGTGCCGGCATGAAATACTGTCCCGCTCTGCTGAGCACGCCAAGCTTTTTACAGGCCAATTTGGCCTTCCCTTCCAAGTGACCACGAAACTGCACGTCACTCGATATGTCGACGCCGAGGATTCCGATACTGGCTGAGGCAACAAGGGGAGTGCCTTGAAACTGAGGGGATACGACAAAGGGGTTCTTTTTAGCGGTTAACGCGCAAACTTGTGTCTTCTGGGGGTTAAACTGGACTAGATTTAGTCGCCCCCAATCCGAGACTCTGTCCAGCAGAGACTCGACTTCAGACACAAGTTTGTCCCGGCACTCAGAGACGTTTTCCCGAGAAATATTTGCTCGGCCGGTGTAAAGAGCATCACCAGTGCTGTCATCTGCATAGCAATGAATGCTACGGGTTTGCAACATATCATTGATATGCAGAAGAAACAGCGTTGGCGATAGCACGCAGCCCTGTGGAACACCAGCATTAATAAGCTTGCAATCGGAGCTTGCACCGTCTACAACGACCTTGATGCTCCGATCTGCAAGAAAACTGGTGATCCAATCGCACAATTTCTCGGGAAGCCCATAGGAAGGGAGCTTCGAAAGAAGCGCTTTGTGCCAAACCCGATCGAAGGCCTTCGCAATGTCCAAACTAACGGCCAATGCCTCCCCCCTTGGACTCTACTGCCTCCGCCCATCTGTGAGTTAGGTAGACCAGAAGATCACCAGCTGACCTACTACGGCGAAAACCGTATTGGCGGTCACTAATCAGCTGGTGATCCTCAAGGTACCTCATGAGCTGGCAGTTTACAATGGACTCCATTGTTTTGGAGAACAAGGAGGTGATGGCGATAGGCCGGTAGTTGGACGGGTCTGAGCGGTCGCCTTTTTTAGGGATCGGGTGGACGAAAGCCGTCTTCCATGATTTTGGGACTACGCCTAGGGAGTAGGAGTACCGGAAAAGACGCGTTAAAACCGGTGCCAACTCTGGAGCACACGTCCTCAGCACAATTGGGGGGATTCCATCAGGCCCACTCGACTTATGGATGTCCAGGGAGAGGAGTGCTTTGCGAACCGAGCGCTGAGTGAAGTGCACTTCCGGCATGGAGCACTCACACCGCGGGATGGTCGGCGGCGTACTCCCCCCGTCATCGAGAGTCGAGTTAGACGCAAAGAAAGAGCCTAGAAGATCGGCTTTCTCCTTTGCGGTGTGGGCCAGTGAGTCGTCCTCCCTGTGCAGAGATGGAAGAGATGGCTGACAGAAATTCCCCTGGACAGCCTTGGCGAGAGACCAGAATGCACGGGTTCCAGAAGGAAGACGAACTAGTCTCTCGCCAATTCTGCCTATGTGCTCTGACTTTGCCTTGGCAATGACTCTTTTGAAGGACCTAGAGGCGGAATTATACTTCTTTTTTAGAGCGCTGGTGTTTACATCCCTGGACGCTGATGCGTCAGCCCAGGCCTGGTAGCACTCCTGCTTATAGCATGATGCTATTTTACAGGAGCGACCAAACCATGGCTGAGATTTGCCTCCAATGGGCACCACAGAGGAAGGAATAAAAAGTTCCATACCCTGAAGTACCACATCAGCGACAGAATCCGCAACAACGTTGGGATCATCCGGCGAGAAGCAAACCCGCCCCCAAGGGTAGGATGCAAAGAAAGACCGCATCCCATCCCAATCGGCTGACCTATAGTGCCAAACACGGCGGCAGCCTGCAGAATGCAACCGCGATTTCAGCGTGAGTGGCACCACACTCCGGACAAGACAATGGTCCGAGGAGCCTAAAGGGGGCGTCGACGGAAATCTGATATCCGTCCGGGTGAGAGGTCAGCAGAAGGTCCAACAGGGAAGGTGCATGATCCTCCACATCTGGAATCCGCGTAGGCGAAGTAACCAGTTGTGTCAGACCATATGCCAAGGCAAAATCATGAACAGATCTCCCCGCATGATCGGTTAAACGTGAACCGAGCCATTCGGCGTGATGGGCGTTAAAGTCGCCGAGGATCACGATCTCTGCGGAGGGGATCTGCTGTAGCAACGAATCTGCAGCCATTTGGACGTGGTCGAAGAGTCGGTCTGTTTCGGCATTACCGCTATGGGACCTATAGAGGCACCCGTAGACGCGCGGATGGTCGTCGCTGTCTACGCGTAGCCAAAGGATGGACAGGTCCGAACCTTCAAGTCTGCCGAGGCGTCGAGAACAGATGTCCTCTCTGACGTAAACGCAAACTCCAGCCCGAGGCACAAAGGAGTGTTCCAGTTTGTACCCCGGGCAGGAGAGATACGAGACATCAGCCGGAGAGGACACCTGCGTCTCGGTCAGAAAGAGCAGAGCCGGCCTCGCCGTCTCGAGATGGTAGTGGACGGCGTTTAGGTTAGAGTGAAGTCCCCTGATATTGCAGAAATTCACGGACAGCGTGGCAGGGGTCGCCTTGGTCTTGTTGCTCCGTTTGCCCCGAGCAGTTTTAGTCTTGAGCGGAATATTGCCCCCCCCCCCCAGAATACGCGGGGCAGCCTGAGCACCCACGCTCAGAAGTGGAGAAACATGGTCGTGGATGCTCAGCGAGGGATTCTCCAGGGGTGCTGGTACCCTCCTGGGGTAGTCTATCATTTAATTCCGCTACCATGTTGATGGGGGGGGATTTGGGCCTCCGGCCACCTGCACTCACCAGACGAAACGCGGAAGCAAAGCTTCCACTTCACGCCGGTATTCTGTGAGGTCGTGGTACCACCCCGGTTTGAGCCGGCCCATACGTGCGACAGCAAAGCTGCCGCGTGGCTCTACCACTGTCAAATCTACTGCATAAACTATCTGAAGCATAAAAAAGAAATTTTGATGCGTTTGTTAAAGGGGTAAAATTAAAAATGTTGTACAACCGATTTAAATATTATTAAAATGAAATTATCATGAACACAGTTGAAATCAATTAAATACGCACTATTAAGGATAACTCAAAAAGTTCTGGTCACATCTTAATCACATTTATATGGAAACACGTGAAAAGCACCAGCTTTCAAATGAAATTAAATAATCATCATAATCAGTTCACCTAGTTTATTAGTACATTGAGAAAACTACTCATAACTTTCTTTACCACAGTAACACACTTAAAAATACAGTCGAGTTGTTTTGAAGTCGATTAAACTTAACGTTTTAGTATGGGTAATAACTTTTACAACTGTTCTTTAAACATTAAGAAGTATTATTATAATCAGTTGAAAAAAACAATGGTCAGATATTTAATTTTCTGGTGGTTGGTAAAAATTACTACAGCATTAAAACAAAAACAGTAATAAAAAGAAAATTTACTCAGGTTCAAAAATGATTATATTAAACAAATGGCGTAAGATTTTTTTTCTTTAACAAAACTTTATAATTATACACAATATGTGTTGCAATTTTGTTATTATTCCATCGAATTCAGATTATTGTTCAATACTGTTTATTATGTTATTTTTTATTAATATGTTTATCTTGAAGTAATTGACTAACTTTACTGATATGGTGAAAAGCTTTACAATGTGGGTTACGAAGCCAATGTAATTGTACGATATTTTCTCAGGAGCATTCTGATTCCCGACGTAATAGACTATTAGTATGACGTTATTTTAAATTCAAATTACGAAGTTAATAACAACACCTTCACGTGAGTTTTCTCTTATTTTTTAATATAGCACTTCCACAGGAAACGAGAAATATTTTACAATTTCGTTATATTATGAGCCACACAAGCTAAAAGAATTTATTTTGTCCTCAAGTTTGACCACCCATCTGTATTGTGATCCTTAAAAAAGGGTATATGTAGATTTCTTCAGCATTCTTAACATCCGCTTAACATGAGGTGAACTGTGTGCTCGTTTGTCACCCTTATTTTATAAAAAACTTACTTAGTTCTGTTAAAAAACTTTTAAAAAATTAATGATACACTTTTTGATAATTATATATAAATTATATATGAAATGCGAGGTAATTTAATTTAGAATACAATTTTATTTACATTATTAAAAATGCTCTCCCTATTTTGAACACATGCCCCTAATCGACGCGGCCAATCATCAATCGCAGCACGCACCACTCCTATCTATTTCTGCCGCTGCTTTAGCCAAAGATGCATGGAGAGATTAAAAATTCTGATGACGTTTAGCGCAAGCTTTCTCCTCCAAATTTTGTCATATGGGTTATAAACTCAGTGGGCTTAAATCTGGACTAGAAGAGGACCAGTATTCATGTCCGATAAAGTCAATTCCATGGGTGGTCAACCAGTTTTGCGTATTTCGTGCTCTATGAGCTGGTGCAGAGTCCTGTTGGAATATTCATCCAATGTATGTTTTTGAACATTCTTTGAGAAAGAGGTTCCACTTTGTTTGTTAGGACGGTATTTTGGTACAAACAACAAAATTTCGCGGTATTTTTTTCCCGCGTACCGCCGTAACAAAGTGCGGGATCTATCCAGCCTAGTTTTCTTCAAACGCTCGTTAAATAATGTTCGGTTTCCTTACGATTAGCTCTTAGTCCTACGTCTTCATTAATGACTTTGACAGTAGTTCTGTTTAGGCCCATCTGAAGAGCTAAGATTTTTGTTTACGGTCAGGAATTCGTTGGATTTGCGCCTTCACTGCTTTTATCATCGCGGGTGTCGTAACTGTACCAGGTCGGTCTGTCCTCTTACGATCTTCGAAGCTTGAATCTTCAGTGAATCGGTTGATAGTGCGATAAACGAATCGTAGGGTTATTTTCAATTTTTGTAGAATATTGAAAATCTATTTTGGGGCTTACCACAGCGATGCAACGAGATAACCCCTATCTTATTTCTTCGACCACTCCATATTTGAAAATAATTGAAAATTAATGTCTTTTTTATTTTCGGCAAGTGCAAACGTTTTGTTTTCAAAATTGGTTGTAGGTGTGCTGCGCACACACATGTAAACTCCGCAATGTTGTATTGTAACTATATTATGTAGTGAATAAGATTTTTCAACCAGTCACTAGTTTGCCCGCCAACTGTATGGCACGTTCCGCTATAATAAATATATTAGTAAAAGATTTAATCTTTCATTATGGTCACCAATAGGCACCCATATGGAGTCAGCTCCTAAACTGTTGACCCCGACGTGATCAAGATGACCGAAGTGGTCTATGTGATGTTAATGCAGTAGTGGGCAATATTCGCGTGGTTGTGATCGGAAGGACAATTTATATAGTAACATGAGTGTGCCGTTTCCGCCAACGCCACAGAACGTGCCGCCTGTTAACGTGCTCACTGCGTCTGACTCCAAGGACCTGGACAACCTAGCAGCAGTTGCAGATAACGTCATGGAGGCTGTGCGGCCTTCCTATGCCGCCACCGCTACTTACACCGTGCCAGCGCCAGCATCTACTACCGCCTATGACTTGGCCCTGTTGAGAGCTGAGGTGGCTAAAATAAAGGCTACCGTGGACCGGATCGATCAGCAGAGGTCGCGGTCCCGCGCCCCTGATCGCAACCGGCGTCGTTCACAGTCCAGGCGCCGTAGCAGTCCCTGCCGTCCCCGGAAGGAGAACTACTTATGCTTTTACCATTACAGGTTCCGAGAAAAGGCCAACAGGTGTACGAAGCCTTGCGCGTGGAAAACAACACAGCCGGAAAACTGAGCAGCGAGGTACAGTCCGAGGGTCTTCAGGTCTGTACCGTTTTTTCATTCAATCGTTTGTGTGTGTCAGACAGTAACTCCGGACTTAGATTTTTAGTTGACACCGGTGCCAATGTGTCTGTTTTACCAGCCGTGAGAAAAGATCGTCTAAATCAGTGTAGTGAATATAAATTATACGCAGCTAACGGCAATGAAATCGCAACTTACGGTACCAAGACAATAGTGTTAAACTTAAACTTACGCCGACCTTATCGTTGGGAATTCGTTGTAGCAGATGTCAAACAACCAATTTTGGGCGCCGATTTTTTAGCGTACCACAAACTATTAGTTGATTTAAACGCGCGTAAATTAATAGATAAAACTACAGACTTGAATGTTTCGGCATCTGTTGTCAATGTATCTCAACCTAGTGTTAAAACTATTGATGTAAATCATCCATATCAGGATTTATTGTTAAAGTATCCGGACATCACTAAACCAGCGTCATTCCGAGAAACTGCGAAACACGATGTCGTCCACTATATCGAGACCTCTGGCCCGCCCGTGCACGCGAAAGCGCGCCCGTTGCCACCTGACAGGTATAAAAAAGTTAAAGAAGAATTTCGCATCATGCAAGAACTGGGCATCTGTCGTCCTTCAAAGAGCGCGTGGGCTAGTCCGCTCCATGTAGTTCCTAAAAAGAATGGAGATATAAGACCTTGTGGGGACTATCGCCAGCTGAATGCGATAACAAAGCCCGACAGATACCCGATTCCTCGCTTGAACGATTTTACTTTTATTCTTCCGGATAAAAAGATATTTTCAAAATTAGACATCAATAGAAGTTATCATTTTATACCTGTCGCACCAGGTGACGTGGAGAAAACCGCTATCATAACACCATTCGGACTTTTCGAGTTTCCTCGAATGACCTTCGGTTTGCGCGGAGCAGCACAAACCTTCCAGCGCTTTATGAACTCCATTTTACAAGGTCTTGATTTTGTTTTTTGTTATTTAGACGACTTACTTATAGCTAGTGACAACGAAGTTCAACACAGGCAACATTTAGAAATTATTTTTAAAAGGCTTAATAAATATGGAATTTCAATTAATTTGGCAAAATGTCGTTTCGGACAAACTAAACTAGAATTTTTAGGACACGAGATTAGTACCGACGGCGTCAGGCCGTTGCAAGATAAGGTTCAGGCAATTGTGGAATTTTCGAAGCCGAAAACTGTTGCAGAACTAAGACGTTTTCTCGGTATGGTCAATTTTTATCGAGCTCATCTTCCCAACGCAACTTTATATCTAACAGAATTAAATAAATATCTTAAAAGCTCAAAGAAAAAATGATAAGACTCCCATCGTCTGGACGGATAGTGCGAACGAAGCATTTACGCAATGTAAGGCAGGTCTCACACAGGCCGCTACATTGACGTACCCTAGAGTGGGTTCCGCACTCGCTTTAATGACTGATGCATCTAATACATGCGTGGGAGCAGTCTTGCAACAAAAAGAAGGAGATAGCTGGAAACCATTGGGCTATTTCTCAAAAAAATTGACCACCACCCTACAACGATATAGCACATACGATCGCGAGTTGCTCGCTATATACTTAGCTATAAAACATTTTCGGAAATTATTTGAAGGGCAAGAAATAACCGTGTATACGGACCATAAACCTTTAACTTTTGCATTTCAAAAGGTAGGACGCGATGAAAGCGAAACGCCTCGGAGAACGAGACATTTAGCTTTCATAAGTGAGTTCACTAAAAATATAAGACATATAACCGGTACGAATAACATCGTAGCTGACACCTTATCGCGCATCGAAGCCGTGACTATGCCAACTGCGTTGAATTTCGATGACATTGCAAATGAGCAGCGTAGCGACAGTTATATCATGAATGTTATGTCTGGTTTAAATACCGATAATATTTTGTTAAAGGAACTAGTTATACCTATGTTAAATAAGTCTATTTTTTGTGAGATGTCTACTGATACAGCTCGTCCGTACCTACCGGAAAAGTTTCGATGCCTAGCTTTTGATAGTTTACATAATTTGAGCCATCCTGGAATTCGTTCTACGCGAAAGATGTTAGCCAAAAAGTATTTCTGGCCTAGTATGAATCGTGATGTTTCTTTGTGGGCAAAAACGTGCATACAATGTCAACGTTCTAAAGTTAACAGACATACGGTATCGAATCTGACTAAGTTTCCGGAAGTAGAGCGTTTTGAGCATGTGCACGTCGATATCGTTGGCCCTCTTGAGATCTCACCAGATGGTTATAGATACTTACTCACGATAATTGATAGGAGGACCAGGTGGCCTGAAGCTTTTCCGTTACGAGACATTACGGCAGAAACTGTTGCCAAACATTTATATGAAGGTTGGATTTGTCGTTACGGTTGCCCGATAAAGTTAACTAGCGACCAAGGTCGCCAGTTTGAGAGTAGTCTTTTTAACCAGCTGTTAAAAATGTTGGGGGTTAATAGAATTCGAACTACTCCTTATCATCCGCAAAGCAATGGCGCAGTTGAACGTTGGCATCGTTCTTTAAAAACAGCACTTTCAGCTCGCCTGTCACATGGGTCCTGGGTGGAAGAGCTACCCACAGTATTACTTGGGCTTCGCGCGGCCGCCCGCAGTGACTCAGGGGTTAGCGCCGCCGAGTTAACGTTCGGACGAAACTTACGTCTACCGGGAGACTTTTATGACGGCTCTTCGAACAACCGTAACGTCAATGATTATTGTTTAGTGGATAAGATTAGAGATACTATTCGTAGTTATAAGCCTAAATCCGACGATTCACGTAACTGTCATAGTTTTTTTGTGCACAAGGACTTACGTAACTGTGAATATGTCTTTGTTAGGGACGATTCAATACGTAAACCTTTGAAACCACCCTACGACGGTCCATACCGCGTGATAAAAAGGGGCTCAAAAGTTTACCTAATTCAATTACCCGATAGACAGGTACATATTTCTATCGACAGATTAAAGCCTGCATATGTATTAAAGGAATGTGATGGTAACGAAGCAACGCCACGCCAAAGTAACGCTGACAACGCAGCGGATGTGGCACCTGCGCATGTACGGTTTTCGTTACCACCGTCCACACCGCTGACGTCGTTGTTACCCGGCCCGAGCAACCCGATAACCGTGAAAACAACGCGAAGTGGTCGGATTGTTAAGTTACCTTCACGATTTATAAGCTAGTGTTAATATAAAATATATATTATACAATTACATGTCTAAATGATAATCAGGTTTAGTTACTATGGATGTGAAAGTATTATTTGCATTGTCAAGTGCATAATATTTTCATTCAGGATATTCAAGTTACATTATTTAAGTTGAATGTAATTGTAGAGGTATCGTGTTCAGTATTTTGCGTATACTGCACTTTCATATAGGTTCCAGGTAGCTAGTTTAGTTATAATGTATTTAATATAATTTCATTCGAAATACTTCCTTTGCGATAGCATTAGCGCGATAAGTTTTACGATTTTTACTATGGGTAATTTTCAAGAAAAACCAGTTATTGTTTCTCAGGCTCAAAATACTGTAGAGAATAAAGTGGATAATTTTCAAACATGGTTATATGTGATAGCCAGTTTTATGGGGGCGATAATCCTGTACACTATTTGGGTAAAGTTTAATAAGAAGTTCAAAAGCTGGCTTCGTCATCAGGTGTTAATGACAGGCGTTCCGATATCGGGCCAGAATATGGGTCAGATGATAGGTGCTTCTAGCACCAGTCTGCAGCATGTGCCCGCGCCCGCCGCGGCCGCCACCCCTTTCGCGGGGGTCTCCGTACAGCCCTGCGCACAAGCGCATTAGCAAGTTTTTGTTGTTAGTTTTGAGTTTATATTCATTGTATAGTTTTAAGTTTTTTGTATTCATTTTTTGTAAAGGGGGAAGTATTGTATGTGCTGCGCACACACATGTAAACTCCGCAATGTTGTATTGTAACTATATTATGTAGTGAATAAGATTTTTCAACCAGTCACTAGTTTGCCCGCCAACTGTATGGCACGTTCCGCTATAATAAATATATTAGTAAAAGATTTAATCTTTCATTATGGTCACCAATAGGCACCCATATGGAGTCAGCTCCTAAATGGTGAAGTCCATCTAGCCAGTATTCAAAATTTTTAAATAATAAGGTTTTGACAGAACTTATGACCTGTCTAAGAATATAGATAAAATTGGTTATAAATAGTGTATGTTTATCCGTTTCAGTGTTGATCCCATACTCTGTTTTGGTTTTCATGTTTTGAAATTTTAAATCCCAACTAACTTATCATAATTAAATGGGCAAAATTGACTTTAATATGACTTAGTCCTAAAATATTAAGGGCTAGAATAAAATGTCATCAAATTGTGACCGAAAATACTATAAATCATAACAAATTGTAATAGTCAGGTAACTGCAGGTGGCTTTATGTTTTTAGTAATATGCTTCTTATCTAGTTTACACGAATAATTAAAAAGAGGAATTTGAAATTAAGCAAACACATATTTTTCTTATTTATTCAGGACAAAAAACGATTACATAATAATGCTTAAACCAAATAACAATTTATACATTACATTAGTCTTAATCATTTATGTAACCAGCACCGTTATCCACAAAGTAATATTAAATTGGTAACAATACATAATAATAATAATAATAATAATGATAGTAAACAGAGTGTAAGTGAAAAAGAGAAAACAATAAAGTTGACATACTCAGTAAAATTAAAAACAAAAAGAAACAGCAGGAAAAAAAAAAAGAAAAAATTGCTAACAATAACAAGTTTTTCTTATGAAATATTAAGTAATAAAACTATTGAATGCCTAACAACTTTCTAAGAACGTTCTTACGAAATTGTAGTTGTGATGAAGTAAATAGCTCAATAGTTGAAAAATATGTGTTATATACTTTCATAATACGACTTAATGGGGCGCGTTCATCTGCATTGGTTTTACATAATTTAGGGGCAAACAATTAATGTGTACACATTTCTAATGCGTTTAGAACAACTAGGGATACGGAAATATATTTTGTTAAGTAGTTCATTACAATCTAAATAATTTAAAATTTTTTCGAATAATAGTATTTGATCAAAGTATACCTGTAGTACCTGGCAACATATAACGCACGCACCCTGAGGACTGACGAGAAGATACTGGAGCTGGAAGAAGAGGTAGACAAGTTGCGCTGGCATATTATTGGATTATCCGAGGTCCGAAGAGAGGGGGAGGACACGGCAATCCTCGAGTCCGGCAACTTGTTCTATCACCGGGAGGGCGACCATCTGTCCCAAGGAGGTGTCGGATTTATCGTCCACAAATCTCTCGTCAACAACGTTGTAAAGATTGGGAGTGTGTCGACGAGGGTCGCGTACCTGATACTCAGAATCACCAAACGGTATTCGCTGAAGGTCATTCAGGTTTACGCACCAACCTCGGCACATCCCGATGAGGAGGTGGAGGAAATGTATGAGGATATTTCCAGAGCCATACATTCCTCCAAAACCTACTACACGGTGTTGATGGGAGACTTCAACGCAAAACTGGGCACAAGAGAAAGCGGTGAGCTGAAGGTAGGGAAATTTGGAGTAGGGCAACGGAACCGAAGGGGCCAGCAGCTGGCCGACTTTATGGAGAAAGAGGGACTCTTTATGATGAACTCTTTCTTCCAGAAGCGGCCCCACAGGAAGTGGACCTGGTCGAGCCCCGACGGTTCGACAAAAAATGAGATTGACTTCATTATGACGACCAGATGCCAACTGTTCAGTGATGTCTCAGTGATCGCAAGGGTGAAAACTGGCAGCGATCACCGAATGGTTAGAGGCACACTGAACCTAAACGTTAAGTTGGAGAGGTCTCGTCTAATGAAGTCAACGCTCCGTCCCCCTCGTGCTCTAATCCAGAATCCCGAAACCTTTCAGCTCGAGTTACGTAACCGCTTCCAGTGCCTAGAAGATTGCAATGCAGTGGACGATATGAACGACAAGCTCGTGGAAACTGTCCATGCGGTCGGAGCTAAGTTCTGCAAGACCCGCCGCAGAAGAACACAAAAACTCTCCGATCACACTCTTAATCTCATGGCTGTTAGACGGGAGATGAGGCTGCAATCGTCAACAGATTTGACAGCATACAGGCAACTGAACAGACATCTCCAAATGCATACGGCGAGACTTACGCAACTTTAATACTTCTCGTATTAAAGAAGCGATCGAGCGGAACCAGGGCTCCAAAGTCTTTGCCAGAGATCTGTCTGCCAGAAAGAGCCAACTGTCAAGGCTGAAGACTGAGTGTGGCAACATCGTTTCCGGGACACCTGAGATTTTGAGTGAGATTGAGAGGTTCTATGGGCAGCTGTACACATCATCGTTGGAGCCACACGCAAGTGTGAGTAACGATCCAAGAGCAAGTCTTATCCGACACTATTCCGATGATATCCCGGACGTCAGTCTAAGCGAGATTAGAATGGCTCTCCAGCACCTTAAAAACGGCAGGGCCCCAGGCGAGGATGGAATTACAGCGGAGCTTCTGAAAGCGGGTGGATCACCGGTACTTGAAGTCCTTCAGAAGCTCTTCAATTCCGTCCTCCATGGTGGCACTACTCCAGAGGCGTGGAGCAGAAGTGCGGTGGTCTTGTTCTTTAAGAAAGGCGACAACGCTCTCTTAAAGAACTACAGACCGATTTCCCTTCTGAGCCGCGTCTACGTGCTGTTTTCGAGAGTCATTACGAATCGTCTCGCACGCAGACTTGACGACTTCCAGCCTCCCGAACAAGCCGGTTTCCGAAAAGGCTTCAGTACCATAGACCACATACATACCCTGCGGCAGATTGTACAGAAGACTGAAGAGTACAATCTGCCACTTTGCCTGGCGTATGTGGACTATGAGAATGCCTTTGATTCCGTCGAAATTTGGGCGGTGCTACAGTCCCTTCAGCGGTGCCAAGTTGACTGTCGGTATATCGAAGTGCTGAAGTGTTTGTACAGTAGGGCTACGATGGCTATCCGAGTACAGAACCAGAGCTCGAAACCTATCCAACTGCAGAGAGGTGTAAGACAGGGTGACGTTATATCCCCGAAACTCTTCACCGCTGCATTGGAAGACGTTTTCAAGCTACTGGACTGGAAAGGATACGGTATTGACATCAATGGCGAGTACATCACTCACCTTCGATTTGCCGACGATATAGTCCTTATGGCAGAATCGCTGGAGGACTTAAGCACTATGCTCAATGACCTCAATAGTGCCTCCCAACGGATAGGTCTTAAGATGAACATGGACAAAACAAAGATCATGTTCAATGTCCATGTCACACCTATGCCGGTAGTTGTTGGGAGCACTATGCTCGAAGTTGTTGACGAATACGTTTACCTGGGACAAATAGTCCGACTAGGTAAGTCCAACTTCGACCGAGAGGTCAATCGACGGATTCAACTCGGCTGGGCAGCGTTCGGGAAATTACGGCATATATTTTCGTCAGGTATACCTCAATCTCTAAAAACTAGATTGTACAACCAGTGCGTGTTGCCAGTGATGACTTACGGATCTGAGACGTGGTCCTTCACTGCTGGCCGTATGAGGACGCTTAAGGTCGCTCAGCGAGCTATGGAGAGGGCTATGCTCGGAGTTTCTCTGCGTGATAGACTCAGAAATGAGGATATCCGCAGTAAAACCAGAGTGACCGACATAGCCCAACGGATTAGTAAGCTGAAGTGGCAATGGGCCGGCCATATAGCTCGAAGAACCGATAACCGATGGGGAAGAAAGGTTCTCGAGTGGCAGCCTCGTACCGGTAGGCGTAGTGTAGGGCGACCCCCACTAGATGGAGTGACGACCTGGTAAGACATGCAGGAAGTCGATGGATGCAGGTGGCTCAGGACCGTGCTTTGTGGCATTACTTGGGGGAGGCCTATGTTCAGCAGTGGACTTGTGAAGGGCTGTAATGATGATGATGATGATGATCAAAGTATATTCTTCTTACTTTTAAAGTTTGAATTGAAAACTTTTTTAATAAGTTGCTATACGATGATTTAGCGTGGTAACATTTATAAGAGGAAGAAACTGCTTGTAATTATTCTAGAAGTTCACCGTATTTATTATAATAGGGTTTCAATACTTGTGTTGTATATTCAATTTGTGGTTTGATAAATGATTTAAAAAGTAATAATTAAGATGAGGATCTTTTAAAAAAATTACATGCACGTGCAATAATTCCATACATTTGATACGATTTGTTTGTTATATGGCTGATATGAGCGTTAAAGTTCAGATGTGAATCGTATAGGATGCCTAAATCATTTATTAATGACCCTTTTTCAAAGAAACTGTTAAGAAGTAAATATACGTAATTGTAGATTTTTACGTTTTTGGTAAACGAAATAGATTTACATAGAGGAATGTTTAATTGTAGTTTGTTGATTAGACAATAGTAAGATAACCAGTCAAGATCTTCCTGTAGCTTTTCACAATCTTTAAGGAACTTTACACATCGATAAATTTCCAGGTCATCTGCATATAAAAAAAATTGCAAGTTATAAATATAAGACTTAATATCATTTATATACATTGTGAAGAGACTAAGTATAGATCCCTGTGGCGCACCTAAGGATAAGATTTTCTCGCTTGAAGAGAAGCCATTAACCACAAATTTATGGGTCCTATTAATAATGTAAGAAGAGAACCATCGGAGCAAAATTCCGCGTACACCATTGAACGCTAGTTTTCGAAGAAGGGTAGAATGATCCACCTTATCAAAAGCTTTACAAAAGTCTGTGTAAACAGTATCAGTTTGTACTCAATTGTCCATATTATCAAACAGAGATTTTGTATATAAAATAAGATTATAATGGTCGATCGGTGTTTTACGAAGCCATGTTGTTCTGGAACGAGAAAGTTGTGTAAGCTCGGATATATTGAATTATGTACTAAGCGTTCAAGTACTATTGATAAGGCAGGAAGTAAGGAAATAGGTCTAAATAGGTCACGTCAGTTTTAAAAGTTTTTTTTTTATGAATACAGGGGATATATTCGCCGATTTCCAGACAGTGGGCACCAAAACATCACGCAAACTGCGGTTATATAAATAGAACAGAAGTATGTTTATTGAGTTAGCAGTATGTTTGATATGATATGGGCTGAGATTTAGTTATATCCAAGTTTTTCAGGAATTTTGTCATTCACGGCAAGTTCTCATAGTTTTATTCATATGTTGCTCGTGCCTGTCAATGAATATAATACTATATTTAATTGCCGATGGGCTGAGTCTGCTCAAGCTGTAAGAACTAAAAGGCTAACGGCACTAATATCACAGAAACTGGAACTGGACCTTGTTCCAAAAAATATCCATCCTATAATATCTGCCACCAAATAGCAGCTTACCACATCTTGCACAATGTGTTCCGGTCGACGGGATAAAGAGAGGCAGTATAATTACAGGCTGTGAGGTATTTTATCTTAGTACGCAAAGGTAACAACGCACATTTTTTGAAGTTAGCTGCAGGTGTCCTTAGACTGTAGTAGACTGCAGTAACCATCAGGCGGACTAATTTTTATAGGATAGGGTGACAAAGAAGCTCACAGTCCACCTGATAGTAAGTGGTTGCCCTGACCCATAAACATCTACACCTACATCTATCCTCAATTACGAATCAAAATGCAGACACCTTGTCACCCATGAGGACTAAGATGGAATGCCTCGTTTCCAGTAAAAAGGGTCTCCCTTTCTCTACACTCACCATACGAAACACAGCAGTATGTAGCTGATATTTTACGCTGGTATCATG
Source organism: Parnassius apollo (assembly GCA_907164705.1). Classification (NCBI taxonomy): domain Eukaryota; kingdom Metazoa; phylum Arthropoda; class Insecta; order Lepidoptera; family Papilionidae; genus Parnassius; species Parnassius apollo. The sequence goes on from CAJQZP010001514.1 coordinate 4,339,048, forward strand.
TGAGTGCGTGGCCCTTCCCCGGTCCAGCCGACCCATTCATGCTACACCATAATAGCTGTAGCGTGGCTCTACCACGTATAAAAATTGAAGACTGTAAATTCGTTTGTTATTTAGGTTTAAAAAAATTGCGATGTAAAAGTTTTTTTTTTATAATCCCCAATATCACGAATTCAAATTTTAATTATTTTAACAAAGTTATATCGTTAACAGTGTTTGGATAAATCATTATGCAGATAACCTTTAGCATTATTGAACAGTAAAATTTACAATTTCCGTAGCATTCAATGATCACAATGCAAACAACAATTAAGGTTTGGTGGTTAGCTTATAATTTAGTTCTGTACAAATAAACAATGAGTCCTGTTTGGAATTTTAATTGAAAGGGGAGAATTTATTGTTTTTGTGGTAAGCTTCAAATTTGTTCAGGGAAAATTTATTAAATTTAATGAAAGTTCATGACTGGAGTTTTAAAAATTAGGTTTCCTCACTACATTACTGAGAGTTGTGATTGTTCAAAAGCTTAGTGGGGTTGTAGGCATAGAGTTAATCTCGTTGTTATCGATTTATTAGTTTTGTCTATATAGGCGGTTGTTTGGAGCACTCAATTATATTTATTAAATAATTCAATTTTAAATAAATGATATATTATAATTTTTTTGCTTATGTGTACAACAAATTTATTTATTTATTTATTACTCTATTGGGTATTTATAAAGTATTCTCTTTTGGTCGGGCTGAATAAATATATAAAAGGATAAAATAAACATACATAAGTATACATTAAATATACTAACATCAATAAATAAATATTACATAAATAAATTAAAGCCCAACCAGATCGAAGTCCTTGGCAAGGGAGACCAAACGGCCGAGGTTTAGGGGGAAACTCCGCTTTCTGCATTTGAGCCCGGAGCGGTCCGTCACGGAGTTCCAGTTCCAGTCGCCTCTGATGACCCGAGAGGATGATCGGGATTAGACCATTTGCAGAGACGACTACAGGAATAATTTCGGTCGGCCGACCACCCTACATGTTGGTCACCTCGCGAGCCAGGTCCAGATATTTTGTTTTCTTACCTGATTCGGCTTTCACTAGGTTCTCGTCATATTATATGGCAACGTCAACACTACCATACGTTAAAGTAGCAAACAACACAGCATTGTGAATTGCCACATTCAGACTCTTCACAATAGAGTGTAGGGCCCCAATTACTCTTTTCTTCCTGCGTTCATATCTCCCATCCCTGCTAAATACGCATACCAAATGTAAAAACTTATCTGCTTGCTCGATCAACTGATAGAAACGATAGAAAAAGTCCTTAGGAACCACGATACAGTTTATGTTCTTGAACAATACGGGAATATTATATTTAAAGCTTCCCGAAATAATACAGTCGTTAATATGAGCGCGCATTTCAGTGTCATTTGGTGAGTTACAGGAAAAACTTAATTTGTTAACCTGTAAAGTCGGAACAGACATAAACATGTTCAGAAAAAAAATGTAAACAATGACAAAGTAAGTTTTAGGGATGGTATTAAATGGATACGCGTAGATGAATATGGTTCCTACCTATATAAAGAAACATCCGATGAAATGACACCCTTCAAAAAGTTGGACATTTTAAAAAGAAGATCTCAGTTGCGCAATTCTGTGGAGATTCCGCGTACGAACGGAAAATATGTTACCGTATCAGTGGAAAAAAAGAAAATCTTTGAGACCAACTTAAGTATGTAAAACCGGAATATCGGTACTTCTATGAGTCGATTTTAATTGACAAATAGTATTATTTTGAACCGTTTTATTTTATTGTCAAGAGTGATCTCTGTTTTATTATCTTACGTTTTTATTAATAATGTTTTAAGGAATATTTAAGTAATGTTTACCTTTTTGTAATACTTTAAGTACATAATGTTACTGAACACCTAACTTGAAATAGCAAAAATGCCAAGATTTTTTAAAAATGTTAGTGAAAGAAAGAGTTATGTTCCGTTTTTTCCGAAATAATATACCATAAAGTATTAAAAGTGTTTAATTACTCACGTACTAAATTTTTTTAAGTTTCTTTACCCAACTTTGCATTATAGTTTAAATAAAAAACCAATTTCCTAACAACTTATCTCAAAAAACAAAACTGAAACTTCAATTTTGATTTCCTCAAAATTAGTAGAATGCGAGTTATCACCTTCATCCACTTACGTCTTCAAATAGTTTTACGACTAAAAATTGTATATAAACGCATAAATGTGTCCCTAACAGTACGCCAATGTTTTTGTTGAATTAAATTCGTTATGTAACTTACGTGATAGTTTTGGAACTGCGCCAGACGTGAACTTAATGTCTTAAAATAATGTACGTTGTAGAATATTATGCCTTGATTTTACTTAATGACCTGTACTGCAAAAATGTGATTGCAGTAGAAACTAACTGCAGCATGAATGGGTCAGATCCACTGTGGAAGAATCATACTCTCGGAGTATAACAGGGTAATATAGCAGCAAAATGCTGCTGCATTTTGTATGTCAAGTATATATAGCCGGAGACATATTTATACTGGAAACGTAACTTTATAATTTTACTTTTTATGTTCCTAATCTATCAATTACCCTAAAATATTCCAGCCCAAGTGAAGTGACAAACAAATTTACTGTCCATCTGATGGTAAGTATCTACTACAGTCCATATACACCTACCTGCATGCAACTACAAATAAGGAAAGTTATAACGAAAGTGTTAACATATTTGTTCGTTTACTAACGAACTTTCACTTGGAAATGAGAAACGTAATTGAAACAACCAGTACGTTGCCAACACAAATGAGCTAATTTATTGAAAAATTCTTTGCACCTTATAAAATTAGAAATAATCTCAACATCGAGATTCAGTTATTTCAATTTTTATTATGGCGACATCTAGTGACAAGTTAAACGGTTATATACAGGAGCAAAGAGATTATGAAATATAGTAAATCGATTAGTACAACGACATCTGGTGACAAGCAAATAGTTATACAAGAACAAAAAGATTATGAAAGACGGTAATCTATTAGTAGTACGACATCTGTTGACACAAAATAGTTAAACATTCCGCCCGCCATGGACAGAATGTACATAACAATAATCATGACGGTTTATATAACTACACAATAAACCTTTAATAACTATCTTACAAGTTATGAATAATTCTAACAAAGATTTTTTTTTTTGACACAACGTTAAAATACATAGAGTTACTACATGGATATTAACGATAAATTTAAACAAAAAAAAAAACAATGAATTGAAAGTGCAAAAAACTTATTTAGTTATAGGCAGTATACATAATTTTGAGACAGGTCTTTTAATTTGACTATTCCCACAACGCAAACTAACAACTCGTGTAACACCATCAGTGCCTGTATGTTTCTCAGTTATTATACCATGCAGCCATCTTGCAGGTGGAAGATTGGTCTCCTTGACTAAAACTACGTCACCTAATTTCGGTTCGCAAACATTCTTTCTCCATTTGTGACGTTGGAAAAATTGCGTGAGATATTCATTTGACCAACGCCGCCAAAAATGTTGGACCAATTTTTGGGTGAATTGCCATCGCCTCAGACTACTCACATTGGAATTTTCATAATTAGCATCAGGAACTAATAATAAAGATCCACCCAATAAAAAGTGACCAGGGGTCAGCGGAAAAGGGTCCTGTATGCTATCGCTTAATTGCGATATCGGCCTTGAATTGAGACAGGCCTCAATTTGAGTCAATACAGTTGTGATTTCTTCATACGTCAATGTGGTATCACCAATGACCCGCTTAAGATGAAATTTGGTGGACTTTATACCAGCCTCCCACAATCCACCGAAATTTGGAGCATATGGAGGAATTTTGTGCCAGTTGGTGCCATTAGTAGCTAACCATTCAGCTATTTCTACGGCTACAGTAGAACGCTCAACGTTCAATAATTTGTTGAGCTCTTTTGTGGCACCTACAAAGTTAGTGCCATTATCACTCCATAAATCGGCACAATGGCCTCTTCTAGCAACAAAACGTTTAAATGCTGCTAAAAACCCTTCAGCGGATAAGTCACTAACAGCCTCAAGATGGATAGCTCTTGTTGCCATGCATATAAATAAACAGATATAGCCTTTGGAGGCATGATGACCTCTCCCCCTTTGAAACCCTTATTGCTACGGGACCTGCATAATCTACTCCACTCTGCAAAAATGGTTTACTTGGAGTTACTCTTATTTTCGGCAGATTACCCATAAAAGGTTGATTAGTTCTTGCTGAGTAACGTAAGCAAGTGATACAGTTTCGAATGTAGGTTTTTACTAATGTCTTTATATTAACAATCCAATATTTTGTCCGAATGTAATTTATCATTAGTAATGGGCCACCATGCATTGTTTTTGCATGAGCTTCTGTTATAATCAATTGGGCTAAATGAGACTCTCGAGGTATAATAATAGGGTGTTTCATATCTTGAGTTATTTCGGCCTTATGTAAACGTCCGCCAACTCGCAGGATACCTTGGTCATCCTTAAAAGGACACAAAGAAGCTAGCCCACCTTTCTCGCTCACTCTACCTCTTTTTTCCAGATTTTCAACTTCCCCTGCCAAATATTGCAATTGACATAATTTAATGCAGTCATGTAAAGAGGATTGCAACTCACGACTGGTTAGCCATATCGAAAACTTCGGTTTTGGTTTCATTTTTAAAAGTTGAATAAATCTTTTGCAATAAGAAATTACTCTAAGAAGCTTATGCAGAGACGAAAACCTTAAAAACAAACCTTCAGGCTCAGTGTTTAATTCCGTGACGTAGCATGGTAGGTTTACGAACTTGGATCTTTCTTCCTTTTTCACTTCCGGAACTTCTTGGTTATGGTCAAAATGTGGACTGTATTTAATAGCTACATCTGATAACCAAGATGGACCTTCTTTCCATAACTTGAGATTGAGAATTTCTGACGGCTTCATACCACGAGAAGCGCAGTCCGCTGGATTATCTTTCGAACGTACATGAGACCACTGACTTCTATCTAAGATTGATAAAATCTCCGATGTCCTGTTTGCAACGAAGGTTTGCCATCGGCTTGGATGGCTGCTTAACCAAGCAAGCACCACTGACGAGTCGGTCCAACCATGTATATTATGTTTTGGTATTTTCAACGTTTCAGCAACATCAACCATTAAATGGGTTAATAATTCTGCTCCACACAATTCAAGGCGTGGAATAGATCTTTGAATAATAGGTGCCACTTTTGTCTTAGATGTGACTAAGCTCGTATATATTTCTCCAGTATTTTTGATGACTCTTAAATAAACCACTGCTGCATAGGCATGACAAGAGGCATCGCTGAAGCCATGAAGTTCAACCTTTTCATCGTTGTCTCTTGTATAAATCCATCGTGGAATAGTGAAACTAGAAAGATCAATTAAGTTGCTACGATATGTCAACCACTCTTGTAAAAGTTTATCTGGAAGCTCCTGATCCCATTCAATGCCCGACATCCAAAGTTTTTGAATAATAACTTTAGCACTAATTATTACAGGTGATATCCAGCCAAGGGGGTCGAATAAACGAGCAATATCTGCCACTACTTTCCTTTTAGTCAAAGGGGTAATCAAAGCAGGGAGTTTAACCAAATACTCAAAAATATCTAATTCGCTATTCCAGTTTAGACCAAGAACTTTTCTAACTTCCTTTACTCCCTTTTCAACTCCTATGTCAACATTTTTTTCGTTATCTTTATCCCCTTTAAGTTCTCCTACCTTTTCCAACAGTTCTTGACTGTTGCTTCCCCATTTTTGTAGCTCAAAGCCTCCCATTCGCATCAAGTATTTCATCTCTTTATAAACTGCTATTCCTTCTTCAACCGACTGACAACCAGTCATGAGATCGTCCATATAAAAATCTTGGGTAATTCTGTCCCCGACTGATTTAAAGTTCTTTCCTTCATCGACGGATAGCTGTTGTAATACCCTTACAGCAAGATAGGGAGCAGAATTTGTGCCAAATGTAACCCTTAATAGTCTATAATATTGAAGGTTTCCAAATTGATCCCGCCAGACAATGCGTTGAAAGTCGCAATGTTCTTTTGCCACCTTTATCTGACGGTACATTTTTACCACATCAGCAACTAAAATTATAGGATGTTGTCGCCAACGCATCACTATATGCCGCAAATGAGGTTGTAATGTGGGCCCTACTAAAAGATCGTTATTTAGTGATACTCCATTACTCCCCTTACAGGAGGCATCGAAAACAACACGTATTTTGCTGGTAGTCCTATCTTCTTTCACCACAGCGTGATGAGGTAGATAAACTACATGAACATCTTCCCTTTCCTTCTCAGACACTAACTCCATATGACCAAGATCAAGATATTCCTGCAACACTGCGGAATATTGTGTCTTTAACTCAGGATTCTTGTCCAACTTCCTTTCTAACACATGTAATCTTCTAGTAGCTATCTCCCTCGAATTTCCATATTTGCTGCTAGGATCTTCATCCCTAAACGGTAAATAAACCACATAACGTCCAGAGTCGTCCCTAGAGGTTGTATGTGAAAAGATCTCTTCACACTTTTGTTGCTCTGGAGTTAATATTTTACTCTTCTTGTAGGAAAAATCATCAGACTCTATTTCCCAAAATCTTCTTAAGACCTCATTTTCATCTGCATAGGAATGCATACTGACGATCCTATTACTGGAGTCACTCTCCGATTCATTAGAAAAATTTGTATCAATTTTTCCTGAAAGAATCCATCCAAATTTAGTGTTTTGAGCCACTGGTGATCCTTGTGGACCATTTATTAGACCGTTTTCTAGTATTTGTCCGTATACTTCTACTCCCAGTAATAAATTTACTTTATTAGGTATATAAAATTTAGGATCAGCTAAATGCAACTTAGATAGTTCCGACCACAATTGAACGGCAACCTTCCTTGAAGGTATGAATGCTGTCAATTTGTCTAAAACATGTAGTTTTACCCTTATCATAAAAGAGGGATTATAGATTGACTGTAGATTAGCAATAACTACATGTTTCGATACTATGCCCTCCTGCCCTCCTACTCCTGAAATTACAACCTTCGTCGGAATCTTTTTCAATCCAAGCGTTTGAACTGCGTTCTCAGTAATAAAAGACGCTTGGGATCCCTGATCTAAAAGGCATCTAAAAGTAATTCCAACCTCATTTTTTGACAAAACCTTTATTAAGGCCGTAGCCAAAAGAACATGACTATGAATATTTGAAAAACATGAGGTTATACTAGTTGACTCATTTGGTTGAACAGTTTCTGTCACCGTATTAACGGCACTAGACTCTGCTTTTCCGTTCGCTACTTGATTTGACTTTCGGTTTGGATGTAACAATGAGTGGTGTTTTCTTTTACATATATGGCACTTAGAGGTTTGGCGACAAAAATAAACTGAGTGGTTATTTCCCAGACAATTAAAGCATAAATTATTGTTTCGAACAAAGTTTTGCCGATTGTCATAATCCTGTCGAGCAAATTCTTTGCAATGTGCAATTTTATGAGATCCTCGGCAAAATTGGCAATTATTTAAAGAGCTTCTAGATGAATCAGTCTTAAGTGAGTGTAAAACACTCTGTTTAGAAATAGACCTTGTTTTTACCTTTGTATCCAAAAACTCCAATGATCTAAACCGATTTTCTAAAAACTTTGTAAAGTCATCGAAATTGGGTAGATCATCGGACGCACTTATGGTAGATTCCCATAACTTACGTGTTTCATTATCTAATTTTGCACTAACAATGTAGATTACAATAACATCCCACGACTCTACTGACACGCCTATATTCTTTAAACCGTTTAAGCATTCTACAGTAGTATCAAGCAGTTCCTTTATGGAGCGTGAAGATTCAGAAATATTTGGTTGACTCATGAATCTCTTTAATAAACAATTCGCGAGATATTTTTTATTATCATATCGCTTATTTAATAAAGTCCAAGATTCTAAATAATTAGCAGCTGTTACAGGAATATGTCTTAAAAGTTGTTCTGCCTCACCTATTAAATGCGCCTTAAGATAATGCATCTTTTGAATATTCTCAATAGATGCATTTTTATGTATAAGCGTTACAAATAAGTCCCTAAACGTTGTCCACTCGGTATACTTTCCACTGAAAGTTGGTATGGATATCTTTGGAAGCTTAACATTTGTACATTCTAAACCTTTTTTCAAAGTTAGGTTTTTCAATTTTATGAACCGATTCTAACTTAGCAAGCTCATCTCTTAACACAGTTTTAGTTTCTATATATGCATTTTCTGTTTCATCATAAATATTGTTTTTAATGTAATCACTTTCGAACAATTCTCTTTCCCCGCACTTTTCAATAAGACGAGCATGTGTTTCAAGAAACTGCGTCCATTGTGCATCTAAATTTTGTATACGAATTTCAATATATGTTGCATTAATTCTTTCCTTCGGAGACTTTTTGTAATTAATTAAAGTTCTTTTTATTCTACTTTGAATGTCTATTTGAACCTTAATAAAGTTATCCATTTTAAGTTAAAAGCGACTGAGACTTAGAAGCAAAATTATTAAAGTTCAAGATGACACAAATCTTAATTTAAGTTATTGTATACTAGTGAATAATACAAGTATATTATTTCGTTTACAAATTAAAATCATAGGCCGTTCAAAACTAATTTACAAGTAAATTGACACGTGGAACAAATCGTACATGTTTAATTTTCTTACAAGTTATTCCGTATGAAGTTAACATACAGAAAATTTTACAAGTTCCATATAAGACAAAATTTTTCACAAGTGTTTAAGAAATAACACATTAAGGCGAAATCCAGCATAGGTTCCCCGTATAATCACTTTCTTTATAATTATTCTAAGTCTCAAATAATTGAACATTAAATTTTTACAAGTCTAAAATTTACTTAACTATTAGGCAACCTTGCAACACTTTACTTAATGTCCAAATACAACTGCAACATAAACAATATAAAGTACTCACGGTTTTATTTTCTTCACGTCACTTATACACACCAAACCTCCTTATGATGTAATTATCTCCAATTACGTATTGCTCGAACTTCACTCTTCCACCAATGCTGCTGACTGACAGATGACGTTTGCTTCTTGTCACTGTCACTTTTTTCGTCGTTTGACTTCACTTCCCTCTAGCGCAGCTTGGTTGATACTTACGCCGACCTTCCTTTCCCTCGTCCAATGAAGTTGGATATACACTACACTCCCACTTCACCGGGAAGCACTTCAGTGACGGTCCGCCACTGCTTTCTGTGCTTGATTCAAAAAAACTCCGGAAGGCGCAATGATTGACACTTCCTTAATATCCTGCTCGAAGGACCTTACTGTTCGTTTACTAACGAACTTTCACTTGGAAATGAGATACGTAATTGAAACAACCAGTACGTTGCCAACACAAATGAGCTAATTTATTGAAAAATTCTTTGCACCTTATAAAATTAGAAATAATCTCAACATCGAGATTCAGTTATTTCAATTTTTATTATGGCGACATCTAGTGACAAGTTAAACGGTTATATACAGGAGCAAAGAGATTATGAAATATAGTAAATCGATTAGTACAACGACATCTGGTGACAAGCAAATAGTTATACAAGAACAAAAAGATTATGAAAGACGGTAATCTATTAGTAGTACGACATCTGTTGACACAAAATAGTTAAACAATATTTGTAAATACCACTGAGGACTAAGGGGAAATACCCCACAATCTGTTATTATACTGACTCTCTATACCCTTCGGACCGGAACACAGCAGTGAAATTATTGCTATTTGACAATATAAATAGGAAATTTGGTGATAACCACCCAGAGGGATCGTAGACAAAAAAGAAGACCTTACACGAAGTATCTTGTTTACTTATTTAAAGTATAAAAAATAAAGTTACAGCGCATACTTCGGTACCAGCAGTATGCTGCTGGGCACAGGCTGCTTCTTGTTTTTGAGAGGGTTTTAGGGCAAAGAAATCACCTCTATTCTGCCCCAATGCGTGTTGACGAATTTCCCCTGTCTTAGAATTATTTTACCTACTTGCTGTTACCGGCGGCTTCGCCCGCATGGTCATTGGAACTATCCATTGCTTTTTGAATTGAAAGAAAACTGAGTTTTATAGATTTGTCAGAGATGCAGCAATTAAAAGGAAACTGAGCAAAATTTATCCGTCAGCCTATTTAAATATTTTGAAACGCAGCGTATAGGAAACCATGAAAATAGCCTATTTATTCCAAATGGTAATGGGATATTTTTTATTTAAAGGAAACTGAGCATAATTATCCGTCAGGGATGCAGACTTTTGAAAAAAAACTGAGCTAAATTGATTCGTCAGAGATGCAGTTTTCTGAATTTCTGAATTGAAAGGAAACTGAGCCAAATAAAAGATCCGTCAGAGATGCAACCTTTTGAGTTGAAAGGAAACTAAGCTAAATAGGAAATTCTGAATTGAAAGGGAAGATCTGTGGGAATTCTGATTAACTGATTGTGGGAATTTTGGAAAAAAACTAACTGAACACTACTTTAAGACGCTACATCAAAACCGATCCAAGAAAATACACAAATCCGAAAATGAAAGCCAATATAAATCCATTCAACATTAACCAAATCACAAAGCAAATAACAAACAACCGAAATCGAAAGCAGGTAATCGAATAAGCTACGAAATAGAAACAATTTAAGCGTATAGGTACCGTATACACTATAAGTTGACGCGCGGCTCAACGGCGGAAGTTAAGTACATGTCAGGAAAAATTTCGTTACCACGTTTTAAAAACCTAGTAACGACATCTAGCGGAATCAATTTAAACTATGTATACGTTAGTTAATAAGAACTCTCAAAAAATATTTTTCTTATAATTTTCCACGATTTTTCTTATTGTAATACCGATTCATTCATAACCACATATAAGAACTGTATTCATTTCCGGTCAATAAATATTACAAAGGCTTATTAATAAGGCTTACTAAGAGCTGTTTTTACCAAAGTTAAGTAATAGTTTAGGGTGAAAGCGTGACAGGTGGTGATAGTACTTCTGATCCATACTTATAATCACGCCTGTAACCCTTGCGGGGTAGGCAGAGCATCAACAGATTACTTAATATCGTCTGCGAGTTTATCGCCTATTCTGTGAATTACAATGCACCAAAACGTTTGAAGAAAATCAGCTGGTGAATTTTATGTTTTTTATCGCTCTCTTCCCGGTCCTGCGTGGAAAAATACAGATCCATACATTTTTTATCTCAATTTAGGTAAAAAGACATAATAATCCAGATATTCTGACCTTCTGTGTTCGTCCATCGTACCGTCCTCCGTCTTGTAGAATCACGGTGGCGCCACCTAGCTGAATTTAATTTTGCAACATATTCGATTTTCCTACGGGAATAAGATGTTTTTCCGCGGAAAAAGTAGCCTATGTCACTTTACAGCCACCGAACTATCCCCGTGCAAAAAATCATGCCATGCCGACGCTCTGTTGCGACTTGAAACAAGGACAAACAAACAAACAAACAAACACACTTTCGCATTATGATTTCTTATATTTACGCGAACACTACACATTGAAATAATACTAGTTTTTACGGAATTTATCGCGTATATTTAACTTTTTAAATACCCGACGTTTCGAACGCTCTACAGCCCTCATGGTCACGGGCGGAACTGAGATGTTCAACGTCCATATGTCATAGTTAACCGCGGTTACCATAGATTAAAATTTAAGTTTGACTATAATTTTTGCAAGGAAACATTAAATAAACGCGAAATTAGTAAATATAACGAATGCAAAAACAAACATATAGAAAAATACCAAAAATTAACGAACAAGTCAAATGTCAAACATCTGAATCAATGCCAGAACCAAAAGCAACCATTGACAAACACAGATCATAGATTAATCGCGCTCTATAATCTGTCAAAACAAACACTGGATGATGAAACAATTAGGGTTTTATCCAAAGGCCTCAACTTTGCTATTACACCCCGCACGACGAAGAAATTATCTGTAGTGTCGAGGACTGTTAATTTAAAAACAATATGCGGAAAGAAGATTTGGAGGCGATACGTCAAGACATTTCGTCTATGTTACGTCGATGTTTAGTGCCTAAACCGAATTTTCTCAAAGACGAATTTATAGCGTTAAAGAACCTACGCAATAAACCAGAACTTACGATTCTCCGCGCAGATAAGGGAAACGCCACGGTAGTCACGGATACGTCAGATTATAATTCTAAAATACAAGAACTTTTGTCGGATGTAAGTACTTATAAAAAAGGTTAAAAACGACCCAACAAATAGCACACTAAAAACAACTAGTGACCTCATAAAGAAACACTCCGAAAAATTAAATCTGGATGTAAAATGGATAATACCTACGTGCGCCAAATCACCAAAATTGTATGGGTTACCAAAAATACACAAGCCCAATGCTCCATTACGCCCTATAGTGAGCCAAATCGATTCACCAACTTACAGATTGGCTCAACATTTAGCAAAAATACTCTCACCGCTCAGGGGACATACAAGAGCACACATAAAGTATTCCTACCATTTTTTCAGCGAGATTAAAGACCTACATTCTTTTCATTCATCATTTCATTTCACTGGCAGACAATGAAACTATGGTCAGTTTTGATGTGCAGTCATTGTTTACATGCTTACCTGTTGAAGACTGCATCTCAATTGTAACTAGAAGGCTGGAAGAAAACAACATGCCCGTAGAATATGCAGTATTACTCAGACACTGCCTTACATCTGGCTACCTATTGTGGAAAGAGGAGTTCTACAAGCAAGTAGATGGTGTGGCGATGGGCTCACCTGTATCTCCCATTGTCGCCGACATATTCATGGAAGACTTTGAGTAGAAAGCCCTGCTTAGTTCTCCCATAAATCCAAGATTCTACAAGCGGTACGTAGACGACACTTTCACAATTCCAACTTTAGATAAAGTAACTGCATTTTTAGACCATCTTAACTCTATAAATTCTAAAATTCAGTTTACAATGGAGTTAGAGGCAAAAAATTCCTTAGCTTTTCTAGATGTGTTAGTAATTCGGAATCCTGATAACACCTTGAGCCATACTGTGCATAGAAAAAAGACCCATACAGATAGATATTTAAAGGGTGATTCTCACCACCAACCTTCACAGTTAGCTACCGTGGGTAAATCTTTGTTTCAGAGAGCACGAGGGATCTGTGACAGTAAACACCTGGCTGCCGAGCTCCACCATGTCAAGCAAGTTTTGCATGACAACGAGCTTCGAGTCCCGCGCCTACGTCATAGTGAACGAGTGAAGCCGGCCACAGTCGAGCGTGTACCTGCTGTACTGCCATATGTTAGAGGAGTCACTGACAAGATTGGCTAAATCTTGAAGCGCGCTTCCATCAAAACATACTTCAAGCCGCTGAAGAAGATTGGTCAGTTTTTACCATCAGTCAAGTGTAATGTCCCTCTGCAAGATGCAGGAGTGTACAAGCTTGATTGTGAATGTGGTCTCTCCTACATAGGACAAACTAAAAGATCAATAAAAACCCGCGTTAAAGAACATATAGCTGATGTGAAGAATCGACGCTCCGGGAAGTCTGCAGTCTGTGAACACGTACAGGATCGCCCCCGTCACTACATCAGATTTGATACACCGCAAATCCTTGCTAAAGAACACCGATTCCTTCCAAGAATGATTCGCGAGGCTATTGAAATCAAAAAACATCCTAATTTCAATAGAGAAGATAGCTGGGTGCTACCATCTGCTTGGGATCCTATAATAAATAAAATTAAATCCCAACCCAAGCATACAACTGCAAGACTTCAAGATACCATAAGTTCATACTGTATAGATCGGAACAAAAGTAAAATTTTAATCTATGGTAACTGCGGTTAACTATGACATATGGACGTTGAACATCTCAGTCCCGCCCGTGACCATGAGTGCTGTAAAGCGTTCGAAACGTCGGGTATTTAAAAAGTTAAATATACGCGATAAATTCCGTAAAAACTAGTATTATTTCAACACTTTCTCATTTATAATATTAGTATGGATTTCCTACCTCAGATGTAGGTTTTCTCACTATGTTTTTCTTCACCGCCGAGTACGTGATAAATCAGCACTTTAAATTGCAACTAACAAATTCATTGGTGTCGGCTAGAATTAAGTCCAGGTTGCTCGCGTACAGCGAAATTTACAGCGAGCGTTTAGCTCCTGAGCTACATCGGTTTACTTGTTTTTTTTCTATAAATATACACAGTTTAGTGAAGTTTTTATAACCTCAATTGGTTATTAAGTTCAAGGAAGAATGTGTCATATGTAAACAGACTCACAGAAAATAGATCTTTAATCGTAAATACTCACCTGGTTATCAGCTTTAGAAAATTCGTATAAATATTATTAATAAAAGTTTTGATTGATAAAAATCGGTGGACAATTCCTTGCTCTAGGACCCTTTCACAAATGGGCGGAGGCCTGTGCCTGTGCTGGAGAGCCACTCTATTCTGGCTCAGACTGACGTCCTGGATATCATCGGTATAGTATCGGATAAGACTTGCTCTTGGATGGTTACTCACACTTGCGTGTGGCTCCAACGATGATGTGTACAGCTGCCCATAGAACCTCTCAATCTCACTCAGAATCTCAGGTGTCCCGGAAACGATGTTGCCACACTCAGTCTTCAGCTTTGACAGTTGGCTCTTTCTGGCAGACAGATCTCTGGCAAAGATTTTGGAGCCCAGGTTCCGCTCGATCGCTTATTTAATACGAGCAGTATTAAAGTTGCGTAAGTCTCGCCGCATGCATTTGGAGATCTGTCTGTTCAGTTGCCTGTATGCTGTCAAATCTGTTGACGATTGCAGCCTCATCTCCCTTCTAACAGCCATGAGATTAAGGGTGTGATCGGAGAGTTTTTGTGTTTTTCTGAGGCGGGTCTTGCAGAACTTAGCTCCAATCGCATGGACAGTTTCCACGAGCTTATCATTCATATCGTCCACTGCATTGCAATCTTCTAGGCACTTAAAGCGGTTATGTAACTCGAGCTGAAAGGTTTCGGGATTCTGGATTAGAGCACTAGGGGGACGGAGCGTTGACTTCATTAGACGAGACCTGTCCAACTTAACGTTTAGGTTCAGTATGCCTTTAACCATTCGGTGATCGCTGCCGGTTTTCACCCTTGCGATCACTGAGATATCACTGAACAGTTGGCGTCTGGTCGTCATAATGAAGTTAATCTCATTTTTTGTCGAACCGTCGGGACTCGACCAGGTCCACTTCTTGTGGGGCCACTTCTGGAAGAAAGAGTTCATCATAAAGAGTCCCTCTTTCTCCATAAAGTCAGCCAGCTGCTGGCCCCTACGGTTCCGTTGCCCTACTCCAAATTTCCCTAACTTCAGTTCACCGCCTTCTCTTGTGCCTAGTTTTGCGTTGAAGTCTCCCATCAATACCGTGTAGTTGGTTTTGGAGGAATGCATGGCTCTAGAAATATCCTCATACATTTCCTCCAACTCCTCATCGGGATGTGCCGAGGTTGCTGCGTAGACCTGTATGACCTTCAGCGAATACCGTTTGGTGATTCTGAGTATCAGGTACGCGACCCTTGTCGATACACTCTCAATCTTTATAACGTTGTTGACGAGAGACTTGTGGACGATAAATCCGACACCTCCTTGGGACAGATGGTCGCCCTCCCGGTGATACAACAAGTTGCCGGACTCGAGGATTACCGTGTCCTCCCCCTCTCTTGGGACCTCAGATAATCCAATAATATGCCAGCGCAACTTGTCTACCTCTTCTTCCAGCTCCAGTGTCTTCTCGTCAGTCCTCAGTGTGCGTGCGTTATACGTTGCCAGGTCGAGTCGTCGTAGGTGGCAACCGAACCTCCACCGGAAATTCTTAGCACCCCCTGCCCCGCCGTTACCATGGTCGCCACCGTAGCCAGGAATAGCGGGGCTGTCTGGGACTGGGGGCTGTTTGTTTGCTTCGTTGCTCATGGGGGGATATTTGCCATAGTTGCCACGCTTGGCGAGCGGGTTGTCAACCGCAGTTTTTTATTATCTTATTGTTGTTATTAGGAAGATGCTGCTGTCCATCTCATGCCTGTCTCCCTCTGTCGCCTCTTACGACACCCACGGGAAGATATGGGGTAGTGGATATTCTCAACCGCCACTACAAGGCAAGCCTTTAGCCTGCAATAAAGAATAAATTATATTAGATCTTGCATGAAAACAAAACGGAATTACTTGTAATAAATCATTTAGATACATATTTTAGCTATATATTTGAAAAGGTTCATATTGCGCGCAACGCCTAAGTTGACGTCATGTACCCGGCACTAGCGCCATCTGTGTCGGGTAATGGAGCGAGGAGAGCTTTCCAGAAAATGACATCACTAATCCTTCAATTGACAGCGGTCACCTAGTATCGAAACGAAGAATTAAGCTTCTAGAAGCCCGACACTCGAACTTTCGGCGCCTAGTCGATTGGCGCGCGTATTTACTTGAATATTCTGGATGTTTCGGTGACAATATGTTTTAAAGGCGCTGCAAGATGCGATCGAGGAAGAATTGAATTCGGCGAGACAAGCGAAGCTTCGGAGCGAAATAAAGTGAATCAGTGTGGTTAATTATTAGTGTTCTAAGTTTTAATTAGTGTAAAGTGAATTAAAGAGTTAATTTTGGTAATTCAATCGGCAGTTTTTATTGTCACGAAGCTCGTAACAATTGGTGTCAGAAGTGGGATTAAATCATGCCGATTTTAGCTAAGGAGGAAACGAAGACTATCCGTACCCGAAATCAACGCCAGCATGAGACGGACCAGAGACGATTTCGTGGTGCAACGCCGCAGACGTCAGAGGGCCAACTGCCAGCCACGGAGGCACGTCAGCAGCTTCTACACCTGCAGTACCTGACTTAGGTGCTCTGATGGTGATGCTGCAGAAGCAGGCCCGTCGGTTGGAGGAGCAGCTGAAGCGCGGACAGGAGGAAAAGGCCCGTCGTCAAGAGGAACAGGCCCGCCGACAGGAGGAACAGGTCCGTCGGTTAGAAGATCAGCAGGCGAACAGGCTCATCGGTCGGAAGAGCAGATGCTCCTCATGAAGGACCTTCACGCTACCTTTGGGAAAGAGATAAGGGAGATGAAGGATAGGGTTGCTCAACACGACAACCGCCTGTCGGAAGCTAAAACCAGAATCGAAGAATATAAACCCGAATCAACCATATGAACAATCGGGTTGACAACGTGATGGCTGACGTGAAGAAAACGCTGGACGACCTCAAACTTGGGGATGGAACAACAGCTCCCGTAGTAGCTACAACACTTTCGCTACGTGGATTCAAAGTGCCGCCGTTTGACGGGACTTCTTTCTGGTCGGCCTACAAAATCCGAGTTCGAGGCCGTCATGGAGGCGAACGGCTGGAATAAAAACCAAGCCATGACTGCACTCACCTTAGGCCTGCGCGACCAAGCAACTAAGAAGAAAGTGCTGACCCGGGTTACCGAAAGACAAAAAGCACCAACAAAAACAGGAACCCGCGGGGCGGAAAAAAAAAAGGAACCACTCTCGACGGCATCCGCGACATTGAAGTCAGAGCTGCTGTGAGGCTCGGGCACCACGAGACGCTTAAGAACGCCTTGGCCCAATGGAGGTGGAAGCCGTGCGGCAGGATCTTCGCTCCCATCGCGTAAGGGAGGTTGCAGCATCTACGGTTCGCGATAAAGGATACAGCCCTAGGTGCTCTGGCTGTGGGGAAAGAGGCCATCTTAGATCCAGCTGCCCTAAGCGAACTGTAGAAAATCTCGATCGATCGATCGATCTCGAGAGGGTAGCAGCTAACGGCACCACCTGGAGGCAGCAGGATCATCGCTCCTGTAATTTGTGTTTATATATATATATATATATATATATATATATATATATATATATATATATATATATATATATATATATATATGTATATATATATATATACACTAGACTACTGACGTTATTTAAAACCCAACACTACCAGTTCATCGGCGTTCTGCCTGGGTTCGGTCGCGGGCCGCGTTCAAAAATATGTGGTATTCAAATTAAGTACGAAAATGAATAATAAATAATATTTAACTTATATTAAAAAAATGTGTCGTTCTGAACTCAAGAAAGAGCCACTTATCTGGGATATCAGTCGTGATGATTATAATATGCACAGTTTTGGGCTTGGCTTTTCTCTACAGTGTATACAAAATATACAAAAGTTGCCATACAAGCTGGATGCGGAATGAGATGGTAATGCACAATTTGCGTCGTTCTTTTGTGCGGTCCCCGGACCCAGGACCTCGTGTACCCCGTGTTTGCTGTGAATGCCGCCACGAGGACCGCCGTGAGACAACGAATGCGTCAAGTTGAAAATATGAGGTTTAAATTGAAAAATATGTTATAGTTTAAGTTTAAAAAAATAATAAAAACTATAACCTTAAAATATTTTGATAACGATTTTTTAACTGTTTTTGTTTTCATGTCTAGTGAAATAATAATAATATATGAAAAATTTAAAAATATTAAAAATAATTTAGTTAAATTAAGTTATGAAACGATAAAAGCATTTTGAAACAAAAACTTAAGGAATCAGTACAATTAACGTAAAGAATTTGATGATTGTTTGATAATTTTAAATAAAGATATTGAAAGTAAACAAATTAAAAGTAAGGCACTAATTGAAATACAATCATATTGCGATTTAATTAAGGGTTTATATGTACGAATAGAAAACTTTTGTAGTAAGGATTACAGCTCTCAATCAACTTCCAAGGGCACTATTCAAAGTGAAATATTCACCATGGAAAGTTTCGACTTTAAAACCGCTGTGTCACTCCTGCCAGTGATGACGGGCGAGGAATCGGTCATCAAAACCTTGATGGACTCGATAGAGTTATATAGCTCTTCGCTAAAAGAAGAAGGTAAGTCTACATGTTAACAAAATTTGTGTTAAAGACTCGTTTGAATGAAGGCGCTAAGTTACGCCTATTAGATTCCTATGACTCATGCGAGGCGCTTATAAGTGATATACGGAACCACCTTTTAACAAAGAAATCTTGCACTTCCATTCATAACGAACTAATGCAAATAAGGCAAAATAGTAGTTCCCTAGATAATTATGGCAATGAAATCGAACAATTATTCGTAGATTTGACGATTTCCCAAGCCGATGGTGACCAAAACGCGCATAAAATTGTACGTCCTATAAATGAAAAGATCACTATTAAAAGTTTCACAAATGGCCTGCGAAATCGACAACTCAGTATTATTTTGTCAGCACGTAATTATAGTACGTTAAAAGAAACAATTAGAGCTGCAAAGGATGAAGAGGCGTCTTGTGTTCGACCTAGCGAGTACACCAAACCATCGATTTATTTCGGGAATCGAGGTGGTTCAAGAACGCGTAAAAATTTACGTGGTAGGTATACATCCAATAATGTACCACGGCAAACATACCCTTTGCATACCCAAGCAAAAAATAACGTGAACTGGAGGAAACCGGTACCCCAAAAGTTTTCGCGTGGAAATCAACAACACCGCCGGATAAATATAATTAATGATATGCGTTTGTAGTTTTATTATAATGCTCATGTGACCTGATGAATAAGAACTATAGTATAGCCGAGTTGTTAAAAATCCGAAATTTTAGAAAGAACCTAATAAGCGCTCGCAGAAGATTTATATATTATAATAGATTGAATTGGAATTAACATGTAAAAGTAATGCGATTTTATATATTAAATGCGAATGTGAACAGTGAAACAATTGAAAGTGCTCCGATGGTGTTTTTGTTTTATTTATTTATTGGGTCTACCAGCGATTTTACATTGCGTACGTTACATAAATATTTCTTAAAGTATTTACATTACATGCACAGGGTATGTAAATTCATTTAAAGGTAAACACTTCATGGTATTTTTGCTAGTATTACTACGAATTATATGTAGTATGGTGAGTACTCATACCAGAACCGCGGATTTTTTCGTGGTCAAAATGCCCAGCGAGTTCATTTTATAACACCAGAATATCGCGTATCGCAAAGTTCTGATAATATTGAAATTAACCCTAATAACGATAATAATGAAAATAACTTAGAATTTTTTCGAGACCAATAGTATATTTAGTTGCGAATATAGTAATTGTGTTTAGTTAGCAATAGATGGTATCAAATGTAGATGGCTCGTAGATACCGGCGCTTCCCTATGTGCGATTAAATATGACACGCTTAGTAAACTAAACATTTCATTACAAAAGAAACCGATTACAATAAACGGAATTGGAGGCAAATTACGAACCGTGGGATTTGTTGATTTAACATTGTCTGTTAACGGACTGAAATTTAATAATAAGTTTCATGTTATAAAGCAGTTGCCGTGTGAAACTTCTGGAATTTTAGGTATAGATTTTTTACGTATGTTTAATTGTAGCATAAATTTTGAATTGAATAATATTACACTGCATAATATGAATGAATTAGTAACTTTACCTTCGCATATGGGTATTTTGGGAAATAATAATTATTTGAGTATACCTCCGAGATGCGAGAATTTATTTTATATCAATGCGAGTATGAAAGAAGATTGTGTTGTCTTTCCGAAAGAGTTATGCGAGGGAGTTTTTCTATCTGGTGGAATTGTTAAAGCGAATAACGGGAAAATACCAATAAAAATATTAAATACACGAGAGGATCAGGTCAATCTTAGTTATTTTAGGCCTGAAACCGATAGTTTACATAATTATTCAATTTGTAAGTTTGATAAAAGTCTCATTAATCCCGAACGCGTTCATAAAATGTTAATTTACTAAATTTGGATCATTTAAATAAAGAGGAAAAATCTTCTATTATATATATTTGTGCAAAATTTTCCGACTTTAATTATATTTTTATTGCCAGGAGATCAATTAACAACTTGTAATTTATATGAACATAATATTCAGTTAAAACCTAATATTGACCCAGTGTATGTAAAACAGTATCGATTACCCTATTCTCAGAGGAACGAAATAGAAACACAAGTCAAAAATATGTTACAAGACGGAATTATTGAACCAGCTTGTAGTGAGTGGTCAAGTCCTACACTTCTTGTACCCAAAAAGCCAGAAAATGGTGAGGACAGGAGCTGGCGCTTGGTTATCGATTTTCGAAAATTAAACAACTATATTGTAGATGACAAATTTCCGTTACCCAATATTACAGACATATTAGATTCTTTATCAGGAGCAATGTATTTTACCCACCTTGATCTCAATCAAGCTTTTTACCAATTAAGCCTTAATTCATCTAGTAGAAGGTATACGGCTTTCAATACACCCTCTGGTCAATATCAGATGACCAGAATGCCAATGGGCTTAAAGACAAGCCCAAGGTCCTTTTCTCGTGCTATTACGAGTACAATATCCATGGCTGGTTTAAATTACGAAAAAGCGCTCACTTATTTAGACGACCTCATTTGTTTTGGCAGAAACTTAGATAACCATAATAAAAATTTAATGGAAATATAATCGTGCTTAAGAAAAGTAAACTTAAAGTTAAACCCGAAAATATGTATTTTCCTAAAAAAAACTTCTTTATCTTGGCCATGTTGTTTCTTCCGAAGGTATTAAGCCTGACCTAAAAAAGATATCAGCATTACAAAATTACCCAATTCCTTAAAATACCAACGATGTAAAAAGGCTAGTAGCGTTTGCGAATTACTATCGAAGATTTATACCAAAATTTTCTGAAATCGTTTTACCTCTGAACAATTTATGTCGCAAAAATGTTAAATTTCATTGGAATAAAAACTGTAAACTATCTTTTTCAACGCTTAAAAATGCTTTAACGACTCCTCCCATACTTCAGTATCCAAATTTTGACCAAAAATTTATTTTAAAAACTGACGCGTCTAGTTTTGCTATAGGCTCCGTTTTATGTAATTATGATGGACGACCGGTTGCATATGCTAGCCGCACTTTAAACAAAGCCGACAAAAACTATCCTACTATCGAAAAGGAATTATTATCGATAGTATGGGCAGTAAAATACTCGACCTTATTTATATGGACGCGAATTCATTATTGAAACGGATTATAAGCCTCTCGTATATTTATTCAACATGACAAATCCGTCAAGTAGACTTACGAAGTTTAGGTTATTGCTCGAGAAGTATAAGTTTGTTATCACGTATGTAAGGGGAGCTGACAATGCAGCTGCAGATGCTTTGTCACGCATCCAAATTTCGAGTGAAGATTTGAAAGAAATGAATGAATAGGTCATATCTGTTCTAGCAAGAGCGCAAAGAAAGCGAATAAATAAAAAAAATTGCTCAAGATAAGAGTGACAACCCTACGGCGGATAAGGTTACCACCAACGATTGGACTAATTACCCAAAAGTCGTGGGAACACTTAAACAACCGAAGGATTGCACTGAATTATTATTTGTAGACGAAAAAGAATGGAAAAAGATAGAAAGAGTGAAAGAAAAGTTCTATTCTAACTCTAAGTTATTTTGTTTTGTCTCAGCAAAGTCAACAATTTATGTAAATCCTTCTTTCCTATCATATTGTGCACGAGATTCCTTTGTGAGGGAGTTGGATTAATTTTGTAATAAGCGAAAGATAGATCGTCTGTATATTATACAAAATAATAATAACAATATATTAATTAAGGAGTTAACTCGTATTATAAATGAGACACCAAATAGGTCCGGACCGCGAATATTAATTTTAAATGGTGTCCATAAAGTCGACGATCGTGAGACAAAACGCATAATATTAAACGAATATCATTTATTGCCAACTAGTGGTCACGCCGGTATAAGGCGAATGATAAACAATATAAAGAAAAGATTCTTTTGGCCCGGGTTAGAGAAGGATGTGACTAATTATGTAAACCAATGTGACAAGTGTTTGCGATATAAGCACTTAAATAAGCATATAAAAGAACCAATGGTTATAACCGATACGGGATATTCTGCTTTTGATAGAATTTATTTAGATTTAGTAGGGCCCTTATGTAAAGATAGCGATAGTAATGTTTATATACTCACACTACAGTGTGATTTAAGTAAGTATGTTGAAGCCTATCTGCTTAAACATAAGGATACTATTTCGGTGGCATCGTCTTTTATCAATAATTTTATTTTGAGATATGGTATTCCACGACAAATAATATCTAACCAAGGGACCGAATTTGTTTCAACCGTCATGAAAGATGTGTGCCGTATTCTCAAAATTCAACAGGTAACGTCAACAGCATATCATCACCAATCCATAGGTTCCTTAGAAAACAGCCACAAAAATCTGATGTCATTTCTCAGAATTCAAACAGGTAATGAACCACATAACTGGAGCACTTGGTTACCGTATTGGTGTGTTGGTTAAAATAACACTGTATACACGGAAACTCCATATGAGCTTGTTTTTGGGAAGCTTTGCCGTTTGCCAACTAATTTAACTTTAGATATAGACCCCTTATATAACCCATATGATTATCCACAACAACTTAGATATAGACGTCAAAAATCACAATATGATGCAAGAAATAATTTAATTTTAAGCAAACAAAGTAGGAAAACAAAGTATGATTACTATACCAATCCAATTAAATATAATGTCGGTGATATGATACTCCTTAAGAATGAACAATGTGTAAACAAATTTGATCCTCTATATATAGGACCATTTAAGGTTATCGAAGATTGTGAACCAAATGTAACAATAGATTACAAAGGTAAACATAAGTCAATACATAAAAATCGCACTAGACCATATACATAAATCAATAAAATTGTTATTATTACTATAAATACAAATAAAATTATTAAAAAATTATTGTGTTTATGATTTTTTTTATTATGATATAAGTATGTTATAGTACAAGAATTTTAATATTTAAAAAAAATGTACACCTTTTTATTTTTTTAACACACCAAGTTATATTACATTTAAAAAAAATATTTTTGTGAACGATTTCTTTTTTCTTTTTGCCGATGGGCGCGTAGTGCGTGCGCTATATATGTATATATATATATATATATATATATATATATATATATGTAGGATATAATAAGAGAGATTAGTATTAAACCTACAGTCTAGACTACTGGACGTTTTATTTATTCCCCGAACCACCCAACACTACACTCCCCTCACGCTAGGGAGGTTGCAGCAGTTACAGTTCGCGACCACAATAAAGGATACAGCCCTAGGTGCTATGGCTGTAGGGAACACACCAAGTTATATTACATTTAAAAAAAATATTTTTTTCTTTCTATATATATATATATATATATATATATATATATATATATATATATATATATATATATATATGTAGGATATAATAAGAGAGATTAGTATTAAACCTACAGTCTAGACTACTGGACGTTTTATTTATTCCCCGAACCACCCAACACTACACTCCCCTCACGCTAGGGAGGTTGCAGCAGTTACAGTTCGCGACCACAATAAAGGATACAGCCCTAGGTGCTATGACTGTGGGGAAAGGGGCCATCTTCGATCCAGCTGCCCTAAGCGAACCCTAGAAAGGAAAGGTGAACGATCTCAGAAGGGAAGTGCGGCTAACATCACCTCCCAGCAGCAGCCGGGATACGACTTTACTATCAGACACCACAGCGGGAAATCTCATGGCAACGCAGATGCATTGTCAAGAAGACCTTGTCCTGAAGATTGGAAACGTTGTACTAGGCAAGAGAGTAAGGAAGTGGTATCCGTGAGAATGCTCAGGACAGACCACCTCAGCAACGAGTGGAAGGACAGCCTACCACATGCACAGCAGGAAGATCCGGACATCAAGCTGATTCTGGAATGTATGAAGGCCCGTGCTACCAACCCTAAGTGGAGCGACGTCTCAGCGATGAATTTGACTACTAGAAGCTATTGGGCCCAATGTGACAACTTGCTGATTCAGGATGGAGTCCTGTGCCGTAAATGGGACAATGGTCGAGGAGAGAGCTGTCGTTTGCAAATGGTTGTCCCTAAAGATAAAGTGCCGAATGTTCTACAGCTGTGCCATAATGGTCGTTCAAGAGTCCATCTGGGAGTTAAACGAACTCTACTGAAGGTCCGAGAACAGTTTTACTGGGTCCATTATCGTAACGATGTCGAGGATTGGTCTCGTACATGTAAAAGTTGTACGACTGCGAGGGGACCTCAGACACGTAGTAGAGGAGCATCGAAATTGTACAATGTTGGTGCACCATGGGATAGAACAGCCCTTGACATTGCGGAGCCGGTTACAGAAAGGCGCAAGAGGGATTCCTAAAATCGTCCATGTGGATCGCCTGGCGCGTTATTATGGGACCGATAATGCTCGGGACGAGCATGTCTTTGGAGGGGGCAGTGCTGCGCGCCTAAGTTGACGTCGTGTACCCGGCACTAGCGCCATCTAAGTCGGGTAACGGAGCGAGGAGAGATTTCCAGAAAATGACATCACTAATCCTTCAACCGACGGTGCCACCTAGTATCGAAACGAAGAACTAAGCTTCTAGAAGCCCGACACTCGAACTTTCGGCGCCCAGTCGATTGGCGCGCGTATTTACTTGAATATTCTGGATGTTTCGGTGATAATGTGTATTTAAAGGCGCTGCAAGATACGATCGAGGAAGTATTGAATTCGGCGAGACAAGCGAAGCTTCGGAGCGAAATAAAGTGAATCAGTGTGGTTAATTATTAGTGTTCTAAGTTTTAATTAGTGTAAAGTGAATTAAAGAGTTAATTTTGGTAATTCAATCGGTAGTTTTTATTGTCACGAACCTCAAGCTCGTAACAATATTATTTATAATATGGTAACCACAAAAAATATCACATCAAATTTCATAAATTCTAGTTATAATTTCATAACTCTTTGAACTCAGAAGTGCGCCCGACTTACCCATTATCATTTTAAATTATTGGTAAACTTGATTCTTGTTGTCAAATTCGCATTCAGGTATTTATCTTCTCCTCCTAAAATAAAAATATACTATGTAATAACATGTAGGAAATTAACGGAATAAAAGTAAGTGAACTTTGCATAATACATCAAATTACTTACAGAATTTCATTCATCTTTAGAGCATTTTGACGTCGTTGACGTTTATTCCTCTTGAATTTAGGCATTTGCACTAATCACAGAATAATACAATCGTAGTGTCTTTTTGTAGTTAAAAAACACGTAAGCGCATCGGTTGGTAGGTACTCAAATAATATTATGTTTGCGGCGAAACAAGGAACGACGACGACGACGACGAGCGACACAGCTACCTCGTACGAACGCATACAGCGTAATGCCGCTCGCACTCTGCGCACGCCCCTTTATCATAGACTTCACACAATTTTTGGAATTATTTCAATTAAAAAAGAAAAACTAACTTAAAAATTAAATAAAACGTGGAGAATATAGATTTTTAAATTATCTATCCCCCAGTGTAATCCTTAAATGATTAGAGCGTTGCGTTTAGCAACAGATGCATGTAATCAAGAATTTTAGTCATTTTTTAAAAGTTGATTTTGAATGTATTTATAGCACATAAAAACAAATTAGAACGTGTAATGTGATGATAAGATATCGAACATTAATAATGTGCTCTTAGATGTAGTTTATTTTTCATAACTAATGAGATAATAGACTCTGAAAAACGCACTTTCGCAACATTTTGGTCAGGGATACACCTTAAAAGACAGTTACAAGTAACAAAGTTCGTTTAGCCGCCAGTTCTTAGTCTAGTGAAGTGTGAGTACAGATGTTTTTGTCGGCTTCATATTGTTATAATGAAAAATATAAATTTAAATACGAATTAGACATGTGTCGTTCATTTATTTCTAGTGACCGAATCTTTCAAGTATTGATTTGTCTTACAAACCGGGCCATTCAAATCGATCAATCAAATGGATCAATTCGAGTTTCAGTACTCTGTAATTTATAAGAAAATGTCTAAGAATGAAGATAGTTTCGGTCATCGGGCATTACTCTTCGGTCGTAGGTACTGTCAATCGTTTGATACGGAAACCTCAAAAAATATAATTGCTATCATCAACACTTTAATGGGACCCGGGTCAAAGGAACTAATCATTCTTGACTGACACGTTTCTAATACGAGTACATACAGAAACTACTTCGCCTTTCACCCAGTAGGTATGCAGAGACGGACTTTTATTTGTCACGGTTCTCAAACACCTCTTGCGCTTCTTTAACATTCCTTTATCTACGAATACATATTCATCGGATCAGGGTATACTTAATTTGGCCCATCTACAACATATCACCAAATTGGTCGATAAACTTCCCTCTGTGTCTCTTGCCGTCAAAATATCAAAAAGAAAGTTAATCGTTATATACATTTTGCTGCTACTAAAGCACATAAAATGACGCTTGCTATTCACAGTTATATTATATTATAATTATATAAAATTATATATCATCAACAACATCACTATCATAATTGAACACCACAAGACCACTGCTCAACCTAGGTTTCTTCCACAAGGAATATCACAAAGCACCGAACTGTGTCATATAAATATACCTGACTAAACATAGCATATCATTTCTTTTTCATAAAAACGTTATACACTGATTGACATTGACCGTTGTAGAAAGGACTTGCCTCGATCATCTTGTTCGGTAGACAAAATGACGATCGGATAGACATCTATTCGGAGTATTTTAAGCTTGATGTAAGCAAGATGGTTATACTGTCAATTATCGAAAGCTATAAAATAAATCAAGCTTTTCTCATAGTCACAACTAAGGACTTCTTTGGAATGAAATAAGGTCCTTTAACACCATCACTACGCGCCTAAGTATGTATGTATAATAAACGCAGAACATCCTATGTACTAAGAAGAGAAACCTTAAGAGGAAATAAAGAAATTATTAAAAAAATACAAACAGTAATCTGGCATAACTCTCATATTTTTCCACGGTATGACATTCACTTTATATTTGGCTCGTTTCCAAAACTATTATAATCGCTTCTGTACTTCTAGGTAGGATGGTGAAAAAGTTAAAAGAACAAATACAAATATTTTGATATTTACCAAGCCTAAAAGATAATTCTTAAAAATAATAAACGAAACAAAAATGTTTGTGAACATTTATATTAATGTTTTTAATAACAATAATGAAGAAAGTATATAATATTTCTTGAGGAGGGATATGTTTAAAAGGTAACTTGGTGAAGAACTGTAATATTTCTGCAAACTACTCCAAAAAAAAAAAAGATATATTGTCACCTCTGTAGATCAAGATAGACCAATTAAAATACTTTACATAAATAAAGTACGAACTGGCATTTCTGTATAACAGTGTAACCACGTCCATAAAAATTGTATGAAGTGGTTACACTGTTGTTTAACATCAGAGAAGGGTAATCAATCCAAGCGCCACACGGACGGGATCTCAAAAACATTAACTGAGTGAGGTAAACTAATGTTTATTACTTGACGGCTCCGTGACGCAGTGGCTTAACATTTGGATGCAGCACTGAGAGCCGAGTCTTCGAATCCCACACGGAAGAGGAAGTTGAATGGCATACAATTTATTTTTCTGAGCCTTTATGTTTATCTTTGGTTTTTATGCTAACGTCAAAAGCTGCAGCTAATTTAGCCATAGATTGACTATCATCACCTTCCACAATCGCCTCTTCTTCATCATGGTCGACCATACCTTTCGGACGACCGCGGGGTTTATTTTCAGTTCGAAATTTCCAGAATATAAGCGGGAAAACCAATTACAGGTGTTTCATTCATTTGTTGTTTCACTCCGTAAACGTCTTATGCCGCGTTATGGCTAAGACGGTACTCATATTTAAATATATTCACAATGACGAAAAAGATTCAAGTGCGGTGAGAATATAACGCCGATCAATAAACAAATCACTTATTTTGAAAACAGAATTCCATGTTCTTAAAATTGAAGTAATTTGAAATTCGAGTTCTTAGCGAAACAAAAATTATTTTGATTTGAAATGGCCAGTATTGCAGAACGGCAACTTTACTGGTATAGGCCTATACATAACAAACCAAAAACAAAACCTAGAAATTTTAAGCTGCGGAAAGAGTTTGGTGGAGGCAAGACAAATGTATTTTATTTAGTCTTTTCCGAAGTCAGAAGTAACAAACATTGCCTTGATAGATAATTTTTGTATGGAGTGGTGGTGCTGGGATTAATGGTGCCAGGATTAGTGCATGCAATTGAGGGAGGGTGGGAGGTGCTCTTCAATCCAGATAAGACACGTCATTGCATTTAATTGAGCGGATGGCTGCAGATTAACTATTAATATTTTTATTTTAATAGATTTCCGCATAGTAACGCCTGATTCTATCAATTAATTACTATATAATAATAATTATATATACTAACCACCCTTCATAAGAACAAAGGCTTTGATGTGATAAAATGATGATAATTATAAATATACTTAACTATAATTATTCATTCGTTTCTTACTCTTACTTCTGTGCTCGAAATCAATCTAATAGCATGCGTTAAATTAGAAAGAAGATTTATATATATATATATATATATATATATATATATATATATATATATATATATATATATAGTTTACTACTATAAAGCTATTTACGCCAGCGTTAGCGTGAAAATTCTGCAGAAGCTAGTAAAAATCCAGTGCCAGTTCCAGCCGAGTTTTTGTTTCTATTTTATTACTGGTTTTTCGAGCATCGCTAAAGGTACATCTGACCGGCAATATATATGGTTGTATCTTGCTTATAAAAACTGCGTGATGCGATAACACGGACACACTTTTATGCTACCGGTTTCCAGGTCTAGCCAATTCTTGAATTATATATTTACTTCTAACATAAGATTTCAGCAAAGAATACATTTTTACTTTTTATTTAATGCAATTATTATTCATTGCGTTTAGCTTACCTACCTTAAGATAAATATAGCATACCTTGTTGATTATAAAACCGGTTTGAGCTACAAAATCATTTTCAGTCACATATAAGCAACTACTTAACTAAAAGTTTCCGTTCGGTTTTCATTGGTTTCTGCAGACTTTCACGATTGGTTTAATAGAGCTGTAACCGCGCAATAACTTGTGCGTTATTATTCTGTCCCAAGCAGTCGGCTTTTATACATTGAGACAGGCCACTGTGATATAAATTCAAAAGGAGAAAGAGTCGAAAATACTCTGAAAAGACAAACACCAACCGGATATATAACTAATAGGCAACAAGAGAACATTGATGACGAAATAACCGTTACATCTTGTGACTTGCGTCTAAGCCATTGTAAGACAAGCTTTACCATTTATACCCATTTTAATTTTAAACACAAACTGTTGAACTTTTATAAGAATAATAATAATTACCTAAGGACCCTTTCCGAGGCTGAAACATACCGATACCTGGGTATGATATAGAATATCGGTATCGATGAGGCTGGTATGAAACAGTCAGTTTGCAACGTGTTATATGCAGGCTTGACCAAAGTACTTTTGTCCGGTGTGAATAAGACAAACGCATATAACGGTTGAGTTATGCCTGCCCTCGTGTATACCTTTGGCATACTCAGGTGGACTCAGACTGAACTTAACGCCCTAAATAGAAAAGTCTGCACTACCATGACGTCCCATAGGATGCATCATCCGAGATCGTCAGTGATGAGGCTGTACTTGTCGCGAAAGCATGGTGGGCGTGGCTTTCTGAGCGCGCTCACGATGCATAATCGCGAAGTGTGCAGCCTCCGTCATTACTTCCTGGTGAGATCGGATGATCCATTCTATAATGACGTCATTTCTAGTGCTAAAGGGCTTACCCCTTTATCCTTAGCCAACGAGCAATGGCAAGACCCGGCAGTACAGAGCATTTCCGACCGGGAGACCGTATGGAAGGAGAAGGATCTCCATGGGAGGTACTACAGGGCTCTACATGAGCCCCACGTAGATACAGCCGCCTCCCTCAACTGGCTACGTTTCGGTGACCTCTTCGGGGAAACCGAGGGTTTTGTCTATCCGATACAGGATCAGGTTATTAAGATCAACAACTATCGGAGATACATCCTAAATGTCAGTAAATTTGACAGCATACAGGCAACTGAACAGACAGATCTCCAAATATGTGCGGCAGGACTTACGCAACTTCGATACAACTCGTATTGAAGAATCGATTGAGCGGAACCAGGGCTGCTAAATCTTTGCCAGAGATCTGTCTACCAGCAAGAGCTAACTGTCAAAGCCAAAGACTGAGTGTGGCAGCATCGTTTCCGGGACACCTGAGATTTTGAGTGAGATTGAGAGGTTCTATGGGCAGCTGTACACATCGTCGTTGTAGAACACGCAAGGCAAGTGTGAGTAAGTATGTTTTGTATCCAAGACGAGAAGAAGTAGACGGTGCATGATCTAATTACTAGCCCATTGACGCTAATGTTTTATAAGGCTGCGTGCTATCACCAACGCTGTTTCTTCTGCTTATCAATGACATGTGGCAAACCGGGAACATTCATTGCTATGCAAACGACAGCACTGGTGATGCTTTATACACCGGCCATGCCAATATTTCTTGGTAAAACGTTGCCGAGTACCGGGATAAACTTTTGTCTGAAGTCGAGACTTTGTTGAACAAAATCTCGGACTGGGCGCGATTAAATGTAGTTTAATCCCCAGAAGACACAATTTTGTACGTTTACCGCTAAAAAGAAACTCCTTTGTCGTATCTCCTCGGTTCAAAGCAATCCCCTTGTTTCCTCAACTAGTATCGGAATCCTTGGGGTCGTGACAAAAAGAAGGAGGTGATTATGGAGGATGCACACTTCATGATTATGCATGGCGAGCGTGCTTAAAAAGCCACACCCACCTTGCTTTCGCGGCAAGTACAGCCTCATTACCGACGATCTCAGATGATGCAAAGTTCACACTACCATGACGTCCCATAGAATTATGGGACGTCATGGTAGTGTGGACTTTTCTATCCAGGGCGTTAAGTTCAGTCCGAGTCCAACTGAGTATGTGAAAGGTATACATGAGGACGGGCATGACCCAACCGTTATAAAAGCATATCTTATTCACATCGGACAAAAGGCTGTTAAGCATTTCGGTAAAGCGTGCATAAAATCAGTCGCAAACAGACTGTTTGCGACTGATTTTATTACGTATATAAATTTTTGAGAGAGTGAGAGACTGAAGACTTTTGCCGTAATACTTGTTGATGTTGACAATATCATTGATATCGGCGGGATCCAAACCCGCGTTGTTCGCGTATTGTAAAATTTAGCAGCGCCTGACTTCTAAGCTACCACGGCTCATATAACAAAGTAAAACTTATTTAAATATTGAAGGAAGCAAAATATTAATACTGCCGTTAAAATTTCCTTTTTAAAGAATAAAACGTTACCTTCAATTTCCAGCTTTGTTTTACGAGCCGAAAATAATCGCTGAAATGAAAAGTCGATTATTTTAAAGTACGATACTGTTTTAATTAATGATCATTATGAAAAATTAGGTCTGTATTTTTTATGTTGTTGCTTTAAATAAAATAAATTAACTTTTAGTACGATACGAACTGGAGAGGCATATTGCAAATATATACTACTGCGTATATATATTTTAAGGGTATGTTGCAAATATATATAATACTGCAAATATATACTTAAGCGACAGTAGCCTAATGGCAGGGCGCGGACCGCGAACTCAAAAAGGTCGTGGGTTCGAATCCACCATTCGAATACTGGCGTGAACCACTCGTTACATAAGCAATTTAAGCTTACCACGAGTGGTTAGGGGAATATTAGTAATGTTTATAGAATTGTTAATATTCTTTTTTATGGTAAAAAATATTACAAAAAATACTGTTTCCAGTACAACGTTACACACAATTGTAATAGAATTTACCGTTGTTTGTTTTTTAAAGTACATTATTAAAAAGATATTTCTTATTTAATTAGTTAAGAGTAATGAAAATGAAAGACAAAATATTAGAATAGAATAATTGTTATTTAATATATGTATGTGTTTACAGATTTGGAAATCATTCTTTATTTCACTACTGAATTAGAAAAAGTAATGTTCAATAAAGAACCACCAAGAAACCCAGCAAGTTTGGTAACTTGCCATCAGCTGAACTGCTTGCTCGTTAGCCCCCTCTTAAATAAATATCGCGTAAGGAACGATTTGTATAAAAACCAGGCGTGCCACAATTTTTACCTACTATGATGACGTATCTTTTAAACGATGAGAAAACTCTTTACTGGCATTTTTCTTTTAAGTCTAGAAACAAAAAAAGGAAAAAGGACAATGAAATTGGTGGAAAAAGAAGAACAGAAAAAAGGAAAAGGGAAAAGAGAAAAAAAAAAAAAAGAAGGGAAAAAAAATAGTAGAAAAAAAATTTGGAAAAAAAGAAAAAAAAAAAAAAAAAAAAAAAAAGAAAAAAAAGAAAAGAGAGAAAAAAAAAAGAAGAAGAAAAAAGGGAAGTTATGTACCAAACAAAAGAAACAAAGGTTAATTTAATTTTTTATAATTATTGGTATTTAAATATTATAATTATAGTATTTACTAGTATTCCCTTATTCTAAATTATTCAGATTCCAATGTTTTAAAATTGATTAAAATCATGAACACATTATATCTTGCAGAGTAAACCAAATTTAGCGCTAAATTTGATTAAACTACAGGAGGGCGAAATTTATGCGACATGCGAAATATGTCAATCGGTCGATTTTTATTGTCTATTGACAGAGCACGACACATCTACCGCACCAAGTGTAAAAGTTACAAATCAGGCTGTAAACACTCGCATGCATAATTGTTTTTTTTTTCAGATTGATTGATTGATTGATTAAAAAGTTCATTTAAAACAACATTCGACTAAAGAATCTTGACTGCATAAAAGTCAATTTAAAAAAAATGCACTAAAATCAAAACAAGATTGAGAATAGAAAAAATATTAAAATAAACTATAAAAAAAAGTAATCTCTACTTCGGTTTAACAGACTACATTTTAAGCTGAAAGCCTAAGTTGAATACCCGCATCAAGTTTAGTAGCAAGCGGAACCCGTTAATTTTAACATTAAACACAAACCCTCATGCTTGTCACCCAGATGAGTAGGCAAAGACTACGGAACTCCATTTGGCACGATTTTTTTTTATAGGATGGGGTGACAAACTAGCACACAGTCCACCTGATGGTAAGTGGTTGCTGCGGCCCATAGACACATCTATCTTCGATTACGAATCAAAATGCAGATGCGTTGTCACCCGTAATAATCTCATTTCCAGTAAAAAGGGTTTTATACACTCAACCTACGAAAGACAGCGGCGTTAAGCTAGTATTCTGTGAGAGTATGCTCCTTCCCCTGTCGAGCCGACCCATTCGTGCTACGTAGGTCACTCAATAAGTTTTGAGACGCTCGAAATTTAAGAATAGAACACATCCGTGTTATGTTTCTAAAAAGCAAATTTATTTAAAAATAGAACTCTATAAGCCAATTGCTCAGTATTAGAAAAAATAACATAGTTCTATTAATATTTCTGCAACGCTTACCGCGCTTTTCATTTAAAGCGATGGATCTTAACCGTGAACATTTGCGCTATATTAACTATTTTGGTTTTAAATGAAGTTTTACCAAACAATTAAGTTTACAGCGGTTAGAAACAACATGAGAGGATCTAGCTCCTACTTGTTCAACAATTTTTAGTTGGTTTGCTGAATTTAAAATGGGTAAAATTAACCTTAAATATGACCAAAGAACCGGGTGCCTCGGTCGGCAAAAAGCAGTAACAGCAGAAAATGTATGAACTACTGAAATGTTGGCACGACAAGACCCACGAATCACAAATACGGACATCGAAAGGATTGTATGCCATAGTTCGGGGAACATTCATAGCATCATACATCAACATTTTGGAGTGAGGAAGCTTTGTTGTCGATGGATCCCTCTCCGAAAGCGAAAAACAGACTCGTGTGGTTTGGTGCCATGAAATGCGCCTACGATTTTAAAACGGGGCATTTAGGCGTGTTTCAGAAATTGTTACTGGTGAAGAGACACGGATCTATCAATAATATGATCCGGAAAATAAAAGGAATTCATCGGTATGGCTCTACTCAGAAGGACAGTTACCGACGAAACTGCAAAGACCTCGCAACGTCAGTAAAAATGGTGGCCAGAATTTTTTCGACGCCAATGCTGGAAAATTCTAGATCAGTCAACTCTGAACGATATACTTCAGTTGCATTACCCAAAACATTTCAACCTGTGCGGGAGAGAAGACCAAAAACCGGGCTTCGCGGAATCATGCTGCATCACGATAATGCCTCTTCACATACCTCCCTTAGAGAGGAAGCATTTATTGAGGAATCTGGTGTTGAAACTCTAAGTCGCCCACCCTACAGCCCTGGCTTAGCTCTTTGTAATTTCTTTTCGCTCCCAAGAGTCAAAGAAAAAATAGATGTAAAATAAATATTAATAGTATCTAGAATACTTTTTGTATATCTAAAAAGTTATTGAGTGTCCCCGTACAACTATACTTCTAATATAACTGCAGCATGGCTCTATCATTCCGATCCTGATATACCTTTGTCGCCTCCTTTACATCCATATATCTGCGTATACACACTCGTCGGTTAAGGGTACCTCTAATGTGACCCATTTATATAATGTCAACAATTTGGTCAATGAACCTTCTTTTAGGGCGTCCCTTCCCGACTCTGCCGTTCACATCTGCAATATAAATTTGCTTTGTAACTCTTACCTCGTTCATTCTTTCTACATGATCAAAGCATCGAAACATTCCTTTTTTAATCCTGGTCACATCATATTGCACACCACATTTTTTCTCTTATCGCGCAATTTCTTACCCTATCATTCAGATTCAGACCTAGCATATTCCTTAAAGACCGCATTTCTACAGCATTTATTTTACTTTCGTGCTTCTTCTGCCACACCCAACTATCCATACCACACATTAAAGTATTAACACAGCATTATGAATTATATAATATGGTTCTCTCGTCCATTCTAAACTCACGTTCTTCACCTTTCAAAGTTGACAAAGAACTATCCATAAATATGTTGAACAGCCACGAGGAAGCTACACAGCCCTGTCCGACAACTTTTTGGATGTTTCGTTAATTTTCTTTAGGTATATAATTTGCCATTGTGTATCGCCTGTTACTTAACTTAATAAGGACACTTAATTTAGGCTTTTAGCTCATACACGCACGGAAAACATAACCCTTATAAAAATGACTTACCGGCGGAAAAAAACGTA
This sequence comes from Parnassius apollo, assembly GCA_907164705.1. Classification (NCBI taxonomy): domain Eukaryota; kingdom Metazoa; phylum Arthropoda; class Insecta; order Lepidoptera; family Papilionidae; genus Parnassius; species Parnassius apollo. The sequence goes on from CAJQZP010001514.1 coordinate 4,375,273, forward strand.
TCAAATTACTCAACTGATAGAACTTTTGGTGCCGTTCTGTCTTAAATGGCATTTATCGTCACTTCGACTGAGGTCTAGCTATGATAACGTTTAGATGCGGATAAAAGCGTAGTGGTGGTACAACCGATACAACACAACGCAGCAACAAGGATTAAATTTGGTCTCATGCAGCCGTGGTAACTCAGATGGTTAACGCTCGCTGTAAACATAACAGAACGCTAGTAACCCAGGTTCGATCCCCGCCGGCACCAATGAAATTTTTAATTGCAATTTTAAGTGGTGATTTACCACGTGCTCAGCGGTGAAGGAAAACATCATGAGGAAACCTGCATGTCTGAGGAATAAGAAAAAAATATTTCGAAGACATGTGAAGTTCGCTAACACGCATTGGGGCAGCGCGGCGGACACTTCCTTGCCCTAAAACCCTCTCATAAATGAGGGGAGGCCTGTGCCCAGCAGTGGGACGTATATAGGCTGTAACTTTACTTTACTTTACTTTTAGTAATACATTAAAAGATGTTGACAATTACTAATTGTGTCCTATATAATCCACATTGGCATACAAATATTTAAATGACAAAAAAATTGTCCGACTAATTGCAATGTCAAACTATTATCAATTTTTAGGTCAATCATCAAATTATTGTTGTATAATTTAAAAAAAAATAAAATATCCATCAAACGAAAGAATAATTTTGTAAATAAAATCCAAAAATATCTAAATATTTCATGAATAAATTCTTGCATTGAGTAGTAAACTTTTCAACTAATAGAGCTTTAAGTTTTTTTTCAAACACTTCTATTTAATATTCTTAAATATTGTTAGACAAATGATTGTAGATAAAAAGAGCCACTCTAATATACTATATCGTTATAGTGCTGTTTCACATGGTACACTATCAATATTATCACGCAGAGAAATTCCCTCTCCACTGATCGCTGAGCGACTTCGAGCTGCTTCATGCTGTCGGCTGTGGAGGACAACATCTCAGATCCATAAGTCATCACTGGTAATACGTATTGGTTTTACAATCTAGTTTTGAGGTTTCGAGACATGCATGACGAGAAGATGTGTCGTAATCTCCTGAATGCTACCCAGCCGAGTCGAATCAGTTTATTGACCTCTTGGTCGATGTTGGACTTACCCAGTTGGACTACATGTCCCAGGTAAACATCAACAACTTCGAGCTTATTGCTCTCAACAACCGCCGGCGTAGGTGTAACATGGACATTATTTTTGTTTTGTCTATGTTCATCTTAAGACCTATCCGTTGGAAGACACTATTGAGGTCATTGAGCATAGTGCTTAGGTTCTCCAGCGATTCTGAATACCAGCATAAAATAGCAGCTTAATGCTGCTGTGTTTGGTTTGGTGAGTGTAAACAACCGGAAACTATTTTTACTGGAAAGGAGGCATTCTTTATTAGTTCTCATGAATTCGATACTATGATTATTTTGATAATATAGGCAATTTTATTAAAAAAATATCCTTCTTTGTCTATTGCCGTAGACAAAATACAGAAAATACATAATATCATACCAATCAAACAAGTTCAAGGATACTTTCTTATGGACACTCGTACAAGTAGTTCGACATAATTTTAGCTAAAACGCAGTCAAATTGTTTTGCCGCAGTTTTTATTTCCGCCAAGGAGGAGTCTTGGGGGAGGCTTATTTACCTTTTGCTCGTGATAGACCTTAACGATAGTGATGATGATCATCATTATAAAAATATTGTCAAAAATTATTCGGATATTTCTCGCCCGTTACGTTCGAAGGATCACCGCCAACAGGAAAGACTGGAAACTTTCGAAACTCATCAATGTAAACGCTTGTTCCTGCACAAAGTTAATCCTTTTTTTATAAAAGTTGTTATAATATGATGTAGGACATAGCCTAACTAATCAGTGAGCTGAAATGACAATGGGTAGTTCGGGCTCCCACTATAGAGTGACGACCTGGTAACACATTCATGTAGTCGATAGATGTAGGTGCAGGACAGTTTTTGTAGCATTTCATGGGTAAAGCCCATGTTGAGCAAAATTATGAAGAAACGTGTTATATCAAAAAAAAAAAAACGTAATTTAAAATCTTATAACCAAAATTACGACGTGAAAAGCATTAATTGATTGTTGACCGCAGGTTTTGTAACTTTCTAACGATCGTGGCGAAAGTTGTATTACCGAAGGAGAGTTTCAAAAATTAGTGCCGTTTAAGAGAAAGACCCGAGCTATATTAAGTAAGATGAGTAGCGGAGAACTAAAATAATTTAAAATTTGTGTTTCAAATATATAAAGCATTCAATTGACTATTTAGTTAAAACTGAACAGCCACGGTAACATGCTAACCAACTTCTATTAAAGTATGCCAAAGTGCAGCCAAGTTGGTGAGTATTAAGAAACTTTTTATTAGAAATGAGGCATTCCATCGAAGTTCGTTATGGTCGCAATGTATTTGAATTTAGATTTTTAATAGAAGATCGATGTAAATATCTATGGGCCACAGCATCCACTTACCATCAAGTGGAATCTGTGCTCGTTTAACACCATGTTTCTATAAAAGTATTTATTATAACCTGTGTATCACAGCCTGTAATTATACTGAATTAAAAAAAATCAAACCTGAACACAACAGTGGATGTGAAGCTGCTATCGGATATAGTTAAATATAAGGTATGAGAAATCTTTATACTCAAAAAAAATCGACGCCTCTTGCAGGGAAATTAATTATTTTTCTTTATCAGCCCGTAAAAGTTTTTATTACTAATCGTCACGGATGACATTTATATTCGCGATTGCCATAACATATTTATGGTACTTTTGCCGCTGCTGCTCATTGTCTGGGTATTTTACGCCTTGAATATAAACGAGGTGCTTCTTACTACCCAAAACATTCGAAAAATTTATGAAAAAATCCTATATGTATCTTCATAACATATTGTACTTACTTCAGAGTATTGGTCACAGAAATATAAAATATAACTTCTACTAAATGAGATCCCATATTCATTCGTACTTTCAAAGAAAAAAAAACAGGGTTTTATTAGAAAATATTAGTAAGATTAATAAGAAAATAATTAATTGTTGAATGAAAACGTCACATTATTTTCAGCCTGATCTCTTTTTCTGACAGTAAAACAAAGTCCAGGTTGTGGTTTTAAATCAATTATAAACATGTCACGAGCATTAACGCTAACGCATATGCCTTTTGTCGGCTTACTAAATACTTTAAAGTGGTCTGGGAGCTTTGCGGAATTTAATCTAAGGATTAAAATAATTAAAATAATTGACGCTGAAGTTATGGAGACTAAAAATACAGATTGTGAAAGTGGTCCCTCTTGCATAGGACAAACTAAAATATTAATTAAAACCCGCGTTAAAGAATATAGAGCTGATGTGAAGTATCGACGCTCCGGGAAGTCTGCAGTGTGTGAACAAGTACGGGATCGCCCCCGCAACTACATCAGATTTGATAGACCACAAATCCTCGCTAAAGAACACCAATTCCTTCCAAGGATGATTCGCGGGGCTATTGAAATCATAAAACATCCAAATTTCAGTGGAGAAGGTGGCTAGACGCTAATATCTGCTTGGAATACTACTTTGCATACTATAAGTTCATACTGTGTAGATCGGCACAAAAATTAATAATTTTAATCTGTTGGTAACGGCGGTCAACTGTGACACCGAAACGTCGAACACCTCAACCCCGTGACCATGGGTGCTGTAAAGTGCTCGAAACGTCGAGAATATAAAAATGTTAATATACACGACAAAATCCATAAAAACTAGTTTTATTTAAATGATTTTTACTACTCATATATTTCGTTTTTTATTCTATGTAAAACGTATTCGCTTAGACGAATAACAACAACAGTGAGATAGATAAACGAAATTGCGAACAACCTGTAACTTGCAGTTTCCTAGTTCCAAACCATCTATATAGTCCCAATCCACTTTCAAGTGTCACAAAGTTAGAGTTAAACTTTAACAGATAATAATAGCACCGTTTGTGAATAGACCTCTCTTATATCCTATTTATTTGCATGAATGTGCCTAAAAGATAAACAGCGAGCTTTGTCAAAGAGAATCCTACTCTTCGGCTTTGTCAACTTTATGTTTATTAACATATAATTTATCCCATTCAAATAATCGGATATTGCACGACTTATTCTGTTATCAGGGTGGCATCACCTTAGTATGAGGTGATGATATATCTGACATATCTCATAGATCTGTCAAATATTGCATCTCCTATAGCTGTCAAATATTTCATCTCGCGGAAGTGACAATTGTTAGAAAAGTATAAAAATAAATGTTTATTTTTGAAATATTAGTTACATATTGTATTCAGTAAATAAAAAACAGACAAAGCAAACTACGGATAAACTTAAAAGAGCAAAATTAAAACAGAAGTAAAAATGTGTAAAAAAAAAAAACACACCGATAAGACATTGTTTGTGAAGTTGGCAGTCGGTTTAAGGCAGAGCATTTTGACATAGAAGGAAGCTTGTGTTCAGTACTGAGCTTTTGTCCGGCTGTAATGATGATAATGTTGATTATAAAAATATAATACAATACATAATATAGTCTTTTTTATAAAATAGGGTTTTCATAAAGAATATCAGAAATAAAAAAAAATCGAAAATAATTTTATTCTCTCATTCATTCAAATTTAAAATACATTAATTTCGAACATTAGGTATTATAATAAAGAAAAGGTTTAATGTTGTACTTAAACATTTATTAAATTTATTAGAACTGCTTAAAATATTCGAAATGAAATAAATTATAGAAATACAAGTCAATCCTATTACAATAATTAAGATAAGTAACATTTATAATACAATTGGCAAATTGGTCAAAAATTAGTTATTGAGCGTGTGTCATATTTGCGTTTTTCATATTTCATATAAAGAAGTGTCCAGAGATGCATACCCATGTTTATATATAATATATATGGGATGGAAGTCTGACTACTAAAAATATTAGCGACTTATGATAGAAACGTCTATGATACAAAAGCATTTATTGTAGAAGATCTTTAAGAAGCATAAGCACTGTAAATTGAAGTCCCATATAGACAGATAACAGTAAAGTCTGTGAAATAAAGCAGACATGTGGAAGGTCTAAAATATGTAAAATCATTATATACGCACAAATAAGCAAAACATAGGACTTTAAAAGGATTATTCGACTTGCTAACCCATATGTCCTAGGCATAACATTTTGGTGCCGGTGGTAAGCGGATTTGCTGTAGCAATACGAGTTGTCCGTAGACATCGCTGCCCCTGTCGATTAATGACGGGATCTTGGCGCATAGTGTTATGATACGTCGCTCATCTTTGGGGTTGGGTGTAATGTTGTGTTTGGTTGTAGTTTTATGTGCAGCAAGCATACTAAACTGCATGTCTTATTGCAATAGTGCTATGATACGTGGATTTTTGGTTACTGGTGTATTATTGGCGTGCTACTATGATACTTTGGTGCTGTTTTTAGTTATCGACAGCCCTATCATTGATAATTCACTGCGCTAAGGAGCTGTCAACTGTATGTTTAAGTCCATTTTAATATAAGAAAGATTTATGAAATGATTACGTATTCATCTAATAATAAAATAGAGTTAACATAAGTTTGATTGCAACATAACACGAAATTTGAACCGAATGTTTTTTTTTTTTTAGAATAAGTGTATCAAATGAACACACAGACGAAGAAAAAATAGTTTCGGTTTAGTGTAACTTTATGATGACAGCCTTAAATTGTTAATTTTTGAGTTTGAACCGACTCAATTACTTATTTAGTTTCAATTATCTTTACTTGACCCAAAATAAAAATAGCGTAACTTGAAACGAACGTTTACACAAAATCATTTGGCTATCAACGCAGTCAACCGCTATCCACTCTGAATAACCAGTTCGTAAAATCAAAAAGATTTTGACCTGAAACCTGAAAATGTATTGAAAAATGGTGCATGAAAGACATTTAAGTGGGTATCAACATTACATATAAGATAATAATGTAGTTTTTAGCACGATTTTATAGTATTTTTTCGCGTATATCTATCTATCCATACAACGGAATCTTTTAATGTATTATTATATATATTAAATTATATCTTATATTGAATTGATTTGTACTTTTATCAAGGAACGATATTAATTTAATTGAAGACATAAATGGCTGAAGGTGATATGTCGCATTTTCAGGTTTTGGTGTTTTTTTTTTGCATAGATGAAGGTGATATGTCGATATAAAATGATTTTAGACCCTAAAACTATCAATTTAAGACATATTTTAAAAATAGAAAGTTGATAAAGATGTTATGTGCAGTTAAGTTTGAAAATGGTACTGGATGAAAGAGGTATGACCCCATATCACTTGATAAATAAAATAAAAGTATTGTTATTTTGTCGTGGAAGAAAGTGATATACGAACATAATCCCATACCATGAGGACATCACTTCTACATAATAGCACCTTAATTCGTTCACGTCAGTCAATTGTTTTGATTTTCGTTCTGTCTTTAAAATTATCACATTCTCGCGGACTTTCAAACAGAGCGCGTATTGTAGCGTGTGTTGTGTACAAAAGTATTATTTAGAATAGTGAATTTACGTTGGCAAGGTGGAAAAGTAATGGCAGGAGGCAAAGCAAGGGCAAAATTATTACTGGAAGCAGCTTTCAGTCATCCTTTAATAGCGGATCGCGGAAGTGTTGACGTTGCAAGCGCACTTCTAAGATTTTTGGAGGTTTTCAAAAACAAAGATCATTTATTAATCTGGTCGGATTCATGTGCCGGACAGAACAAAAACTTTGATATGATTGCACTGTATCTTTAATACCTTATATTAAAGGGATATTTTAAAGTAATAGACCACAAGTTCCCTGAAGTTGGCCGTACTTATTAAGACTCGAATAGAAAAAAAACATAACCATAAACACTCACGCCTGTCACACAGAGAGGTAGGCAGAGACTACAGACTTCCATTTGGCACGATCCTGACACACCTCTCTCGCCTTCTCCACATCCATATACCTGCGCTTACGTAGTCCTCGGTTAAGGGTATTCCTAATTTGGCCCGTTTTAAATATATCGCCAATTTGGTCGATAAACTTTCGCCTAGGATGTCTCTTTCCGACTCTTCCATTCAATTCTGCAACATATATTTTCTTTGTCACTCTTTCCACATAACAAAACCACCGAAGCATTCCTTTCTTAATCCTGGTCACAACATCATCTTGCAAACCACATTTTTCTCTTATACAATTTCTCACCCTGTTATTCAGATTCAGACCTAACCTACTCCTTAACGACCGCATTTCTACTGCGTTTATTCTACTCTCCTGCTTCTTCTGCCACACCCAAATTTCACTACCATACGTTAAAGTAGGGACCAACATAGCATTGCGAATTACCAAACGTGCCTTTTTTGATATATTCAGACTCTTCACAATAGAGTGTAAGACTCCATTTACTCTAATTCCCGCGTTCATTCATCGTTCTATATCCTTATCATATCTTACATTCCTGCTAAATACGCATACCAAATATACAAACTCATCTACTTGCTCGATCAACTGATAGAAACGATAGAAAAAGTCCTTAAGGACCACGATACAGTTTACGTTCTTGAACAATACAGGAATATTATATGTAAAGCTTCCCGAAATGATACAGTCATTGATATGAGCGCATATTTCAGTGTCATTTAGTGAGTTACAGGAAAAACTTAATTTGTTTTATAGAAGAAAAGAGGTAAATAATGACAAAGTAAGTTTTAGGGAAGGTATTAAACGGATACGCGTAGATGAATATGGTTCATACTTATATAAAGACTCATACGATGAAATGACACCCTTCAAAAAGTTGGATATTGTAAAAAGAAGATCTCAGTTGCGCAATTCTGTGGAGATTCCGCGTACGAACGGAAAATATGTTACTATATCAGTAAAAAAAAGGAAATCTATGAAACCAATACCATATCAGCGAAAAAGAAAGAAAATCTCCGAAACCAACTTAAGTACGTAAAGCCGGAATACTAATACTTCTATTGGTCGATTTTAATTGAAAAATAGTATTATTTTGATCTGTTTTATTTTATTTTCAAGACTAATCTCTGTTTTATTAGCTTATGTTTTTATTTATAATGTTTTAAGTAATATTTAAGTAATGTTTACCTTTTCGTAATACCTTAAGTACATATTGTTACTTAACACCTAATTTGAAATAGCTAAAATGCCAAAATGTTTAAAAAATATTAGTGAAAGAAAGAGTTATGTTCAGTTTTTTTTTTTTTGAAATTATATACCGTTAAGTATTAAAAGTGTTTAATTGCTCACGTAGCCTAATTTCTTAAGTTTGTTTACTCAACTTTGTCAAAAAACAAAAGTGAAACTTCAATCTTTATTTACTCAAAATTAGTATAATGCAAGTTATCACCTTCATCTACTTACGTCTTCAATTATTTAATAATTTTCCTAGTATCCTTGCTATGCTCTCCTGATCAGAATTAAGATAAAATAAAATAATTATCAGGATAATCATAGCTCATGATTAACGCATGTTGTTTTTTTTCCATATTTCATATAATTACTGTGAAGTGCTTAACGTCCAGTACTGCTCAACAGGCTGCTTGTTAAACGTAGTAATTACGGGTTACGACAATACAACATGAAAAATAAGTTCAACAGAACCCGTGCCCACCAAACGAGATTATTAGCGTGTATGGAAAGTAATAGGAATCTATTAGAATTTTTATCTCATATTCTCTTGTTTAGTTGTAACTGAAACGCTTACATAAATCAAATTTTCAACTGGTATATGATACTTCTTCTTTTCTGCTCATGAGTCTGTCTGGGTAAATACCACACCTCTTTCTAGAACCAAATAATAGTGCTTATACTACCGTGTTCCGATCTGAAGGGAGCCAGTATACATATAGGCTACGTAGCGTTCCATCTTAGTCCTCAGTGGTGACAAAGTACCTGTAGCCTTGCTTGTTTGAAATTGGCTACTGGTGTTCTATGGACGGCAGTAGCAACTTACCATCAGAAGGATTGCAGGTTCGCTTGAAACCTCCGTTTTTTTTAAACATCACTCTTTCTTGATAAGCGGTTGCAGTAATGTTATTTTGTGTGTCATGCGTCTATGAATATGAATCATAATGCTTCATGAACTTCAAAACGTGAACGTCAAAAAACTTAACTACTACTTTGATACCTATTGACTCTATTTTTTTCTCTATCGTTTATACGTGGTAGAGCCATGCAGCAGTTATATTAGTAGTATAGTTGTAGCACGAATGGGTTGGCTCGACCGAGAAGGACCACGCTCTCATAGAATACCAGCGTGAAATAGTAGCTTCATGGTGCTGTGTTTTGTATGGTGGGTGTAGAGAACCGGAGACCCTTTTTACTGGAAACAAGGCATTCCATCTTAGTCCTCACGGGTGCCAATGCATCTGCATTTTGATTTGTAATCGAAATTAGATGTGTTCTATGGGCCGCAGCAACCACTTACCATCAGGTGGACTGTTCATATTTATAAAGAAATCTTAATTGTTTTATTTTAAACATTTCCCTTGCAGATAGTTTTCAAGCTAAAATCATAAAAAGCTAAGTTGAAACACAACAAGTTTTTGTTTAAGTTCTACTCAGATGAATTTATTAACTTTTGATAAGACTAAGTAAGCTTATTTGATTTATAATTTAATTACTATGATTATGTACACACAACCACGTTTACAACCACAAACCAACCTGTGTAATAGAAATTAACAATAATTTAATCACATTTTGATACATCTGCCTTGAATTTGACACTCAATCTAAGAATAAATGAAAAAATGTAAAATAAAAAATAATTGCGTTAGCACCACTTTCCACTTGGTAACTTTGTTTAAGAAGTCGAATAAGTTTTAAACAAATGTAATGTTTTCTATCACCGATCTCAAATAACTTGAGAAAAATGTATCTAACATCTTAACGTATTTTTTGTTGCTTTGTTTAATTTTGAATTTTATTGTTCGATGTATTATTGCTTGAACGTTAATTTATTTTAAAACCCAACCATCGGACAACTGAAAATCAAGTTACATGACACAAACTAAACCTTCCATCCGATTTTAGACCTGAAAAGAAGCGGAGTTTTTAAACCCTCCATGAAACTACAAAGTATTTTACGAAAACTTTGTTTCGAGGCAACTTTAAAAGGAAATTCGTTAAATCAGATCACATGAACTCCAAGGGCACTAAAAATGGTTCAAGCAAAGTTTTAAGTTGTTCTATCACAAGTCGATTTGTTATTTAGTCTGTGTACTAGAAAAATATGTAGTCGCTTTTACTTTTAATGTACCTATTTGAAGTAAAACTTCTTTAGGAGTGACTTTAGGGTAACTTACATTTTTTTTAGAATCGAACGGAGTAAAATCTATATAAGGTCAGTTCTTCCCCTTATATAATATTTCGTGGCTATAAATTCAGATATTAGGCACAATACATAAAACATGAAATAATAATGTCCTGCAGATTGAATTTTTGTCACAGTGGCCAGTCTCAAACAGAACTATAGTGTCCGACTGTATGCGCAAGGACAGGTCACTTAGAATAGCTTAGCAGATAAGCCTAATAAATTATTTTAGCCCGACATTATTATCTCCTAAGACTCTAAATGTTTTCTTTAAATTATTTGATCTATTTTATTAAACGATTCTTTACACTATTTTAAAAATAAAATTAAGAAGTAGTTTAGTTTTAATTCACTACGGTAAATATTTTTATTACCTGAAGTAAGTTCGCATTTTTACAGAAATTTTGATTATTGAAAGCATTTTAATTATAACAAATCAATTTTCTAAATTCACATTTGGTAATTCCCCATCCAGCTATGTATACCAGCGGGGTTATTTCTAAAAACAAAGCTGATTTTTGCAAACGTGTGTTAAATGATGAGTTTGTAATTGTACTGTTGCTTCTATTGTTACTTCATTCAGCTCAAAATTCACATGGGAAAATATTTATTGCCAGCCAGTTTGGTAGGCTTTTGTATAAATTTTACATTTAACTATTGTTTTTTCCTAGGATATTGCTTCTTCGGATAAGTTGTAAAAGTGTAATAAATATTTTAATAAGTATTTCTTATAAATATGGAATGAATTAAAAATATTATATTTAATTTTTTTCAAAGCGAAGAAACATTGTCTTAACGAAATTAATATAATGTCTTAATAGGTCAGTTTAATCAGTTACGCAATTATCGGACGTACCAAAGATTATATTATATATACCGTTACCGTTACATATAAAGCCCACTACTGAATATAGGCATCCCCTGTTGATTGCCTAATAGGTATAAATTAATCCCTGATATTAATTTATTTTTATATAGAATAGGGTGACAAACGAGCACACAGTCCACTTGATGGTAAATGGTTGCTGCGGCCCATAGACATCTACATCTATCCTCCATTAAAAATCAAAATGCAGATGCGTTGTCACCCGTGAGGACTGAGATGGAATGCCTCGTTTCCAGTAAAAAGGGTCTCCGGTTCTCTACACTCACCATACGAAATACAGCAGCATTAAGCTACTATTTCTCGCTGGTATTCTGTGAGATTGTGGTCCTTCCCCGGTCAAGCCGACCCATTCGTGCTACAACTATACTACTAATATAACTGCGGCATGGCTCTACCACGTATGATAGGAGAGATATGTTCCATAGTGAGAAAGCGTGTTGACAATCGCAGTTTTTATTTGTTTCCCTCTGTCACCTCTTACAACACCCACGGCATTTTTAATGTAGTGGATATGTTTACATCGCTACTAAATGATTAATATAAGTATGCACTATATAGGTAATTTGGAGAATTGAGTTCAGTTTCTTCAGTTAAACTGAGAAATACAATTCAACTCTCTCAAAAAAAAAAACATTCAAAAATTTTATAACTTACGACTTCACCAACTATTTATTTACTGTCCCTTTGAAAAGCTAGGATTTGAAGCAAACAGCTTAACCGGAATGCGATTTAATTTCCTACTGCAGCTTAAATCTAATGTAAATTATAAAAAGAGAGCAATAACCGTCAGTAACCAATATGAGCACCATATAAACGTTCACAGCGTAGTGTGGTAATATTTTTGTTGCGTTAATAGCTCTGCGGCATCAAATCATTTATAATTTACTAAAATAAGAATAGCGACATTTTTAGTTATTATATAAAGATTAATTAAGTGTTGGACTCGTAAAAAATTTAGACCAGCGAAGAGGAGCGATGACACATGAAAAGTGCTGTGATCACCACAGCCTATTAAGCATTTCACCTCACCACAATTACATAGGAATATGTTGTCTAGTAGTGGAATTATATAGGATAGTAAAAGTGAAGAAAATATAGAATACAGAAAAAAAACTTTTAACAAAATCTAATATCAGACTTCAAAGATCTGGAAAAAATAAAATAGTTTCTAGTTTGACAACATTAAGGTATTTTTTTTTACAAATTTACATGGGACCGCCACTAAAGTATAACCTATTTTATACGAGTAACAAAAATTATCATCAATCACATGGTATTGGGTAATAATAATAATAATTTTTTTGAAATGAATGAAAAAAATGAAGAAATGAACGTCTCTGCTTAAATCCGGGATTACATACAATTCCCATCTCTTTTTCGAGCTATCAATATAAAGTAAAGTCATGTATGCACGTTTAACTATTCGTATGAGCAATTTTTTAAATCTTACTAGAGCTTATGATTTCAATAGTTTTGTTACTTAATTATCTGATTAAAGAAAATGTTACCGAGAATAAGAGAGGCCAATTTTCAGCAGTGAACTGTAACAGATGACACAGAAGTTATAGCTTTTATACATGATTCTCTGATAAAATAGGGTGATCTACCTAAAAATAGTACTGTAGTTCTCAATCTGAAATCTAACGCCAGTTTTTTGACACTCTAAAATCACAGCGTAGCAAAGAAAGGTAGACGGAGCACTACGTAAATTTTAAGTGACGCTGAAACCAAGCCAAAATCATGCTTAACTTATTGTGGCATATATAGACGCATTCACACTCACATATACATCTAAATATACATCTGAAATCACTTGAATGCAACAACATGGTTATAGGTGCATATATGCGTCCGGCGGATGATTTCACGGCAGTTATAAAAAGAAAGAAGAAAACTGTGTGCGTAGTACTTTAAAACATTCAGAGGTGAAACAAAGATTCTGACGAAGAGTGTGTATACTAATTGAAAACATTTCTTTAAAACGATGGTTAATTATACCTTATTGAATTATAAGTTCAAGGTAAATATCGAGGAAGCGCAACATTAATTAAACCCGCCGTCAAGAGATTTACTAAATTCAAAGCTTATTCGACACATTCTTGGCTAGTATTGCGCAATATTTCTGTTGAATCCGTTTAGTTTATTTCCTAAAAATTTCACATAGCAAGTATTTAACTCCAAAGTAAAATATTTTCACTATCTAGTGACAAAAAATAGTATTACTAAACATTTGAAAATATGTTTGTTTGGATGTTTTAATCACGTTTGAACAGCTGGATGGATTCTAATAAAATTAGATATCTAAGTTGACTTGTCGTAGAAAGTTATGGATATAAATATTAGTGGACTGTATAATAATTTTTATTCAAAAGTGTACAGTGAAAAAAAAAGGATTACCTATATTGTAAGTGCACGTAATCGTTGGTGGTCCGATTTAAAGGGGTGTTATGTTGGTCAGCCGGTCACCTACTACATTTTCTCGCTTCAAACATCTTGCACACCTCTCGTCGGTAACCGTTACTCGCGTAGAAACTCGAATAAAAGGAAAAATTTTATGCCCATTAATCATAATATTACTAACAACTTTCGCAATTTCTCCTATTTATCTATACACTGAAATAAAACTCTAAATATCACATACATTGTCTCGATGGTTTGCAGTCAACACTATGTTTCTAACAAGAAATTTCTTTCACGACTACGTTAGATCTTATACAAAAATTCCCCTGGTATTGCAGATGTTCATGAACGGAGGTAATCACTTACCATAAGGTACTTACCATAAGGTTAATGTTATCCGCATACACCCTCGATACTATTGCGACTCGAAATTATTTCTAATGCTGTACTTAAAGTAAGATCGTCCTCCCTTAGTAGCCGTTCCCTAATAGCTGAATTGGATACGCCACATATCAGCCTATCTTTTATGAGACCGTCGTTTAAAGCCCCGAATTCGCATGTTTGGGCCAATTTCTGCAAGTCGAAAACATATTGTTCTATGGTCTCATTTTCCTTCTGGTTTCTTGTAAAAACTCGGTGTCGTTCCACTGTAACATTAGGTTTTATATTAAAATGTCCATCCAATATTTGTAACACAGCTTCCGCAGTAGTTCATTTTAAAAGTGAATCTTTGTTTTGGTCTAGAATGTCTCGGCACTGATCAACCAGTACGTGCAATAATATATTAATCTATACACTCGCCGCTTTATTCATTATTTCACATGCCTTTGTATAAATTTCATAGCTATTCCTCCATTTTGTCAACCTGGCACTTAAACTTGCGTAGTCTGAGCTCCCATCGAAACAAAATGGTTTTGGTGGACTTAAGACATCTTTCATAAAAATATTCAAATTGACTTGTAATATACTTAATAAAGTTATTTATCCCACTGACTGCACTATTTGTGCACGGGCACGCAACAATCAAACACCGAGATCGAGTTGAGACTGATTTATTCATATTTACTCTCCACTATCACAATAATTTCTTACAGTCCCCAGCTCCATTCTGATTGAGTTGATAAACTTACAAGTGATGTTTAGCAATTCCATATGTTAGAAGCAACTGTAGGTGAATAGCGCTTATCTCCATACCTTACAGCAACGCGCTAAATGGTTTCGAGAGCAACCGAATGTTCACATCGGAGATATTGTATCAATTGTCGATACAATTTACCACCACTAGAGTGGCGTTCAGGTAGAGTTCAAGACGTGCATCCCGGCAAAGACGGTGTAGTGCGTGCGGTCACCCTACGCACTACTAATGGAGTCAGTTAAGAGATCCGTGAATAAACTGTGTCCTCTACCATTAAATCAATAATATACCAATAATTGTAAATTTTTTCTCATAATTAATATTATAGCCTTTTATTATTTAGCTGGTAGATTTAGTTGTTAAATTATGTTGCCTTATATACCATTCCAATAGGTATGCAACTAAAATTTAATTGTTAATACTATAGTAAGTTAGGTACATATTATTCTAAGCTAGTTTTTATTTTTTGAAGTGTTTAACTTTATAGGGAGAACTGCTATTGATTATTTACTCATGAAATCTGAAACGATTTCAAGTGGGGGGAATTATGTACTGGCTTGCCTTCCTTAATTTTCTATCGCATCCTTCTTTCCAATTAACCGCAAAACAAAACTTATGGCGCCATCTGTTGGCCCACGACAAAAGCGTCTGTAAAAGAAGTCGCGATCGATACCGACATGTAATCAAGACTCAAGACGAACTGCATCGGTAATGGCTGTTCTTGTCTAAGCCTCCCAATATAAAAATCAATGTAAATAGCGTTAGTGAGTGTGCCGGGTCAACCCAGATGTGTGCATAGACTATATAATCACGTAGGAGTGTGTTCAAGGAATACTGAAGCCTTCGACATCCGAAGATATCGTTGAAGCCAAGTTGGAGTTGATCGCCGCTGTCGCTAACCGTGAGTTTACCTTTTCCATTTACCCTTTCTGGTGAGCCAGACTAATTTTCCCTCACTGTAGGTAAATTTTAAGTAGCAATTCCAAAATAAGTTTCTAATTATTTTTATTTCAAGTAAGAAGTGTCGCGATTATTACAATAAAAAAGAAGTTCAATCCGCGCATTTTTTTTATTCTAACCATTTATCAGTGCTTTTACACGTTACTTTTGTGTAAATTTCCAGCTGCAATATTATAGTTGTTAAGTTGCTTGCTAAATCGCGTAATCATGTTTCTTACCCTATTAGTGTTAAAAGTCATTGGCCCACATCCCCAATATGAATTCACGTTTACGTACTCAATTTCATGGCGATGAATTATAATATTGCACCAAAATTATTGCTGGCAATATTGCAGTGCTATATTTTTCGAAAATATTAACAGCAGAACGCAATTTTTATAGTATTATGAAAAAGTACTTTTGTAGTTATAGATAAGTAATAGAAATGCAAAAGTGCCGAAAATTTAAACGAATAAAGCTACAGATATCACTCAAGAGTACTAAAATAAAATTCAAGTGGGGGGAATTATGTACTGACTTGCCTTCCTTAATTTTCTATCGCATCCTTCTTCCAATTAACCGCAAAACAAAACTTATGGCGCTCAAAAATTAATTTGCGGCTAAACTGGAATAATACATATTTAAAACCTTGTTAGCTTGGGGCGCGTGGGTCATACTGTAAGTCAAGTTAATAAGGCAAGAACCATTAAATTTACGTAGAAATTCGAAGTCAAAGAAAGAAGGAAAAGGACAAGGACCGCTTATCCTCACCGGTACACACACATAAGGAAATTTAAAAAAATAAAAAAGGAAAAAGTCTAAATTTTACTATCTGACACATTCGCGGTGCTAAGATTTTTAAATTGCCGCTACTGATTTAAAAGATCAGAATTTACTTCGATTTTCGATTATATTTTGATGATGATGTTCGTACGTCTGTATGTATGGGTGTGGGTGTGTCATCTCATAGCTTTATAACGGAGTGTCCGATAGAAAATCGATTTCGGCAACTGAACGGGCTTTGACGAACTTATATTTCTTATGAATTTAAACGGAATGTGCACGGTAGATTCTAAAAAAACCTCAAAATATTTTTCTAATTTTGAATCAAATGATTTTTTTTAAATTACTTCGATACCCTCGTTTTGATCAATTCTGTGAACTAATCAGCTCTTCTTCTCAAAAAACGACGTCGATTTCTGCAATTCGCAACAAAATCGGTTGATTCGTTCGAGAGATATCGTTGTCGAAATAAATTTCGAACATGTGTTTTTTTTTTCAAATTAGCTCGATTTTTTAAAGTATTACAATTCTACCCTGAACTGAAATTTGAAGCGCTTTGCACTTGAAATTAGCGGGTAGTTGTAGGGATAGTCTGTAGGTTAACCGTATTTTTTTTTGTAAAAATTAGTCCATTCTGTTTCTAAATTTTACTCTCTGACACCTCGGTAGTGTAACGATTTTTTGGCTGAATTAATTTCAACGTTTTGTCAGCTGTCCGAGAGAACAAAATCTAAATTTTACTCTTTGACATCTTCGTGTTTTAAAGTAAAAGTTTTTATAGAAATAGACCTTACCGTGAACTATATCCACCTAAAAGTAAGTGAATACTGTGACACTCATTATAACGCATCAGCATGAAAATGCTATTTTACGCCGATATACTGTGGTTCTTCCCTGGTCGACTCATCGCATTAGCGCTGTTTTCATAAAGTAGCTGCAGCGCGACTTTACCCCGTTGCGGTTTTGGTTAATGTATATATACATATATTAAATAAAATCCGCGGCTTTCGAAGGGCGGTGGTTGTGCCATATGCTACCTCATCCGTATCGTAACCAACTGTCACCGCTATTATACTTTAAGTATATACTCGTATTTTTGATAAAGTCAAAATACTGAAAACTAACAGCTAAAAAGCTAAAGATAACAGCAAACAATGGGGTTAAGATTTTATACAAAAAAAAAACATTTTAAAATTATAACACTTTTTCGCGGGGGCGTGGCTTATTTAAGATGCTAAAAAGTGAACAATAACGGTAACTACTTTATAAACTCTAAAAATTCACCGAGCGAGCAACGGAAACAGCTATGCTCGAAGTTGGATAAAATTCATAATGGACAAATCCGCCAAAGTACCGGGATTACCGACATAGCTTTCCGTGTTTGTAAACTGTGAAGACGCATTGAGTTGGTCACATTTTTTGCAAAAGTGAAAACCATTTAAGTAAACGCGTCATTGAGTGAGATCTTAAGTATCGCAATCGAATATCGGATTGGCGCAAGGCAGCTGGCAACAACTGGATACGTGAAGCTGAAGCTCTGGCTAAGTATAACACATTTGTTATAAGATTTTAGTGTTTCAAATTCAATCGAAATTCATTATTACATATTACAAACCTTAAATACGCATGAAATAAGATATACCTATATTATACAAAATAGAAGCTTTTTTGCCTTGACGTTCACTACACACTTTGATAAAGGAACATTTTGTATTACTCAAAATGTTGGCGATATTTTAAAATTCTCCGACAATACTTATTCTGTGTGACAGTTTAACCACAGACTATAGTGTTTGACACTGATTTTATACTTAGTAATAACGTAAATATTTAAATAATACTGGTTTTTACGGATTTTATCGCGTATATTTAACTTTTTAAATACCCGACGTTTCGAGCACTTTACAGCACCTATGGTCACGGGGGAGACTGAGATGTTCAATAACCAGATGTCGTTAAGTTTCGTATGTTGTTCAAAATATTAGAATAACTCCACAGAATGTGCAGTTACGAAAAATACGAAATGTCATTTTTGTCTACGGCAAAAAAAAAAACAGACTATAGATATCATGATTAATTTACCAACTAGTTATCCGTTTGTTAAAATACAAAAAATAATCTAGGATTGCCCAGCCGTGATACATTATAGATTGATTCTTTTTGGGGTATCTATATAATTTTCTCATTTGGTTGTGTTCTATAAATATATAATTTTAAGTTAAAATTAAAAGATAAATATACATAAATACCAATAAAATAAAATAAAGACAAAAAATACATAAATAAATAAGATCCAACGAGATGGAAGCCCACGACAGGGGAGACCAAACGGCCGAAGGTTAGGAGGAAAGGGAAAGAAACCGGCGGACGATGCGGGCGGTATCGAGGAGCACCGCCTTCTACATTTGAGCTCGGAGCGGTCTGTCACGGAGTCCCAGTCGCCTCAGATGACTCGAGAGGCTGACTGGGATTAGCCCATTCGCAGAGACGACTACAGGAATAATTTCGGCCGGCAGACCACCCCACATGTCGGTTACCTCGTGAGCCAGGTCCAGATATTTTGTTCGTTTATCTGTTTCGTCTTTCACGAGGTTCTCGTCATAGGGAATGGTAATGTCGATCAAAAATATCCTTGACTGTGCCCGGTCCATCAGCACAATATCAGTAGAGCTTGGCGCGGTCGTTTTTGAGCACATCTTCCGGCAATTACATGTAATACGGCAATTTCCGGTCGAAGAGACCGTATTTCAGAGCAAGCTCCTGGTGTAGAATTCTGGATACTAAGTTGTGCCCGTGCAAGTACTCAGTGTTAGAAAGCGCGGAACAATCGGAGATGACATGCCTAAGTGACTCACCGGGATGGCGAGAAGCTCGACAGACGTCGACGGTGCAATCCTTTAGGATGTATCTCCGATAGTTGTTGGTCTTAATAACCTGATCCTGTATTACATAGACAAAACCCTCGGTTTCCCCGAAGAGGTCACCGAAACGTAGCCAGTTGAGGGAGGCGACTGTATCTACGTGAAGGGCTCATGTAGAGCCCTGTAGTACCTCCCGTGGAGCTCCTTCTTCTTCCATACGGTCTTCCGGTCGGAAATGCTATGTACTGCCGGGTCCTGCCATTGCTCGTTGGCTAAGGATAGAGTGGTAAGCCCTTTATCACTAGAAATGACGTCATTATAAAATGGATCATCCGATCTCGCCAGGAATAATTACGGAGGCTACACACTTCGCGATTATGCATGGTGAGCACGCTCAGTAAGCCACGCCCACCATGCTTTCCCGGCAAGTACAGCTCATTACCGACGATCTCGGATGATGCATCCTATGGGACGTCATGGTAGTGCGAACTATTCTATCCAGGGCGTTAAGTTCAGTCTGATTCCACCTGAGTATGCCAAAGGTATACATGAGGATAGGCATGACCCAGCCGTTATATGCGTGTGCCTTATTCACACTGGACAAAAGGCTGTTAAGCACTTTGGTCAAGCGTGCATAAAACTTGTCGCAAAGATTGATTATATTATTATTTATTTTATTATTGTAAATAAGTACTAATTGTAGATATTGACGGGTTTAGTAGAAGTTTGTTTTATTATATTGCGACAAATAACCTCTGACTAATATACCTTACATGGCCTTGGGAAGAAACTCATTTTAATATAAGGTTTTACTGCATTAACTGCCAATGGGTTGTTAACTTCTACAATAGACCGTGACATATTGTTGCTGACATGAATAACTCCGAAAATATAATTTATTTACTTGATCGTGTTGAGTTTTGGTGCTCTCACTGCGAGTTTACTATTTATGATCACTATCTTAAGGATGAGTGCGACTATTGTACCTAATCTCTAAGAAATTACTGTCTACTTACTTGAATAATTTTTGTGAAAGGCTATTTTTGTTAAATTATGATAATATGTTTGGTTTTGCAGTTAGTTGAAATACAATTATTATTTTTGTTTTAAATATTGGACGCTATATTACTAAAAACATACATATCGTACTCTAATTGGCATCCGTATTGTGATCTACGCACATTAAGAACTTTCCACGCTTATGTTTGCTTGCATTTAAGTTTGTTTGGTCATATTTAGTAACAGGTAAATACACTTGTTTAAGTTGATAAATGTACTTGACATGGACATTAAACGGAGTATTTACGTACACGGACATACTATACGACAGACTATATACGGACGTGAGAATATCCTAAAATATTGACACTAAGTTTTATTTGACGTCCATTTCTTTGATATCTGATGTCCAATGTTGTTGGTGATTATTGTGTTTTACTATTTATTTATGTTGATTATTTATTTACTGCTCAAGGCATATTTTGTTATGTTTTGTCAGTTCATACTGTACTCAGTGCTAGTAAATAATTTTACCTTCAAATTTGTTTTCGTGTCCTTAGGTTTAGCTACACATAATAATATGGACGTCCGAATATCCGAAAATACTCATACTGAATGATATTTGACGTCCTTTTTTTGAATTTTGTTATATAACTATATGTAGACGTCAGATTATCGGTAAAGTTTCATACCGCACGATATTTGACGTCCATATAACCATGAATTAATTTCTATTTTATTTCCTTGTGTATAAGACACAATTTGATGATCATTTCTTTAATGACATTTTTCGCTATTGTTTTAATTCGTGTTTTAGTGTAGGGATGCCATGCGGTATAAAATAGTCACTTTGGTGTTTCCTAAAATATTTCATTATAGAAATGATTAAACGCTAAGAACTTCATTCTTATTAATAGTAAGTTTAACTCTAAATCACTACCTATGTTATTTCAAGTGCCAAATTGTGTTAATTACGTTCCTTTTTATAAATCTTTATTATAAGTATCTACCTCATTGAAATAATGATTAAAAGAAGATGCTTGTTTAATAAACGTATTATTTGATTTCAATATTTGTTTCATTTACGTCAGTACTTATTTACAATAGTAAAATAAATAATAATATAATCAATCTATAATGTATCACGGTTGGAAAATTCTAGATATTTTTTCGTGCTTACTAAAGGAATACCTAGTTGGTACTCGTAAATTAATCATGATATCTATAGTCTGTTTTTCTTCGCAAGAGACAAACCCCCGAAACCCCTGCACACTAAATTTCATGGAAATCTTTTGAGCCGTTTCCGAGATTCCTTTTATATATATATATATATATATATATATATATATATATATATATATATATATATATATATATAGAATATATATATAAGAATTGCTCGTTTAAAGTTATAGATAATTGTAGCACGAATGACCACGCTCTCACAGAATACCAGCATAAAATATTAGCGTAAAATAATGCTGCTGTGTTTCGTATGGTGAGTGTATAAAATCGGAGACCTTTTTTACTGGTAACGAGGCATTCCATCTTAGTCCTCACAGGTGACAACGTATTTGCATTTTGATTTGTAATCGAGGAAAGATGTAAACGTCTATGCGCCGCAGCAACCACTTACCATCAGATGGGCTGTTTACCTGTTTGTCACCCTATCAAGTAAAACTAAAATAAAAATTCACATAGTTATTAATATTTCATAAATTCTACGATAAAATATAACCTTTCATACTTTTTAAACATGAATTAATAAATAAACTGTAGTGGGAGGGGTATTATTTGACAGTAAAACGTATATAATCTTTAATTTTAATGTTCTTATAAAGTTTAAAAACATGCTCAATCAAATAATAGCAATAGTTGACTAACAGGTTAATTATATACTGTATAATTTGTTAGTTACTTTAATTTGTCATTAAAATATATTAAAACACTCAAATCTCTCTGCCATTCGGAAAAAATATTAAAATCCTAATAAATTTACAAACACCTTAAACTATTAAAAATATGTGCTAATTTACTGTTATTATATTAATAAATACGTGTGTTTCATTACTTCCCAAAGACACTATAGGTTTAATGCATAAATGTTGTAGCAGAATAGCATAAATAATGGGTCAACCGTTACAACTGAGTCACAGACCGTTTAGTTGTAACTTATGTAGTTACTTTTTGAGTACCAGAGTTTTGACAGTGGTAGAGCCACGCGGTAGCTTTGCTGTTGCACGTATGGGCCGGCTCAAACCGGGGTGGTACCACGAGCTCTGGAAGCTCTGCTTCCGCCTTTCGTCTGGTCAGTGCAGGTAGTCGGAGGCCCAAATTCCGCACACCCCATAATATGGTAGCGGCATTAAATGATGATAGACTACCCAAAGAAGTATAATTCCGCCTCTAGGTCCTTTAAAAGAGTCATTGCCAAGGCAAAGTCAGAGCACATAGGCAGAATTGGCGAGAAACTAGTTCGCCTTCTTTCTGGAACCCGTGCATTCTGGTCTCTGCCCAAGGATGTCCAGGGGAATTTCTGTCAGCCATCTCTTCCATCTCTGCACAGGCAGGACGACTCACTGGCCCATACCGCAAAGGAAAAAGCCGATCTACTAGGCTCTTTCTTTGCGTCCAACTCGACTCTCAATGACAGAGGGAATACGCCGCCGACCATCCCACGGTGTGAGTGCTCCATGCCGGAAGTGCAGTTTACACAGCACTCGGTTCGCAAAGCACTCCTCTCCAACAATGGAGTCCATTGTATACTGCCAGCTTATGAGGTACCTTGAGGATCACCAGCTGATTAGTGACCGCCAATACGGTTTTCGCCGTGGTCGGTCAGCTCGTGATCTTCGTGTCTACCTAACTCACAGATGGTCGGAGGCAGTAGAGTCCAAGGGGGACGCATTGGCCGTTAGTTTGGACATTGCGAAATCCTTCGATCGGGTTTGGCACAAAGCGCTTCTTTAGAAGCTTTCTATGGGCTTCCCGAGAAATTGTGCGATTAGATCACCAGCTTTCTTGAAGATCGGAGCATCAAGGTCATTGTGGACGGTGTAAACTCCGATTGCAAGCCTATTAATGCTGGTGTTCCACAAGCCTGCGTGCTATCCCCAACGCTGTCTCTTCTGCATATCAATGATATGTTGCAAACCCGTAACATTCATTGCTATGCAGATGACAGCACTGGTGATGCTCTTTACACCGGCCGAGCCAATATTTCTCGGGAAAACGTCTCCGATTGCCGGAACAAACTTGTGTCTGAAGTCGAGTCTTTGCTAAACAGAGTCTCGGTTTGGGGGCGACTAAATCTAGTCCAGTTTAACCCCCACAAGAAACAAGTTTGCGCATTAACCGCTAAAAAGAACCTCTTTGTCGTATCTCCTCAGTTTCAAGGCACTCTCCTTGTTGCCTCAGCCAGTATTGGAATCCTCGGCGTCGACATATCGAGTGACGTGCAGTTTCGTGGTCACTTGGAAGAGAAGGCCAAATTGGCCTCTAAAAAAGCTTGGCATGCTCATCAAAGCGGGACAGTATTTCATGCCGGCACACTGCTTGCAACTCTACAAGGCGCAGGTTCGGCCGCACATGGAATACTTTTCCCATATCTTGGCTGGGGCTCCCCAGTACCAGCTCCTTCCTCTTTACCGTATCCAGCGCAGTGCCGCTCGAATCGTTGACGACCGAGTTTTTTTTTCGATCGGCTCGATTCACGGGCTTTGCGAAGAGATCTTGCATCTCTTTGCATTTTCTTTCGCATATACCATGGAAACTGCTGTTCGGATTAATCCCAGCCGCCAAATTTCGTGAACGCACTACGTGGCAAACGTCCCGATACCATCCACACCATCTTGATGCTTGGCGGTCCACCACTGTACGTTTCAAAAGGAGTTTTCTACCGCGTACAACCTCTCTGTGGAATAGTTTACCACCGGCGATTTTTCCGGACCGATACGACCTGGGGACCATCAAGAAAAGAGCTTACTCCTTTCTAAAGGGCCAACGACGCACCTGCAATTACCCTGGTGTTGCGGTTGATCATGGGCGGCGGTAGTCACTTAACATCAGGTGAGCCGCATGATCGTTTGCTCCTCTTCTATAAAAAAGTCACGCTATATATCTAGTAATTGTTTTTTTTTTGACAAATACATTTATATTTTTATGATATATATTTTTTGTTCAGACTTAAATTACTTTGCGGTCGCAGCATAATGTAGCTGGAACCTGGCCCAACCGCGTAAATCTTACTACTGCATAGAATCACCTTTTATGATTCTAAAACTTTCAGTCTGCGATGTTAAGTGTATTGAACTTTGTTTATAACAACATATCTTGTTCACGTTTTAATTAGAGTTACTCTAGATTTTAATAAGACTTACTATCTTGTACAAAATTTGGTGCAGAGAATTTCGTATTACATGTTAATTATTTTACTACTATTTTAATTTCTTTTAGTTTTAATCAACATTCTGAAAAAATATTTTTCTTTTAAATTTACTTTGCAATTTTTGGTTATCATAAATATCTCATTATCTACAGTGTCTTTGATGATATCTTGATGAGTGGGACCATTATATTTATAAAAAATAACGTTTATATTAGATAACAAATAAGGGCTTAACAGAAAATATTTACTGTTTCGTTGCATTCTTATTTAACCCAAGAGTCAGTCTTACATAATTCTTTCGCAAAGCAACAATACATGCACTGCTATTTTTGGGTCTTAAGTGTCGGAGGAGGTTAGCAACTTGGGTGGAAACAACATATCTGTAGCCCCAAATATTTGAAAGTAGTTGCCATCGACTAGAGAAACCAATCACCATCATCAGGTGGACGTTAAGTTTGCTTGTCACTTCAACTTAAAACAGATAGTAGATGTTTTTTTTCATAGACGTTGAACCCACCATGGCATTATTAAGGCAATAGCCTTCATAACTATATTTGTGGTAAAAAACAAATTTGTTAGCCAGCTGGCACAATTTTGAAAGGCCCATCTATCATTGTAATATTTGTTCATCAGTTAATTTAAATATGCTGAGGAAGAAAAACGAGTATTGCGATTATGTGTAAAGTATATGGTTAGTTCGTTTGAAAAAGGATGTTATGACAAGGATTAAGAAAGGCATGTTTCTATGGTTTGGAAACTAGAAGGAATGAATGTGGACAGGTTAACAAAGCAATCAAAAAATGTAACAAATTTACTTGAAAAGTCTTCAATTGTACACATATTAAATTTTTGTTACAAATTATTAAATGGAATCCATAAATCAATATTTTCAAATTTGAGAAAATTTATTTCCTCAAGCACACTTAAAACAATGCAAAAGTTGAAAGATCAAGGTTCAACCTTCAGCAAATTTTAACTAATCGCCAATCTATGGTTAATGATTCCATCATTCCATCCACTTTTAAAAAACCTATTATTCTTCCTATTTATAAGGATGGAGCTAAAGGTTGCGTCAATTAATACCGAACAGTCATTAGCATCTATTCCACTGCCCATGTCTAAAATTGTAGAAAGAGCCATCAATAACCAAGAAAAGTACAGGTATACAAGACACAATTCGGATTTCCGTCTGACCAATAAAATAAGATACGGTTCCTAAATAAAAAAATTAATAAAGTTGAAATTATGACAATTTTTGTAAATGTAGCTAAAGCATTTGAAATGACTTGTATCGGATTTTTTTTAAATGAAACTAAGTTTTACGGATTTTATCGAGTTTATTAATTTATTTTGCCATTCCCGACGTATCGAGTACTTTAAAGCACCCATGGACACGGGGAGGTCTAAGGTGTTTGACGTCCCAATATCATAGTTAACCACAGCAACCTTTTAATTAAATTTTATAAATTTTGGTCGGATATACGCAGTATCAACACAGAGTAACTTAAAGTTTTGCAGTTGTAGCGTCGATTCTTAACATCAGCTATGTGTTCTTTTACGCGAGTTTTTATTTGTATATAGGCTTGTCTTATGTAAGAGACCACATTAAGAATCAAGCTGGTATAAACCATATATTATAACATATTACTGGTTTGCAACATATCATTGATATGCAGAAGAAACAGCGTTGGTGATAGTACGCAACCTTGTAGAACACCAGCATAAATAGACTTGGAATCGGAGCATGCGCTGTCTTCAACGACCTTGATGCTCCGATTTGCAAAAACGTTGCTGATCCAATTGCACAATTTCTCAGGAAGCCCATAGGAAGAAAGCTTCAAAAAAAGCGCTTTGTGCCAACCCGATCAAAAGCCTTCATAATGTTTAAACTAACGGCCAATGCCTCACTTTAGGACTCTACTGCATCCGCCAATCGATGACTCAGTCAGAGCAAAATATCACCAGCTGATCTACTCCAACGAAAACCGCATTGGCGGTTACTAATCAGCTGGTGATCCTCAAGGTACCGCATGAGATGGCAGTTTGTAATGGATTCCAATAACTTGAAGAAGAAAGAGGTGATGGCGATAGGCCTGTAGTTTGACGGATCTGAACGGTCGCTTTATTTAGGGATCGTGTGGACGAAAACCGTCTTCCATGATTTTGCGACTACGCCTAGGGAATAGGAGTACCAGAAAAGACATGTTAGAACCGGTGCCAACACTGGGGGACATGTCCTCAGTTGTGGGATCCATCAGGCCCACGCGACTTATGGATGTCCAGGCAGAGGAGTGATTTGTGAACCGAGCGCTGTGTGAATCGCACATCCAGCATGGAGCACTCAAATCACAGGATGTTAAGCAATGTGCTCTCCTAGTTATCGAGATTTGAGTTGGATGCAAAGAAAAAACCTAACAGTATGGCATTCTCTTTTGCGGCATGGACCAGTGAGTTGTCCTCCCTGTGCAGAGATGGAACAGATGGCCGACAGAAATTTTCTTGGACAGCTTTGGCAAGATTTCGAACTCTGGTTCTGTACTCGGATAGCCATCGTAGCCCTACTGTACAAACACTTCAGCACTTTGATATACCGACAGTCAACTTGGTACCGCTGAAGTGACTGTAGCACCGCACTTTAGACGGAATCAAAGGCTTCTCATAGTCCACATACGCCAGGCAAAGTGGCAGATTGTACTCTTCGGTCTTCTGTACAATCTGCCGCCTATAGAAGCCTTTTCGAAACCGGCTTTTCGGGAGGCTGGAAGTCGATGCGTGTGAGACGATTCGAACACAGTAGACGCGGCTCAGAAGGCAAATCGGTCTGTAGTTCTTCAAGAGAGCGTTGTCGCCTTTCTTAAAGAACAAGACCACCGCACGTCTGCTCAACGCCTCCGTAGTAGTGCCACCATGGAGGACGGAATTTAAGAGCTTCTGAAGGACTTCAAGTACCGGTGTTCCACCAGCTTTCAGAAGCTCCGCTGTAATTCCATCCTCGTCTGGGGCCTTGACGTTTTTAAGGTGGTGGAGAGCCATTCTAATGTCGCTCAGACTGACGTCCGGGATATCATCGGAATAGTGTCGGATAAGACTTGCTCTTGGATCGTTACTCACACTTGCGTTGTTCCTCAACGATGATGTGTACAGCTGCCCATAGAACCTCTCAATCTCACTCAAAATCTCATGTGTCCCGGAAACGATGCTGCCACACTCAGTCTTCAGCTTTGACAGTTGGCTCTTTCTGGCAGACAGATCTCTGGCAAAGACTTTGGAGCCCTGGTTCCGCTCGATCGCTTCTTTAATACGAGCAGTATTAAAGTTGCCTAAGTCTCGCCGCATGCATTTGGAGATCTGTCTGTTCAGTTGCCTGTATGCTGTCAAATCTGTTGACGATTGCAGCCTCATCTCCCGTCTAACAGCATGAGATTAAGAGTGTGATCGGAGAGTTTTTGTGTTCTTCTGCGGCGGGTCTTGCAGAACTTAGCACCGACCGCATGGACAGTTTCCACGAGCTTGTCATTCATATCGTCCACTGTCTTGCAACCTTCTAGGCACTGGAAGCGGTTACGTAACTCGAAGCTGAAAAGTCTCGGGATTCTGGATTAGAGCACGAGGTAGACGGAGCGTTGATTTCATTAGACGAGACCTCTCCAACTTAACTTTTAGGTTCAGTGTGCCTCTAACCATTCGGTGATCGCTGCCGGTTTCACCCTTGCGATCACTGAGACATCACTGAACAGTTGGCGTCTGGTCGTCATAATGAAGTCAATCTAATTTTTTGTCGAACCGTCGGGGCTCGACCAGGTCCACTTCCTGTGGGGCCGCTTCTGGAAGAAAGAGTTCATCATAAAGAGTCCCTCTTTCTCCATAAAGTCAGCCAGCTGCTGGCCCCTACGGTTCCGTTGCCCTACTCCAAATTTCCCTAACTTCAGCTCACACCGTTCTCTTGTGCCTAGTTTTGCGTTGAAGTCTCCCATCAACACCGTGTAGTGGGTTTTGGAGGAATGCATGGCTCTAGAAATATCCTATACATTTCCTCCACCTCCTCATCGGGATGTGCCGAGGTTGCTGCGTAGACCTCTATGACCTTCAGCGAATACCGTTTGGTGATTCTGAGTCAGGTACCGACCCTCGTCGACACACTCCCAATATTTACAACGTTGTTGACGAGAGACTTGTGGACGATAAATCCGACACCTCCTTGGGACAGATGGTCGCCCTCCCGGTGATAGAACAAGTTGCCGGACTCGAGGATTACCGTGTCCTCCCCCTCTCTTAGGACCTCAGATAATCCAATAATATGCCAGCGCAACTTGTCTACCTCTTCTTCCAGCTCCAGTATCTTCTCGTCAGTCCTCAGGCTGCGTGCGTTATACGTTGCCAGGTCGAGTCGTCGTAGGTGGCAACGAACTCCACCGGAGATTCTTAGCACCCCCTGCCCCGCCGTTACCATGGTTGCCACCGTAGCCGGGAATAGCGGGCCCGCCGGGGACTGGGGGCCGTTTATTTGCGTCTTGATCATGGGGGGATATTTGCCATAGTTGCCACGCTTGGCGAGCGGGTTGGCAACCGCAGTTTTTTATTATGTTATTGTCGTTATTAGGAAGATGCTGCTGCCCATCTCCTTTCTGTGTCCCTCTGTCGCCTCTTACGACACCCACGGGAAGATATGGGGTAGTGGATATTCTCAACCGCCACTACACGGCTAATTCCAGATTCCAGAAGGAAAGTGAACTAGTTTCTCGCCAATTCTGTCTATGTGCCCTGACTTTGCTTTGGCAGTCATTGCCAAAGGAAAGTCAGAGCACATATATATTCTGAAGCACCTGAAGTCGCAATTACACTTCTTTTTTAGAGCGCTGGTGCTTACATCCCGGGGCATTGATGAGTCAGTCCAGGCCCGGCAGCACTCATGCATATACGTCATTGAATGTCAGAACCACAGAAATCGTAGTAATAAGTCAATAGAAGTCGCATTGACGCGTGATCATTCATCATTTTGTGGTTAAGTTTCGCGGAGAACGTCGTACATGAATTTATGATAACAAACACTTAATAAAGTTCGTAAATCACATAATTACATATACCATTAAAATATATTTGTGATTGCAATTTAAAAATTGTACATGATGCATGTCGTGGTATAATTAGGAAAAAAATAGATTCAATTACTTTAGAATAGATCTTTTGTAACTTAATATTATGCAATGTTGTTTTTGTGTACTAAATCAAAAACAATAAAACGGATCTATAAGCTGAAGTGGCAAATGGCTTGCTATAATATTATGAGGCTGTCACTGGAGAACTTTTCTTCCTCCTCAGTTGTCGTTTCAGGATATAATATATCCTGAAACGACAACTGAGGAGGAAGAATAGTTCACAGCCTCATAATATAAGAGCTGAATTATAGGATGGCGCCCTATGAGATGAATTGATAACCAGGTAAAAATGCAGTAAGTCGATGCTTGTAGGTGGCCCAGGAGCGTGCTTTGTGGCATTTGTTGGGGGATACTTCTATATTCAGCAGTAGACTTGTGAGGAACTGTAATGTTGTGTCATATATAAATGAAAATTAAATATTTAGAGTGTAAAACACCTGAACAACGAAAGTTGTTTTAGAGAATTATATAAAAACCAGTAACCGATAAATTTGTACCCGTTTATTCCTAAAATCGATTTTGTCACCAAGAAAATATTTTCGCTTTAACATTTTATCATATTTGCCGGACGTATTTGCTAACTCGAATTTTATCGTCGAAAGCATTTTATCGTCTGAAATTGTACAATAAATTAATATATAATAATATAAATTAGTCAAAATTCAAAATGAGTGAATTTTTGTACTATATAAATTACATTAAAAAAAACTACAAATGAATTATCCTAGATTATTATAAAGATATTTTTATATCTTAACATAACCAGTTTAAAACATTTTACTTGCCATAAATGAGTATGCTATTACCCATACTCATTTCGGGTTAAATGTTATTTAAAATGTATATGTACTAACTAATCAACCAAAACATATTAAAACCAAGTCTTAACACGGTGCATATCTATCCGTCTGTTCTACTATTAATATTCTACTTTAAAAATGATGATTATTAAAACATACATTATATTGCCACTACATTAATTATGCAGTTGCATTACTCTTTGTGTTTTTATCCTTAGCGCAACCACTTAAAAACATCTTTCATAATATAGGTAAAGCGAGTGTAGGTAATATTATAAATGGACATATTATCCCTTACTTATCTTGGCTTTAATCATGTTACTTTAATGATATTTGGGATGAATAATCACAATCATTCAATACACGTAAAAGATAGTACTTATTTATACAACATTTTTACACGGACAGGCACTATATTTTGATTAAACTACTATTTTTTTATCGATCTTAAAGTACCAATAATTGCTAAATGTACCTGAAACTTAGTTTTATAACCATTAATTATTGAACAATGCACTATTTTAACTTAAAATACCAGCGAAAAGTACTAGATAATCGCTTTTAGTTTGTTTTTATTTTAATATTCATATTTTATTGTTAATTTCTTAGTTTTTCCTTTAAGACAAGGTAAAATTAATATTACTATTGTAATCTATAGATTATAAGCAATAAATAGACACGCATTTCATTAGGAGTCGCTAAAATTTGTATTGAACCTATTCCCCATACAAAAAGAAATTTTCTCCTTTGGAACTAAGATTATTCTGAAGAATTGATATAAATATATTCAGTCAAAAAGTTTCGATATCTCTTAACACTACAATATTTTAAATTTTATTCACATAAACCCAGTGGTTGATAATCTACCATCGTTTCCTTTTCTAAAAATCCTATATTCTAGACCTAGATTCAAATGTACTCGTTTATATAAAAACTATAAAAATTGTTCATATAAAATTTAATATTTTTGGCCATTCCATCTAAGTTTTAACAGACCTATGTTTAATAATAATAGGACTACTGTATAAAACAACTACGACAACTACAAAATTGTAAAAATTTTACTTATAAAAGAAACAAAATGCAGCACCTCGTGTGTAGTAAAAATCTCATAAAGTGTTCTGAAACACGGCGCAAAATGTATTAATTCGATTAAACTAAAATGAGCAGCAGGCTTGTCGAGAATCCTGCATATTTTACGTCTTGAATGCTCTGTGAATAAATCATTTTTGCCGGATAAGGGGCTAGAAATGGGCGCTTGCCTGTTTTTGTAGCAAAAATGTTTCATTGCATTTTTAATACAGCTTAATATCGATTGATTTTTGCCTTCATTTTTTTCAAATAACAGGTAAACGAGCATATGACTCAACTGACGGAAATTGATCACAGTCACCCGTGTAAATTTAAAACACGAAGGCCGGACTTTTACAAAGTTTTAGGCTATTTTCTTTACCATATGGACGTAATGTAATAAACTTCCAAAGCCTTAACATTTTAATGTAATACGTAAGTGTTAATTTAATAGAGAGTGACAAACAACCACACCGTTAACCTGACAGTGAGTTGATAATACAGCCCACAGACATATAGTTTTCAATAAATACATTGGTTATTCCTTGATTGAGAATCAAAATTTGCCGCCCCTGAGGACTAAGATAAAATGCCTAGTTTCCAGTATAGAGGGTTTCCCGTTCTCTATATTCACCACACGATACACAGCAGCATTAAGCAATAATTTTATTTTATAAAAGTTTTAATTAATAATAATAATAATAATAATAATACAGCAGCAAAGTGGCTCTACCACGTCATTACGTGTATATGTGTTACTAAATCATCAAAACAGCTTAATAAAATAATTATTGATACTTACTGCTACGTGCGGTATTGCGTCTTGTGATGGATCTGCGTTTGTGCTGCACCTGATTCAACACATTCTTGTGGTTCTAGTCGATGGAGGTATGAGGCTGGTGATGTTTGCTGGGATGTATGGAGGACCTTGAGATTATATAAGCTCGACGATATTTGTATTATGCTTTTTTGCGTTCTGTAGCATTGCGTTTGACTCACACCTCAGTAGCTTTGCCCCAGTCGGGTCCCTTCATTACGGGGCTGCAGACTGTTTGACCTCCATGATGTTTTACATACCCTTTTTTATAAAGCCTTTTGGCTATATCTGCCGTTGTATTGGTTGGTGGAACATGTGTATCGACATCATGCGGGTGGTATCTGGAGGGAGGATCTGAGGAGACTCTCAACGCTGCGGCCGAAAGCTGCTCAAGGTAAGGTGAACGGTAGACATGACACGCTCTGCGGCTAGTAGCCGTGCTGTTCATGCAACCGGTGGTGATACCATACCACTTTCAGCACGTCTACAGGAGCAGCGGTCTGGGAGGTGGTGGCGCTTACGGAGGGTTATGGCCAGTGTATTTATTAGCTTAACGGCGCCTCTACACGATGGCAAACACCGTGGCGAATGTAGTGGCCAATAGCATTGGTCAACGTGTAGAGCGGGTGTTTGGGCTTCATTGGTATCTATTGGAACGATGGCCCACAAGTTTGCGCGAGATTCGTGTGGTGTCGGTTTATTACAAAAGATCAAAGGATTATGGGCAGAGTTTGGTCGCCGCGTCCACACTTTGGGCGCGCGTTTAGTTTGCTACAAGCTCCCAGAGTGATTACACACATCTGATTTAAATTTTATAATCAAGCTTTGTAGGGTGGATGCTCCAATTACCAGTCTTTTAATGCCAATTTCAACTTTAAACATTCCTACTACTTTAATTAGCGCGATTTAATTATTTTTTAACATTTGTTTTAATCGATAAGCTACATTATCAAAAAAAATAATGAACATTTATTTATAGAATATTCATCATCATCATCATCATCATTACAGCCCTTCACAAGTCCACTGCTGAACATAGGTCATCACTCCATCTAGTGGGGGTGGCCCAACACTACGCCTACCGGTACGAGGCTGCCACTCGAGAACCTTTCTTCCCCATCGGTTATCGGTTGAATCGGAGAATCTCAAGTGTCCCGGAAACGATGTTGCCACACTAAGTCTTCAGCTTTGACAGTTGGCTCTTTCTGGCAGATAGATCTCTGGCAAAGATTTTGGAGCCCTGGTTCCGCTCGATCGCTTCTTTAATACGAGCAATATTAAAGTTGCGTAAGTCTCGCCGCATGCATTTGGAGATCTGTCTGTTCAGTTGCCTGTATGCTGTCAAATCTGTTGACGATTGCAGCCTCATCTCCCGTCTAACAGCCATGAGATTAAGAGTGTGATCGGAGAGTTTTTGTGTTCTTCTGCGGCGGGTTTTGCAAAACTTAGCTCCGACCGCATGGACAGTTTTCACGAGTTTGTCATTCATATTGTCCACTGCATTGCAATCTTCTAGGCACTGAAAGCGGTTACGTAACTCGAGCTGAAAGAGACGAATGTGTCGGCTCGACCGGGGAAGGACCACGCTCTCACAGAATTTCAGCGTAAAATAGTAGCTTAATGATGCTGTGTTTTGTATAGTGAGTGTAGAGAACCAGAGACCCTTTTTAAAGGAAACGAGACGTTTCATCTTAGTCCTCACGGGTGATAACGCAGCTGCATTTTGATTGGTAATCGAGGATAGATGTAGATGTCTGTGGGCCACAGTAACCACTTACCATCAGGTGAACTGTGTGCTCGTTTGTCGCCCTATCCTATATAAAAAACGTCGATTTCTTATAATTTAGTCGTGCAAGTCTTCGAATTATCATCACCATTACTGCTCTTCACAAGTTCACTACTGAACGTCCTCCTGTACAGACTGCCGCAAAGCATGGTCCTGAGCCACTTTCCTTGTCATGAGTTTTTTTTTATTTATGTTTTAAGTTATAATTAGTACCTATTATAAAGTCAATGTTAATTATATTCATTTCTATTGTTTTTGTCTTTCTCAAAAAAAATAATTAAATTACCAAATAAATTATAAAGTGTTTTTATATATATCAAATTAATGTCTGATAGAAAAGCAAGTACATGTTTTACTAAACTTGAAAATCAAAACCCAATTTTAAAACATCTACAAATCGATTATAACTCTTTTAACTTTAAAATAACTAGTTTTAATTAATGGTATTTATTCCAGTTTAGGATGCATGTAAAGAGTAAATAAAGCTAATCGTGTATCTATTTACAGCCTCATTAATATTCACTATTCTTTTATAATTATTTTATAAAAACGTTACTTGGATTTCATTATGTATCACGGGGGCAGCTTACAAACATAAATTGCACAAAGACACACATCCAGATCCGGAACAATTATTTGTAGGACATACAATTACTTGTTCCGTGCGGGATTCAAACCCGCGGTCGCTGGCGCAGCCACTTATTGCTAAGCCACTGCGCCACGGAGCCGTCGTCTAAAATAAAATAAATTCATCCGCACATTGGCCTCAACCGAAGCAAACTGAACGACCTTCCAACGTGTGGGTGCCGTCACAAACTCTCGGTCAATATCTTCGCCACTACATTCGCCACTGTGTTGGCCAACGTGTAGAGCCGCCGTAAACCGTGTGACGTACATTCACTGTGGCCGGATTTGTTCGTATTCTGTATGGCGTTTACACGCATTGACATGCGTGACTTCGGTCGATGTTTGTGGTTACGCTCTACCAAGGGGCCAAGTCACCTTTTACTGGTCAGTTATTTTGCTGTTGACTACGGTCCAGTTCCCAGCTTTAAGTCCCCTTCGGAGGGAGCGCGTTAAATGGTTGGCACACACTGCGCACAGCGTGTGAGGAGCCGTGTGTCTCCCCCACATTTTTTTAATAAATGTAGGAGAGCGAAAGCCTTGTATCGGGTATTTTATATATATATATACATATATTGAGCCTTTCCCAAGCGGGAAGGGATAATTATAATAAATTAATAATCTAAACCTAATACAAGTGGAATAGGGACGTTCTAAATGTCCTTAACCTTTCTCGAGCCCTGTCTTCGTGAACAGGGTTGACTTAGCTTATAAGACACCACCAATGGCATTCAATTTCTCTAGTGAATATTCATTCTTCCAAAAATTACCTTAAGTAACTATGTTACTAAACAAATGCAACGTAAATAAGGGGACCTAACTAAGATGATCACGGCATAAATATTGCAAACGGCCTATGACTAAACCTTTAAAAAGATCTAAGCACATGTATTTATAGTGGTTATATATAGATATAATTTTATATATAAATGTGAAATAATATATAATATAAATGAGAAGGGGAGAGCGTTACATTATGAACAAATTCGTATTTGGCAAAAGGGTGTAGTAAGAATCAACACGGGGAAACAAACCAGGAGATGGGCAGCATTTTGTCAATATAATAACAACAAAATAAATGACAAACTGTATTATAATCCAGACTTTCATTTATTTTTCTCAGAGTTTCATAAGGTACCAAACGAGTATTTGAAAACAAAAATAGTTTTTCCTTATATTAATTATTAAATAAAAAGGTTCGTAACGTTAAGGGTAAGTTTGGTCATTCATTCTTAATTTTATCATTCAATGTGATTATTTCTACATATTTTGTACCGTACATAAGTTTGATTACTGTAAAATTTTCAAAACAACATATACATAGTTATACTTCTATGTTTATTTACAAAGATTTTTCTCCATAAAATTCAATTTAAATAATTTAAGAATGAATAGCAAATAGTTTTTATTTTAATGCAATAATTACAATTATTAACTGTTAAAATTGTTTTTTTTTTTAATTTGAAAAGAGAGAACGTAACCATTGATAATTTTTCTTTATTTTTATTCAGCTGTTATCAGAAAGACGATGCTGGAAATTTCCTAGTTTAATTTTCATCTATCGCCTCTTACAACGTCCACAAGATGGTATAATGGGTTGGTCGATATAGTTGTGGTGCACTACACGGTATAATTACGAGTGTATTTTCATGAGTTTGAACAATTTTAAATAATTTATAAAAATGATTAATAAACGTATAGTTATGAACTAATGTTTGGAGTTGATATATTATTACATGCGTGACAGGCAGAGCAGATCTCCTAATAAGAGATATGTCCAACAGATGACTGTTTACGGATGATTTATAACAATAATTATATGAGCAATCTAATTTGACTATCATCGTCATCATTACAGCCCTCTACAAGTCCACTGTTGAACATAAATATGCCTTAAGGATTTCCACCTAACAAGGTTCTGAGCCACCATATTATGAATTTATTACGTGGGTGGTCTGAAAAGTTTACAAACTAACAAAGATACAATAAAAATAAATTTTAAGATTTTTTTCTTATAGTTTATTTTTATTTTTCAACATAGTCTCTTTAAGGATAACTCGACACATTTCTCCCGCGATGCTCCAATCTCTCTAACCCGTTATAATAATACTCGGTATTTTTCTCTGCAAACTAGTTGTTGACGAATGTGCCCTAATCAATTGACAAAAATCTCTGTCCTCTGAGCGCAAGTTTAGTTGAGAAAACAAAACGAATTCGCGTTGTTCTAGATATGTTAAGTAAAGTGGATGATTATGCAGTTAAAATCTTTTTTGCCTTCGGTTTGTCAAATAATAATACCTAATATGCTCTTGTAATGGTTTTTCTTCTATAAAGACGATAGATTAAGATAACTCCATGAATATCTCAAAAAATAATCACCATCACTTTCCTCAACCGAAAATACAGTCCACTGTTTTGAGTGTATTTTGTTTTCCGGTGTATAATGGAATACCCAATTTTTATCTACAGTAATTAGTTAGCGCCAAAACTCGGATTTATTGTACCTAACCTGCGAAAACAGAGCGTAGGAAATGTTTATTCATAGACGTTTTGATCTAACGTGAGTAAACCTGACACTGAACATGCGAACAGCTTTCTTATACCTAAATCTTGATTTAATATGTAACAAACACGTTCTTTGGATATTTTCATAGCCTCTGCTTTCTCCTTCACTTTAATATGGTGGTTATCTATCACAATTTGGTAAACGTTAGCGTTATGTTGTCATTAGGAGTTGCAATTTTTTTGACGTCATTAACTTTCATCGTTTCCCAAGCTCTCACGCCCACGTTTAAGTTCAGCTGCTCAAAATATCACTGTGGTAAACGATGATGCAGAGTTTCCATACACATAGTCCAACTTATTTCTGATTTACGTAGATGTTTACGTAGGCTTTCAAAAACAGAATTTTAATTACAGCCCGATACTCATTTTTTCCATTTTCACAAAAATACTCACATCGACTCACTCAAGCGACGAAAACTTTTCAAACCACCATGGTATATCCCTTTGAAATAGAAGAGGATAGACAGTCACTATTGTCCACCAGGAAACCAATTTGATACCGGCGACCTTTTATATTGCAAACGAGGCATTCAATCTTAGTCCTCAGTGGTAGTGGGTCCGCTTCTTAAAAAGATAGATGTAGATGTCAACGAGCCACAGCAATTACTTACTATAAACTGGACTACGTGCTTGTTTACCGACCTCTTTCTATATAATAAAGATCAGTAGTCCATTTGTAATAATTGTGTTGCTTTATTGGTTATAGTTTATTGTATTGATTCTTAGAAGTAGATAAAGTTTTCAGTGAGGTTTCTTTGAACGGTAACCATATTCAACTAAACGCAAGGCCAGTATCTTATTTTGACGCAGGTGAGCAACTCGAGAAATCTATATGCATCAATCCCCGATGGCTTTAAGACCAATGTTATAAAGGGAAGCATTTTGAACATTATTGTGAGGAAGAACAACTAATACGGCTTCAACTATGTATTTGACGAATGCAAGCTTAATTTCGCCAATGCCATTTTTGTAAATTTCAGCATATGTTTTAAGCGACCTACACTTAATTGGTTTTGGTGCATCAATTCTTCGGTTATAAAGGTAAATCTATTGTTTATTTATTAAAAACAATTAACGAATCATTCCAGCCGTTAGGATACATAGCTTGCCAAAGAAATAGACGTACATTCACTTTAAATACATACACGCCAAAAAGATTATTCTCTTTCTGAGGCAATCCAGAAAAAATAACGGTAATTTTTGTAACTTAAACCTTATCAAGAAGCTGATTTAAGTTATGTTTTTTATACTAAAGGGGTTACAAGTGGGCACACAGCCCACCTGATGGTAAGTGAATGCTATTTCCCATAGATGTCTTTTCGTGCTACAAGCACAATATAACTGCAGCATGGCTCCAACCGATAAGATGGTCATGTGAATTCCTTTTATTGAACAGACCTCTTGTCTCTTACTATCGGTATGTATTTTTAAAAATATCAAAAAATTACGTAAGTAAGTAAAATTATAACAATTTCGTAGAAATCAGGCTTGGGATTATAGCCACAATCTTTCAACGTGTCTTACGCAAGCTTACCGTGGCTAAAGTTTTTATCTCAAATTAGACACGAAAACGTGAGTCGAATTTCATTCGATTCACTGAGTTTATGTAAAAAGTTGCAATTCTTATTGTATTTAAAAGTTTGTGATTATGTACCATTTTCTTGGTGACAGTGAGTGGGATATTATTACAATTTTTAATATAAAACTGAAGTGACAAACAGTCCATCTGAATTATAAGTGTATGGACTGGCTCAGAGTCTTATCGTTCTGTGAAGTGTCTTACAGGTACCCAATAGTTAATTTATAAATTATGAAAGACCAGGGACCAGACCAGTGGAATTATATTCAAATGTTGACTATATTATTTGAATACAGCTCCATTACCATAACAGCCTATTATAGTCCACTAAAACTGCGGTTGCCAACACTATCAGGCAATAAATATATAACATAGGCCATGTTTAGCAGTGGACCTTTATAAACTTTAACGATAACAGTAAAGTCCACTGTTGAACATAGGGGTCCCTTATATATTGTCCCATAGGGGGATATAAGGACATTAATAGGGAAAGCGGATTGGCTACCGCAGTTTTTATGTTAGTCGTTATTAGAAAGACACTCATGTCCATTTTCTGATTTATTTCCCCCTGTCGTTTCTCACGACACTCACGGGGTTATATGCGGTAGAGGATATTCTTAAAATCACTGTAAAATAAATATTATTCAATAGACAATAATTGCCAAGTTAACCATCTTGTGGGGTACTACATAACAATTGTATTGAATGTTTATAGAGTTTAATGAAACTCTTTGAAAATATTGATAATATAAAATACATTGATTAAGGTGAGAAAACTAAGCAAGTTTAGAGCACCTCCCATTTTACCAATCGAATAATGGTGTTGCCTGAAGTAGCGTAGAATATTGTTAGGCAAAGATAGCGCACGCCATATATTTTTGCGTCCATGATAATTATGATTAATTAGAAAAAATTAAATATAATTTCAATTTAACTGTATTTTGGCTAGTTAGGGTTGCGGCCTGGCAATATAGCAGTTCCATCAGCGATTGGATGCGTAAAGACAAAGATAGGACTAAAAGCGCGCCTTAACGCCAGCTGTTGACTGCCACAGGCAATGATAATGATGATAATGATGAAATAATTTAAGTTTTGAGTAATGTAAAATTACACATTATATGAAGCTTAATAAAATATCAATAATTAAAGGAAAATAAATTGACAGTAATTGCAATATTATATAAATTTTAGGGTACAGAACTCGCGGAGAGAGAATTTTGTAGCGAGTAAAATACTAAATAGAATCTGAATATATGAATATAAATTACGACTGTAAGTCTCACGTAGTGAGATCAGGTGCAGAATCAATGTCTTTATGATGCAATTAAAATAATAATAGAGATGATCCGGCGCCCTATTGTGACGTCCTAGCTGTAAATTCAAACCTGTTCGGTAAAGTGAGCAAAACAGATATTTTTGGAATACATTTATTTACAGAAGAACTCTGAACGTGTACTAACTAATGAAAAACTAATGAAAAGTATTAATCTAAATCTAGCATTTCAATATTGCTCATCCCTCATTCACTGTCTGAGTACTTAGGTATAATTTTCATTATTAGCATCACTGCTGTTTTCTTCATAAAAATAGAATTTATGTAGCTTTTTAAAATATTCCTACGACTAAATAAAATAATTATTTAAAATTAATAAATAAAAATAATATATCGGATGTCCCAGAAATCGACGTCAAGCCGAAACTTTCTGATAGGCGAGGACATACTAGTTACCAGAAAATATAAAAAAAAATCTAAGTCATTTCAGAAATTATAGTAATTTTTAATTTTTTCGATAAAATGTACACCATGAGACAGTTTTTTCATTCCTGTTGCTACAAATATTTATTTTTTGCCAATTTTTTTCTCTTACGTCATCCTGAGTAGTGCTTCTGTAACCTGTAATCCTAAACCCTGTGCCAATCACTCCAGCTTGAAATAAAATTTAATTTTATACCAAACCAAGTTTTCAGAATTAGTTTTTCGCACTACTTCAACTGACCGTCCTGGAAAAAAAATTGTACTACGCCAGTTTGCCAAGTAGCTTTAAAAATGCGCGAAGCATTTAATAAGGATTCTAACGTAGTATAACACTTGCTCTATTATTTCTTAGATCAGCCATAAAAAAATTTTTTGTTAAACAAAGTCAGTTTTTAACAATTTTTTGGAACTTACGTTAAAACGATTCTAATGCAAACCAAAGCGTTTCTAATGACCACAGCGTGGTTTAAATAAGACAGAGAGAGACATTCCATAAAGTGTGAGCGAGACAGATCGTGACGCTAATGAGACACAGACGCAAATGAGTGACCAAGATAGAGAGCCATGCTAAGTGTGAGCACGACAGGTAGTGACGCCTTTTATTGGTATTGGTACATGCACCACAAATCAGTCAAGTACTCTGTGAAATCAGTACGCAACGCTACTTTGTTTACTACGCATCTTTTCGTATTCGCTGGTGATATCTTGTGTTCTTATTATTTTGGCTTCGTTTACTGGACTTGTTGGCGTGTGATTTGGATTTGGATTTGGATATTTGTGATCTCTTTACGACGACCTTTGCTTTTCCCTGGACTAACGTGTTATTGTGTATTTGTACCATACCATGGCTGTGTAGACCATACAGGAATATGCCAACATGCACCTCATTTATGGGGAATGCCAATGTAATGCCAGTGAGGCCACTAGACGGTATCGCGAGAGATATCCTAATGCTGATCGCTATTTCCAGATCACAGAGTTTTTACCAATGTGCACCATCTACTCTTCTCTGATGGCCGACTGCCAAACCAAATGCATGGTGAAGGTAGAATTTCATTACCTTACGAGAAAGAAGTCCTTCAAGCAGTTGATGAGGACCCAAGTTGTTCGGTACGTGGAATTGAGGCCAGCACAGGTGTGCCCCAAAGTATAGCTCACCGAATATTACAAAAAAATGAGCTCCACCCTTATCATGTACAGCGAGTACAAACATTATTACCTCGAGATTATGAACCTTGGGTTACGTTTTGCCAAACCATGATTTAAAAACACCGAGAAGACCCACAATATTTAGAAAAAAATTTGTGGTCTGTTGAATCAACCTTTAAAAAAAGACGGCTAAACATATGTCCATTGACGATGGTCAATTTGGTTTTCGACCAGAGCTATCTAGAGATATGGCTATTTTTGCCTTAAAACAAGTAGTAAATTACTATGTTGATCGCGATACTAGTGTATATGCCTGCTTTCTTGATTTGAGTCGCGCTTTCGACACCTTGAATCATGATCTGCTATGGAAGAAGCTAAGATCTAATAACGTTCCTGCTGGTATTGTTGACCTGCTCACTTATTGGTATAAGAGACAGATCAATAATGTAAAATGGTGTGACTCTCTGTCCGATGAATACTCGCTGACTTGTGGAGTAAGGCAGGGGGGGCTTACCTCACCCGACTTCTTTAACATCTATGTGAATGACTTGATCGTGGAGCTGAGCAGAACCTCAGTCGGACTTAGGCTTGGCAACCGTTATGTTAACAACCTAAGTTACGCTGACGATATGGTTCTGCTCAGCCCTACAATCAAAGTGATATTGCAGTGATTCAGGCATGTTTGCCGAAGCACGAATTAATACGTTTAATGCCATTCAAAGATTCAGAATCGCATCATTCATGTCCAGGGTTGGTGAGAGTAGAAACAGGATAATTAGTGAATTTGCGGAAAGACTGCCGGCCACAGCCTTTTATCAAAAATGGCTTAAGATAGCTGCTTGACGTGATAGTTCCCTCCATTTAGACTTAGATATTATTATAATATAATTATTTTTAATTGTTAGTAATTCTGTACTGCATTGTATTTTTTTTTGTTGGTAATTTATATGGGTGGTATGTGCCTGAAATAAAGAGAATTTATTTATTTATTTTATTTATTTATTTAAACGTACCTTCAAAATCTACACGAAAATCCACGATTGATGTGACAAGATAAATCACAGTACCGTTTCAAAATAAACATGTGGACTGGAATTTTAAACGGAAAAGTCATAGGGCCTTTCGAGTTGCCAGAAGTTTTAAATGCTGAAATTTATTTAGACTTTTTACGAAATCATTTACCCAATTTGCTGGAGGACGTGTCTATTATTATTTTCAGAGATATGTGGTTCCAACAAGATGGTTGTCCAGCGCATTATACCCGCTTAGTTCGAGAACACCTTAACGAGAAATATCCGGACAGATGGATAAGGCGGTTTGGTCCGATCTCGTGGCCCGCCCGCTCACCCGATTTAAATCCTCTAGATTTTTTTACTGGGAGCAGTGAAGGAAAAGTTTATTACAAGCCGATTGAAAATTTAGAAGAGCTTAGACAGAGAATAGCGAAAACAGTTGAATTTTGTAATAATGGAAGATTCGCCCGCCTCATTTCACGACCCTTTTTAAGAAGATGTCGGGCTTGTATTGCAGCTCAAAGAGGGTAATTTGAACATCTTTTGTAAAATAAGTAATAAATTTTATCATAAAAACGAAACTGACTGTCTTAATTTAATAACCATTATTTTATTACTTTAGTTTGTATTTGCGTCTGTGTCTCATAAGCGTCACTATCTGTCGCGCTCACACTTTATGGAATGTCTCTCTCTATCTCATTTAAACCACGCTGTGGTCATTAGAAACGCTTTGGTTGCACTAGAATCGTTACAATGTAAGTTCCAAAAAAATGTTAAAAACTGACTTTGTTTAACAATTTTTTTTATGGCTGATCTAAAAAATAATGGAGTAAGTGTTATAACACGTTAGAATCCTTAATAAATTCGCTAACTTTTAAAGCTACTTGCAAAACTGGCGTAGTAAAATTTTTTTCCAGGACGGTCAGTTGAAGTAGTGCGAAAAACTAATTCTGAAAACTTGGTTCGGTATAAAACTACATTTTCTTTCAAGCTGGAGTGATCGGCACAGGGTTTAGGATTACAGTTTACAAAAACCCTATTCAGGATGACTTAAGAGAAAAAAATACGTGTGGCACTCGGGGACTGCCGCGGTAAAGCTATTGCATAGCATTTTTATCAACTTATGCAATTATAATTATTTATTTATTTTATTTGTGCAGTATTTTTTTCTTTGTAAGCAAAAATGTTTGCTCCATGCAGCAATTGAACCCATGATCCGCTACGCTGCATTCGGGTGGTTTAGCCACTGCGCCAAACACGCCATCAAAAATAATATATAAATATAAAACATATACTTAAGTGTAAAGTCTGTGTTTATTAAATACTCTAAATTCACGAAAGTTGCTAGCATGACGACGACTCATATAAATCCAAAGAATATACTTCTTGCAATAAACTATATTATTGTTTAAAATATTTTTTGTTATCGTACAATACATGCAAGTATAAATATAAGTATATAAAATATAAGTAGTATGCGTGTAGACTAGTTGCATGACGCAACTAGTAATCTACACGCATACATCTAGTAGCACGCACGGAAACACCGTGCAGAAGTCTGCCGAACTTAAACGACGTTAGACGATGTTAGGTTTTGGGGTGTTAGGTTTATTTTCGTTACGGAATTTCTTGATTCGGTCGCCGCGCTCAAAGCCCGCGATAAAAGCTATGCAATAGCTTAAAATTTACAAAAAGTAAATATTTGTAGCAACAGAAATGAAAAACTGTCTCATGGTGTACATTTTATCGA
The DNA here is from genome assembly GCA_907164705.1 of Parnassius apollo. Lineage (NCBI taxonomy): Eukaryota > Metazoa > Arthropoda > Insecta > Lepidoptera > Papilionidae > Parnassius > Parnassius apollo. The sequence continues at coordinate 4,420,139 of CAJQZP010001514.1, forward strand.
AAAAATAAAAAAAAACTATAATTTCTGAAATACGTGACTCAGATTTTTTTTAAATATTTACCTGGTAACTATTACGGCCTCGCCTATCGGAAAGTTTAGGCTTGACATCGACTTCTGGGACAACCTGTATGATAGAAATATGAGATTATGAGTTCAATATATTTGGTAAGACTAAGACTTAGTTAAATAAAGCGGAAAAAACGTTCTTAATAAGTTCTTAAGGCTACAGTCTTTTAAAGTTGACTCACATCGAATCATTAGCGCCACTTTGATTTCTTTTTTTACAGCAAATTATTGTTTCAGAGTAAAATATTTTGATAACACATAAATACCCAGATTATAAGTAATGGCTAAATTTTTTTTTGGTTCATCTATGTGGTCTATGTTAGATAAATCAAACGGTAAATAGAGCTCTCTCGCACCCAACGCAATTTCGAGCTTTGTTCGTGTACCATTATAAGGCAATCGATAATAAAAAGGCGAAATCTATTCAGCGCGTTAATAGCTAAACATCTTCATCTCCAAAATGCGCTGTTTCTTTTTTTCTAAATATCTTTCATTGTCTTAAATAAGAGGTCTCAATTTCGTTAAATTTCGCTGTTTTCGCCTCATAAAAAAACTATTTGTTTCATAGCAATAGCTGAAAATATTTATGCTATAATTATTTTTTTCTCAAGGGCAGGTGTTTAATTAGACAAATATTAAAAAATAATAATTTAAATCACTTTATTTCCAAAATTAATAATTATTTCGATCGACCTATAAAATATTGACTTTATAAACAATAATTGCGGGCAATATTCCTTAGTAGCCGCTGAGCGGCTGTAGCGTTCAGACGTCTTGTCTGTGCCAAATTTTTGCACTTCCTCTCGCTCTAACATTCCTCTTTCTCTCTCTTTCCCTAATCTTGGTTGCGCATTGTTACGAATTGAAAGTTGCTCTACTTTATTATTTTTTGCATATAATTCTTTAAGGGTTTATAAATCATTTTGTATTTGTTTTATAACTTTTAATTTCGATATGGACCATAAACGTAAAAAATATGCTTGTACCAGAAAACGAAAATTGAAATCAAACGTTGAAGCAATGAACAGAAATAGAATTCAAAGGTAAGTTTTTTTGTGTTTCATAGTAAAATAGTTAACACCCTCCATACATCATTCAAGCCATTGCGAATAAATTAAAAAAAGTGCTAAGTCGTCCGTCGATGCTGCTGTACAAGAATAGTAATTCATGCATATAGGTAAATGCTATACAAAGTTACATTATACTTTAATGAGAAACTATAAATATGTGTGATAGTGGACTGTTTGTACTTATATAGAAATTATTTTGAGTTTTTTTTTAATCTATTTTAGTATTTAGAACTACTTGACGTACTTGACGGATTTTCGATAGTGTCATCGACTTATTACGAAACCCTCAGTGCACGACTCATTCTAGCACTTGCCAGATTCATTTGAATAATCAATAATACGAGTACATGTTATACAGGTTCTAGATGATTATCTTTTAGAAACCTTTTCAACAAAACAACAAAAATTATACAAACTTAAAATATTTTTTTTTGTGTAACGAATTTTGTAATAAAAGCATGGAACAAAAATAGATACGAGGTAGAAAATCTGTATGTGAAAATTTGTTAGCTAATTATCAATAATCCTGTATATTAGATAAATTGATACTGGAAAATCTTAGTAGAGCAACTTTCCACGCTACGGCCAGAAAGATAACTGCGGTGGCGGTACATGAAGTGGCGGGGCAGGGAGGGTGTAGATGTGTCACCAGAACGCAATTTTTCTGTTTTGCTCTGAAAGACTGGGCTCTTAACAAATTAATTTTCTTTCCAAGGTGTACTTTTCGAGTCACAGGTGATAGATGGCGGTCATTCGAGGTCATTGACGTTCCTATTCTTATTTGAATTTGATCCCAGGGCTACCAGGCCTTTACTTATTTTCTAATGGACAATATATATGCAATGAAGTAGTATTATTGCATACAGTGAACGATATATATATATATATATATATATATAATACGTTATTGCTGAGGGCCGCGGGTTTGTTGAAATTCAGGTAACTCCGAAATGAACTCGATTAACGTGATATTTATTCTTCCATTCAATACAATTATTAGTACTTAACTTAACAGGTGGTTGTATATTTTTGGTTTGCGTATCAACAATCTACGTATATTTTTTATATGAGAGGTGACGAACGAGCCTACAGTTCATCAGATGTTAAAGGACTACCGTCGGCCCATGAACAACTGCAACACCAGGGTAATATCAGGTGCGATGCCCGCTATTTAGAATAGTGTTAGCTCTTTTGCTGAAGGTCCCTTGGTCTAAATTACCAGTGGTAAACTATTCCGCAGAGAGGTCGTACGCGGAAGAAATATTAAGTGGTGGACGCCCGAGCATTCAGATGATTTGGATGGTTTCGGGAGGTTTGCCGTGTAGTGAATTCATGAAATTTAACGCCTGGGATTAATTCAAACAATTCGTTATAGCACTTACCGTGGTAGATGCGAAATAAAATACAAAGAAATGCAAAATGTCTTCGCAGCGCAAGTGAATCGAGCCGATAAGAAAGCACTCGGTCGAATACGATTCAAGCCGCTCTGCGATGGATGCAGTTAAGGGAAGGAGCTGGCACAGGGGAGCTCCAGCCAAGAGATGGGAACAGTATTCCATGTGAGGCCGAACCTGCGCCTTGTAAAGTTGCAGGCAGTGTGCCGGCATAAAATACTCTCCCGCTCTGTTGAGCACGCCAAGCTTTTTAGAGGCCAATTTGGCCTTCTCTTCCAAGTAACCACGAAACTGCACGTCACTTCTTATGTCAATGCCATGGATTCCAATACTGGCTGAGGCATCAAAGGGAGTGCCTTGAAACTAAGGAGATACGTCAAAGGGGTTCTTCTTTTCCTTTATAGTGATAAACATGCAAAATGTTGTTTTTTGAGGGTTAAGCTTGACTAGATTTATTACTATATTTATTACTATTATTATTATTATTTCCATAGACATAGATTCCTAATATGACACTCAATAAGATTTGCTGCCCAACATCGATAAAAATCAATTTACTCGAGTCCGCTTGCACTCGAGTTACTGAGTCAACTCGGCGCAACCTATAGATCCAAACAACTAGATGGATGTCACTTCACTAATTTACTTGTAGTATAAGTCGCTGCGGGCAACATCACAGGATGCATCCAAATTCAAACTTCAGCATCTGGCATGTTGTAAGCAAATGATTCATAATATGGTGGTTGTACTATCATTTCTGATTACTTTTTGTTAATTCTTATACGTAATGCATAACATAAAAGGTGAATGACACGTTACTTTTTTGTTTAAATTATGAGTGATAACAATTAAACAACAAAACAAAATTCTTTATTGCGGTTTTATTTAGAAAAAACAAAAAAATAATAACGTGAAGAAAGTGGTTTGTACGATATTTAAAAAGCAGTTTATAGATTTTATAATACTACATACCGGTGGAAACCGAACCTCCACCGGAGATTCTTAGCGTCCTACAACGCCATTAACATTGTCGCCACCAAAGCCAGGAACATCGGGGCCACCGGGGACTGGGGATGTTAATTTGTGTCGTTGTTTATGAGGGTATGTTGTTATGGTTGCCAAGCTTGGCAATCGGGTTGACAACACGCAGTTTTTGTTGTACAATTGCCATTTTCAGGAAAATGACGCTGCGAACCAGGATACCATCTCCTGCCTGTTCCCCTCTGCCACCTTTTACGACACCCACGGGAAGTTATGGGATAGTGAATATTCTTAATCGCCAATAGACGGCAATAGCTCTACGTAACTGTTATTCTTATAGTTAAATCTGTACAATAATAGATATAGGACTGCGATGATACCTATATACATTTCAATAAATAAATAATAACGAACCTCTTGGGTATGTAATGGGTGTATGTAAATCGCCTTTCTAAAATTACATAATGTTAATATTATTATCAATGGTATTCCATTAGTTCGATCTGTAAATTAATTTAATGAAATCCAGAGTTACCTACACACGGTATTTCCCTAAGGGAAATGAAATGTAGCGTACATTTTGCTAATGTATAAATTAATGCGCCATTGGCATTTAGTATTTCTAAATTATATAATAATATTGTTTACGATAAACAATGTGATTTGTAAATGTCAAAGGCGTAATATATGTTGTAAATATCTCTAACAAAACAGATGTGCAAATGAGGCCTAGTTCGGTCCAAACAAAATCGAGATTGTCGGCGTCGCCAATACGAGTAACAGGGTTGATAATTGAAAAGGTGAAAGCAGTTGCTAAATTCATAGGATCTATGTTTATGATAACATTTATGTTTTTGGTGGATTATTTAAATTTTTGAAAGAAAAATAATCCCTTTATTTTTTAGTCAGTACGTGAAGCAAAACCTTGTTCCCCATTTAAAATATATTGCTCTATGTTGTTTATGCTGTAATAAAATTATAAGGAGAAGTTTTGCAGAAAATTTATAAAAGTTTTTTTCTTTGTCTACCCTTTTGGAGTGAATAAATTTTCGTGAATTTATTGTTATGCGTTAATTTTGCCTTTTTTGACACTTTCTGACTCCCCACATTTGAGTGAAGAGCCCCATATACTCTATATACTCTATTTCCTGCGTTCACTTCTCGTTCTATATCTTTATCATATCTACAACCCTGCTTAATACACATCCCAAATACACAAACTCATTCAATCGCTCCACCAACTCAACTTCTATTATTATTTCATATGTCGTTTTACTTTTTTCTCTTTTAAAAACTATCACTCTCGTCTTACTTGCCTTCAATTTCGTTCCCCTTTCTTTTAATGAACTGTTCATTAATGTATTCATCCTTTGCGATTCCACCGCCAACGACGTAGAAATGACTTGATCATCGGCATATTAGAGCATTTGATGCTAGCTCAACATTCTTAACCCACATTCTTCACCTTTCAAAATTTCCAAACAACTGTCCATAAGTAGGTTAAAAGCCACGAGTAAGTTACACAACCCTGTCTAACACCTCTATGGACACCAAAACAGTCCGAGTATGCCCCGTTGATCTGAAAACAAGAACTTGAGTCCCTATAAAGAGACTTTAATGCATATATCAATACAACGCTCAAACCAAATGACCTCAGTGTTTGCCGTAACACATCCCTGTCTACTCGGTGATAAACTTATTCGAAGTCCATGAACGAACAAAAAATTTTCTGGTTTTCGGTCAGAAATTTCTCCGCGATCATGCGCATGGAAAAACTTGGTCCGTATATTCCACTATCGACTCTAGCTTGCATGACCAAAATTTTTCTAGCAGTGTCATAACTCTATGAATTAACAACTTAGCATACAGTTTTCCCACAGTACTAAGCTGAGTGAGGCCATGGTAGTTTTACCAGTCTTGCTGTGACCTTTTCGCTTATATATCGAGACTATAATGGCTTATATATATATATATATATATATATATATATATATATATATATATATATATATATATATATATATATATATATATATTATTACGGTGCAACACCGTGCATTCTCCCGCGTCAGCATTTTAGTAATTTGACACTATGCGCGACTGACCTCATTCATTAATATTTTATTTTTGAGTGTGTTTGTGTTTGCCTACCAATACGGTCGCGTGCCTCAATCTTATATTTTTACCAAGTTTCGTGTATTGTGAAATCGCAATAAATCATTATTTTCCTCAAGATCGTGTTTAAATCATTCATCATCAGATCAAGTAAAAGGTGTGTACGGTATACCAAGACCATACATCTTTATGGTCCTTCGAGGAAACTGATCAGTGTCTTGTGGATCTCAAGTGCAGTGCGATCGGTTCGGTTGGCCTCACACCAGCGGGTCTCACCAGCCGAATTGAGACGGCGCTCTACGTGTACTGAGTATGCAAATATACTGAGAACCAGTAATAACACCAAGCACAAAACCGAGAATATCAAGAATACCACAAGCATAGCAAATTTGACGCATTCATCAAGCAAACCAAGCAAGCATTCACCAAGCAAACCAAGATCGACCAAGCAAGCATTCACCAAGCAAACCAAGCAAGCATTCACCAAGCAAACCAAGCAAGCATTCACCAAGCAAACCAAGCAAGCATTCACCAAGCAAACCAAGCAAGCATTCACCAAGCAAACAAAGCCACCGAAACCAAGCAAGCATTCACCAAGCAAACCAAGCAAGCATTCACCAAGCACACCAAGCAAAAACTCTCCAAGCACACCAAGCATAAGCATTCATCAAGCACATCAAGCAGAAGGATTTCACAAGCAAAGCACAAGCATATCAAGCAAGCGTATCAAGGTATTTTCAAAAACAAGCAAAACAAGTAAGTGATTTTTTACCAAGGTTTTTACGTATCAACTCCTTCACCAAATAATGTCAAGCATGGAAAATCTCCTAGCAAATCAACAACAAATTATCGATGGCATTAATCAAATATTTGTAAATTTTAAGAAAGATAGTCAAGAGCGAAAGACGCCCGACTATATTAATCGAAGATTGAATAATTTAGAAGGGTATTGGCAGGAATTCCTGAATAATCATGTTGAACTGTGCGCTTTTCCAGACAATTCCCATGCTTATTTTACTAACAATACGTAAGAAAAAACCAAGGCAAATTATGAGAATATAACAGCTACAAAAACATCAACCAAAACCTTCAACGCCCCTGATAAAACCCACAACTCCAATGGGTGCACCCTCAACTTCGGGAGCTCAACATTCATTTAGAACGGAGTCCCAGGGAACCAACAGCAAGACAGATGAATTATTCAAGAAGCAATCAAGCAACTTCAGAGCATTTAAAAGGACAGTTTCTAACATAAATCTTGACGATGTGACGGAGAAATGGGAGCTGGAAGATCTCCTCCGCTCTTTGAAGTTGCGATGGTCAGCTATCGACAGTCTGCACTGGGACATCGACAGTGAAGTTCAAGGAGCCAACCAAGAATATGAGAGCACTTTTTCATATTATGAACAACTATATAATTCCACCAAACGATCCATCAACAGCAAGCTGTGGTCAGTGTCCCATCGGGAAAAATCAACCCCCCAGATGGACCTGTTTTTACCTGTTTTTGTAGGAAATTATCATCAGTGGACGTCATTCAAGGACCTGTTCACTGAAACTATCCATAATAACCCATCATTATCAAACGCACAGAAAATGCAATTTCTTAAAGTTAAGGTGCAAGGCGAAGCAGCAAGGCTTTTGCAGCATCTTCCGATCAGCACTGAAAACTATAATATCTGCTGGGAAATTCTTAACCACAGATACAACAACAAGAAACTCATTTTTACTTCGCACATCAACAGCTTATTGAATATTCCTGTCATACAACAACATCAAGCTATCAACCAGATCAAGCGACTTCATGACACCACTCTGGAGACACTCAACGCCGTGAAAAACTTAGGTGTTGATATATCAGTACGTGGGATCCATTGCTGGTGCACTTAATGTCACAAAAATTGGACAATGAAACATTCAATGATTACAATGAATCCCTAGAACAACTACGTGAGTTACCGACGCTCAAAGATTTTTTTGCATTCCTGGAAGGAAAATTCACTACGTTGGAAACATCCCGTAGAAAACAAGAACCAACCACGCAAAAACCACCATCAAGTCAGGTCCCGGTGAAGCATAATAAATCAAGATATCAAGTATTTTCCAACTACAATGTTACAGAACCAACAAATGCAAAAACAGGTAATCAGTTTACAATCACGTGCCCGATCTGTAACAATGGCCATGGAATATATTTTTGCCAAAAACTTATAACAATGACGCCGCAGCAGAGACGCAGTACCATATCAAGATTACGGCTGTGCTCAAACTGCCTAAACCATCACCAAGGAAAGTGTATTTCTAAGAATCGCTGCCGCGAATGCCAAGGTCAGCACAACACAATATTGCACGAAGCATTCGTAACATCTAAAAACATGAAACAACCTAGCTCATCAAGAACGGTTAACCAGGGAAACTCATCAAGCAGCGCAGATGCTGTCCAGCAGAACCAGAACAGTGTGCACGTGCAACAGCAGCGCGACGTGCCAGGGATACTGCTCGCTACAGCTATTGTTCAAGTTCAAGCTAACAATGGCTCTTACTACAAGCTCCGAGCACTCCTGGACCAAGGATCCCAGACCTCAATTATCACGGAGAAAGCAGCTCAACTTCTATCACTACCTAGAAGTCAGTGTAAAGGGGTCATAACGGGGATCGGCATAAAGGAAAACAATTGTAAAGGCGTGATTAAGTTAACAATCAAGTCCAATAATAGCGACTTCACACTTAATACCGAAGCTCTCATAATGAAAACTCTGATCAATAATTTACCAAACTACACCTTGGACAAGCCGTCATGGTCATTCCTAGAAAATATACAGTTAGCAGATCCGGAATTCTACAAAAGTCGGCGGGTAGATATACTTCTGGGAGCAGAAGTATACTCATACATCATCTTAGACGGAATTTGCAGAGAAAACAATAACTCGCCAATCGCCCAACAAACGCGATTTGGTTGGATATTAAGTGGAAGCGCTAATCAGGTTAGTTTACAGTGCAATGTTTTGCTGAATAATATACAAAACATCCAACAGTTTTGGGAGATCGAGGACATTACTCAAGAGTCTACTCTCACGTCAGAAGATCAAGCATGCATCGATTTGTATAAATCAACAACCACAAGACGCGAGGATGGAAGATACCAAGTGAAACTTCCCCTTAAGTCAAACATTGAACAAGACTTGGGCACATCGAAACAAAAAGCAATTGCGCAATTCAAACAATTGGAACGACGATTCACAAAACAAAATAATACCACAGAACAATATAAATTATTCATTCAAGAATACTTATCATTGGGTCATATGAAACCGGCTACCGGTAACAAGAAACCGGACTTTTATATGCCGCACCATTGTGTCGAGCGCCCGGAGTCAACAACTACAAAAATCAGGGTTGTATTCAATGCCTCGGCAAAGACTTCGACAGGGTTGAGCCTTAATGATCTTATGCACAGGGGCCCAAATCTACAACAAGATCTCCAAAAATTAATTTTGGAGTGGCGTCAATACCAGTTTGCATACACAGCTGATATAGAAAAAATGTTTCGCCAAATTTGGCTGAAAGAAGAACACCAACAATACCAAAAAATAATATGGTGAGATGACCCAGAAGAACCATTGCAGGAATACCAACTCACTACAGTCACATATGGCACCAAAGCCACGCCATATTTGGCAATGATGACACTGAAGCAGTTGGCAGATGATGAAGAAAAATACTACACAGACTCAAGCAGCTTCAGTTTTACGGAATAGCCTGTATATGGATGATGTAATCCATGGCTGTCATTGCGCTGACCTTGGAAAAAGGTTGAAGGACGACCTCATCAAGCTATTAAAAGCAGGTGGCTTTAATCTCAGGAAGTGGTCATCCAATATTCCAGAATAATGTGAAAATGTCAGTCAAGAAGGGAGTTTTGAGTTTAAAGCTGCTGAATCTACAAAGACCTTAGGGTTGAGATGGAAACCTCAAGAAGATTCCTTCACTTTCCAACCCAACATTCAAGCTCGTAAGACAAGCGACACCAAGAGAAGTTTATTATCTGACATATCATTGGACCCTCTGGGCCGGATTTCACCATTGACTACCAAGTTGAAGCTACTTTTCCAATCTACGTGGCTATCTAACATCGACTGGAATGATACACTTTCCGATAACATCAATTTGGAGTGGCAGAAAATCAGGGACGATATTCATAACATCGAAAAAATTCAAGTAAAAAGATGGCTCAACACAAATGAAACCGATGTTATTGAGTTGCATGGATTTTGCGACTCGTCAAAAAAAGCGTACGCTTGCGTAATATACTGCAAAATAACTCGTGGAGACCAAAGTACAGTGGTTTTGGTCGCGGCGAAAACAAGGTTAGTGCCGGTCAGCAAAACTGTAAGTTTACCTAGACTTGAATTATGCGGCGCAGTTTTGTTAGCAAAATTAATGTCCAAGGTAAAACAGAGTTTAGAAAATTACGAAATCAAGCAATACGGCTGGGTTGACTCCACGGCAGTGCTGGGGTGGCTGCAGGGTGATCCGAGCAGGTGGAAAACCTTCGTAGCGAACAGAGTCAAACAAGTTACTGACGTCATTCCAGCACAAGACTGGCGATAGGTAAAGTCCCAGGACAACCCAGCGGACTGCGCAAGCAGAGGCCTAACTGCTACACAACTAATGAGTCATTCTCTGTGGTGGCAGGAACCAAGCTGGCTGCCTACTTATCAAGATAAACAAGAAGAAACAAGTTATGATACCAATGAAGAACAAAAGAAGGCAAAGCAGATAAATATTTCGACATACCAAGATAAAGAAATGAATATTTTGGGTCAAATTATCAATAAATACAGTAAGTTCAATAAAATAATCCGCGTCGTAGTCTGGTTATACCGTTTCATAAACACTACAAGAACAAAAATTAAGATGCCATCATACTTAACATTAGAAGAAGTCAGAGCAGCAAAGCAAAGAATAATCAAGCATGTTCAGCAAGAAGAGTTTTCGCAAGAGATAGAAGATCTCAAGGCAAAACAGAGCGTGAATACCAAGAGCAAGATAGTACTTACACCCTTATTTAGATGAAAAAGGCGTTCTTAGAGTTGGTGGTAGACTGAGAAACGCGCAGATAAGCATGGAAATCAAGCACCCAATAATCATTCCACACGCTAACCATCTTACGGAGTTGATCATAGATGAAGCCCACAGTCTTACATTTCACGGGGGACCAAGAATTAACAGCATCATTTATTCGTCAGCAGTATTGGATAGTAGGGGGCAACAGGGCTACTAAGAAGCGCTTACGATAGTGTGTGAGATGCCGACGGTTTGGAACAAGCAAGCAACATCAACTCATGGGTGACCTACCTAGTGCCAGAAGTAACCCATCTCGCCCGTTTTCTCACACAGGATTGGATTATACCGGTTTCATCATGATCAAAGGCAGTAAAGGACGAGGCACCAAGTGTACCAAGATATATGTAGCGGTGTTCGTGTGCATGGCAACTAAGGACGTTCACTTAGAACTAGTATCGGACCTAACGACGTCATCATTCTTAGCGGCTTTGAAAAAGGATGGCTGCCAGACGGGGAACGCCAAGTCACATTTATAGTGACAATGGCACCAACCTCGTCGGAGCAAGCAGAGTCCTAACACAAGAATACCAAGAAATTATATCGACCATCAACCAAGATAATCCAGAGTTAATGCAAGAGATCATAGAAATGCACATACAGTGGCATTTTAACGCTCCTTCCTGGCCCTCAGCAGGCGGGTTATGGGAAGCGGCTGTTAAAAGTCTAAAATATCACCTTAAACGCGTCATTGGTGAACAGAGACTGACTTACGAAGAGTTCACCACCATACTGTACCAACTAGAAGGCTGCTTAAATACAAGACCATTGTGCGCCATGAATGAAGACCCAGACAACCTGGACTATTTGACGCCAGCACACTTCCTAGCAAGTGGACCTGTGTTGACGATATTTGATACAGAGCAAAATCTACGAACAAGATGGTACCTTTGTCAAAAAATGTATAACGACATGTGGAAACGATGGCGTTCAGAGTACTTGACCCAACTAAATGTACGCAGTAAGTGGCAAAGGGAACAAAAAATATCAAGATCAACGACGTCGTCCTCGTCCACGAAGAGAACTTACCTCCAGGACGGTGGGCTATGGGGCGCGTCGTCGAACTTCATCCCGGTTCTGATGAGCAAGTGAGAGTGGTCACACTGAAAACCAAGAATGGCTACCTCAAAAGGCCGGTCGTGAAATTATCGCTACTACCTGTAAATCAAGAGTCAGATGGCAGCGATAATAACACAAACAAACCATCATCAATCCAGAACGATCAACAAACAAGAGCGCCTCAATCGGTTAAGAAACCTCAAGTTCATTTCTCGTCGCTTGCGTTGGCTATGCTATTTTTCATGAGCATACTTACCACATCATCATGTTCTTTTCTTAACACACCTCTGAAGTCGAACCAAGGAATATATTTTGACAAAGTCTCTGACATGCAAGTAATTAGAGACGAATGGACCATGGTCGTCTATTATGACATGAGCCCCTACTGGCAAGGGATGAAGACCTTTGAACAATATTCCAATTACTTGCAAGAAACATGCGATAAATTACAAGAAGACCAATGTAACTTTATACTGTGGCAACTACGTCAAAGTTACTCCGAGTTCCAGCATTATAATACTATTTTGATGACAACACAACATTCCCGCACGCGCTCGCGCCGCCGCCGAGGACTGATAAACGGAGTCGGCAGTATCGCAAACTCATTATTTGGAATTTTAGACGAGAATTTTGCTCAAAAATACCAAAAAGACATAACGCTCATCCGTGATAATCAGCAGCATCTGGCAAACTTGTGGCGAAATTAAACCTCGTCGAGGCGGAGTATAACTTACTTAAAAGGAGTGAAGAAGCTATGAACAGGCAGCATAAGTTAATAAACAAACAGATGCTAAATATAGAAAGGGCCGTGAACATATTAAACTCAGAGGTTGTCAACATGTCTCAAGTGAATCAATTAACTTTGGCAGCAGTAGCTGCAAGCAATATGATACAGGAACTACGAAGCGTGCAAGAATCATTGCTAGACACGATTACAGATATTTATCACGGAAGATTTAATTTCCATCTATTATTTCCAGAACAGCTTAGAAATGAACTCGGTGTCATAGCAAGCCAAATATCGAAGGAGTTGGCCTTACCAATCGAAAACATACAAGCAAGCCTTCAAAGTATTTATCAACTTTTAACAATAAAGGCCAGAATATGTGAAGATTACCTGCTGTTCGAGATAAAGGTTCCCCTCATCAGTAGAGATTCCTTCGAAATATTTCATCTTATTCCAGTACCGACCAAGATTAATAACAGCAAGATGGTTACCACGATACCAATATCGGAATACGTGGCCATTAACCTAGCAAAGGATGCGTACATTGTGATGGATATAGATGAAATTTCATCATGCAGTCAGCAAGCTAACTCGTATTTATGTCACTTAAAGAAACCAGTTTACCATCTCTCACAAGACGAGAAATTCTGTGACTTCGATAATATTAAACAGCAGTGTAAAACTGTTGTAGACTCCTGCAATTACAGATGGACTGAATTAAACAATATAAACAAGTACTTATACTTTTGTTGTGAGAGGTGTCAGTTACGAGTGATGTGCGCGGATCAGGTGACCGCGCCACAGCTGGAGCGCGCCGGCATCGTCAGCATTTCACACGGGTGCATTGTCAAGTCCGACCTATTTACGGTGCACGCTCGTAACCTTGACCGCAGCGTTATCAAGACGAGCCCAGACATCAAGGTTGAAGACTTCAGTCCGAAAAACAACATCATCAACGCATCGATCCCGATGTCGTCTATAGTAGCATAGCATAAATGACCGCCAAAAACAATTTTCGGATTTAGAAAAACAGCTAAAAGATTTGAAAGAGCAGGCGGTGTTGACAAGTGATGTATCATACCATGATGTGCATCATTATGCTCTCATCTACATTATGATCGGAGCAGCAATTATCGTGGGGCTGGCCTGGCGTGGCGGCGAATGCGACAAACACGGTTAGCAAGAGCCAACTCTCCGGCAGTGCCCCCGGCGGAGGACCGCACCGCGGTTCGCCTCTCCTCCATCCGAAACAGCATTTGTGAAGAAGAAACGACCAATCGTAGTGATCCCGTTACCAATAAACTAGACAGTGTTCGAATTGTAAACAGGTCTACGTCGCCCATAGCAACTCATACATCTTTTTTCAAGCAATCATGATCAGCATCCCGCCTTCATCTGGCGGGCCGGAGCATGTACGGTGCAACACCGTGCATTCTCCCGCGTCAGCATTTTAGTAATTTGACACTATGCGCGACTGACCTCATTCATTAATATTTTATTTTTGAGTGTGTTTGTGTTTGCCTACCAATACGGTCGCGTGCCTCAATCTTATATTTTTACCAAGTTTCGTGTATTGTGAAATCGCAATAAATCATTATTTTGCTCAAGATCGTGTTTAAATCATTCATCATCAGATCAAGTAAAAGGTGTGTGGTATACCAAGACCATATATATATATATATATATATATATATATATATATATATATATATATATATATATATATATATATATATAAATTGACTTATAAGTGAAATATGGCTAGCTTAATATATTACTTAATAAATTTATGTATTTTTGTTGAATTTGGACCACTGGATATTTACAAGGTAATCTAATCGCTGCGTAAGAATATGCATTACTCCTTAAACCCACAATCCTCCATATATGACAATCTCAGGAGGGAGGGAAATATTATCTTATCCCTATGCCAGAGTATTGTCCACACTGCGAGCATGGGCCTATCATGCATATATGTAATATCCACAATACATAAATTAGGAGCTTATAGCCGCAATTATTGCCATTATAAGAAAATTACAAAATACATCAAAATGGATGTCTACTCTAAGTCACAAAGTCATTATTTTTTATCATTATTTAGTTAAAAGTGTTTGTTTTGTAATAAACATTTACAATAAACAAATAAAATAACTATTTCTGTTCTCATTTAATGTAAAGTCTATTTATGAGTAATGAGAGTGTATAGTGTAGCTGTCGTCGTGCCACAAGCTAAATACACCGAAGCTTAAATCACGCTATCAACATTCCGAATCATAGACAGTATATATAGAACTTCTCAGAACTATCACTCGGAGCGTTGGCCACTCCCCGGGCACAACACCTTGCCCGGCGGGAGATCTCCCCTTTTCCTTCTACGGCCACAAGAGTAATGAGTGCCAAAAAGTAAGTATGTATGTATCACATAAAACGTTGTTGCAATGCCAGTTGGTAGGTACAATTTTCTGCAGAACTATTTGGCAGCTGTCAAATGTGCAGTGATCAGCCAAAGCTCTGATGATAAGCCCGAGCCCATGTAAAATATTTGTTTCTATTATTTCCTTATTATAATATAGGTGTCAATTAGTGGCTGCTTATTGTCATTTCAGATTTTCACAAAGATTTAATTAAGCCTGTGATTGTGTCAAAATTTGGGCGACATTGCTGTCCCTTCAGTGGTGCCAAGTTGATTAGCGGTATGTCAAAGTGCTCTTCAGCACAGTTTGTACAGTAGGGCAGTATGATGGGTATACGAGTACAGAATCAGAGTACGAAACCTATCCAATTGCAAAGAGGTGTAAAATAGGGTGACTTTATACTCCTGCATTGGAAGATGTTTTAAGCTACTGAATTGGAATGGATACGGTATCAATATCAATGTGGAGTACATCACTCACCTTCGATTTCCTAATGTAGTTCCTATGACAGAATTGCTAACGGATAGTGCGTACTAACGGATATGTCTTAAGATGGACTTAGTCTTAGGATAGATGGACATGGACAAAACAACAATCATGCATCTCCATTCACATCTCGCAGTAGTTGAAAGCAATAAGCTTGAAGTTGTTGACGAGTATGTTTAACTGCGAGTTCGACTAGGTAAGTCCAACTTTGACCTAGAAGTCAATTGACTAATTCATCTCAGCTGGATCGGATGCATCTTCTCGTCAGGTGTACCTTAAAATTTGAAAACGAGATTGTACAATCAGTGCGTGTTGCCTGTGATGACTCATGGATCTCAGATGTGGTTCTTCATTGTTGGCTGTAAAATTCACTCAGCAAGCTATGAAGAGGGCTATACTCGGAGTTTCTCTGCGTGATAACCTTTAAAACAAAAGAAAGAAAGAAATAAGTTTATTTGGTACATACGTAATACCAAAATTAATAAATTAAGTGAAACAGTTTTTTATATCTTAAAAAAATTAAAAAAGGTATAACGTAATATGCACATGAGGATATCCGCAGTAGAACCAGAGTGATAGATATAGTCCAACGGATTGGTAAGTTGAAGTGGCAACGGGCGATATTGATCGAAAATTAAGGTGTCGGCAGCTATTTGTTTTGGTGGAAAAATGGGCCTCGTTTGGATACAGGATACTATGACGGCTGGGAAATACCGTAACGTGATGCTAGAACCAATATTCTTTACACATCGAATATAAACGGCCCAAAATTTTCTGCTTATGCACGCAATGCCCGTTCACTTGAGGCCAGACTTTTAGGCACGGTCCTAGAATAGTCGGCGTAATCCCCAAGTTTAAATACAATTGACCATGCTTGGGTTATGTTTTAAAGTAAAGTTTTTAGGGATTTTTTGAAAATCAGATCAACTTTTTAGACATCTCAGTAGGGCCTAGGACAATATTCCTCAACAGGATATTGACAACCTACAATCTGAGTATGTGCATATTACATTCATATCAGATGCAGATACTTTATGAATGTCATGAGTTTAACTGATTGAAAACTTCATTAATAGCCGCCCTTAAATGCGTTGTTCTTTACTCTATTTGTTATTTAAAAATCAGACTGCGATTTTTTTCATAAAAATTTAAAATTTCTTTCTTTAAAGTCAATATTCGCATTAAAATGGTAGAACATATCTAAATATTATAAGTTTATCTATATATTTGTTAAATATATATATATATATATATATATATATATATATATATATATATATATATAGAGAGAGAGAGACAGAGAGCGAGAATATAATTACAGATTGTAAGGAATTCAACTTTCGTTCTTGGAGGTGACAACAAAACATCGGTAGCCTTCTTTGTGTGATGTTTGACACCTATGGGCTGTAATTACTCAGTATCTACTAAAACGGACTATTAATAATCCTTGGTTACTTTAATTTTATTAAAAAATAGATAGATACTGATAAATTGCCAGCGTTAGTATTTCTGTCCAAATGCATTCTAGGCGTAGGCAAGAGTAAATAGTAAGTAGATAGTTTAATTTACCACGTTTATCTTCACTTATCACCAGATGGGGTTGTGGTCAAGAACTGGCTTATAATATTTTTTATAGGATAGGGTGACAAACGAGCACATAGTTCTCCTGATGGTAAGTGGTTACTGTGGCCCATAGAAATCTACATCTATCCTCGATTACGAATCAAAATGCGTATGCGTTGTCACCCGTGAGGACTAAGATGGAATGCCTCGATTCAAGTAAAAAGGGTTATGCTGTGAGAGCGTGATCCTTTCTCGGTCGAGCCAATCCATTCGTGCTACAACTATACTTCTAATGTAACTGCTGAATAGCTCTACGAAAGTTCAAAAAGAACTAAATGTGACAGACAGAATTAGTTTAAAGGAGTTTAAGCTTACAACTTAAAGCAAAAATGTCTTCAACCAAGAACCGTAGATGAAAATACTAGTAGTGTAAACCTTAATTCATCATTGTCGCATTGTAACTTCACCAATTGATTGATGAGGTATTAATTCATTTAATGTACTGGATGTTAAAGCGACTGCTGATTATTGGACCCTGGTTACGCCTGAGTCGAACCAATCATTAATTATTAATTTTTGTTGTACAGAAAATCTCAGTCAGAAAGTTCATGTTTCCTGGTTACCCAGTTAGTAGCTAACCTAGCTAACCTAGTTAAAGAGCACCTACCGCCCACCAGTACCGCCACTAGTAAGGAGGAGGGGCCCCCCTCCTTACTTACCGCGCTATACCCATTATCACTAATTGAAAACAACACTAATCCACCACTATACTTAAGGCAAAACACACCACCATCGATAATACGACACGGATTTCTATTCTAAACGAGTCATCATCAGGACAAATAGACTCGGCCAGAGCGAACCGCTAAGTGAGATTTGTATAAAAGCACACTTTTTATTTCAAACAAAATATAAGATATAGGGAGAACATATATATATATATGTCCGTCAGTCTCGCTGAAGGTATAGGTCGATGTCCAGAAATCACCCTTGCAAAGCACGAGTGGATCGCTAGTATATAATATATTACATAAAAGTTGTATCACACTCGGAATTCGTATATACGGTTACATCAAAACTTCCTTTTTGTATTTCGCCTATCTTAGAGGTTTATTTTTTTCTGCAAACTTTTATGCTACTCCTGAGGTATATTAAATTTCTTTAAAAGAATCCTGGTTTACAATTTATGATAATATCGCGTAACACACATATAAAACATACAGTCTTCTGTAAGCCTCCAACTTTTTAGAAATCAGATAAAAAAAAGATATTTCTTTTAAAATATCAGTTTTTACCAACCAAATCCTGCTAAATGGTCAAAGAGGCTGTGACGACCTACAATAAAATGTTTTATTTTTTGCAAATTTATAGCCAATCCTAAAGTATATCAAATTTCTTTAAAAGAATCCTGGCTTGAAATTGATGACGATATCATGTAACGTACATAAAAAACATACAGTCTTACTATAAGCTTCCTACGTTTAAGAAGTCGGCTATAAAGTGATATTTTTTTTCTCAAATATCAATCTTTCCTATCCACATGCTGCTAAATAGTTGAATAGGTTTTGCCAAAAGCTGATGAATGAATGTCAAAACACCGAGTTCAAACTTAACAGAATGTTAATGAAGAGGCACAACAACGCAATTTTTTTTTCAAGTATTTCGTGACACCAGGCGCTTATATGGAAATCTAGCTGTCGAAATCAAATGTCAAATAGTGGACATTGAACAAATATAAAAATAAAATATGGCTGACTTGAATCATTTACGGTCCAAAAAACTTGCAATAGGTATGTCAAAGATTCCAGAATAGTCCCAACCATTACATGTGACTTGGTAGATCATGTGCCGTGTAGTGGCGGTTGAGAATATTCACTACCCCATATCTTCCCGTGTGGGTCGTAAGAGGTGACAGAGGGAGACAGGCAGGAGATGGGCAGCAGTATGTTCCTAATAACAACAATAATATAATAAAAAACTGCGGCCAACTCGCTCGCCAAGCGTGGAAACTATGGAAAATATCCCCCCATGAATATCGACGCAAACAAATGGCCCCCAGTCCGGCGGCTCCGCTATTGCTGGCTACGGTGGCGACCATAGTAACGGCCGGGCAGGGTGTGCGGTGGAGGTTCAGTTGACACCTACGACGAATCAACCTGGCAACATATAATGCACGCACACTGAGGACTGATGAGAAGATACTGGAGCTGGAAGAAGAGGTATACAAGTTGCGCTGGCATATTAATGGATTATCCGAGGTCCGAAGAGAGGGGGAGGATACGGTAATCCTCGAGTCCGGTAACTTGTTCTATCACCGGGAAGGCGACCATCTGTCACAAGGAGGTGTCAGATTTATCGTCCACAAGTCTCTCGTCAACAACGATGTAAAGATTGAGAGAGTGTCGACAAGGGTCGCGTACCTGATACTCAGAATCACTAAATGGTATTCGCTGAAGCTCATACAGGTTTACGCACCAACTTCGGCACATCCCGATGAGGAGGTGGAGGAAATGTATGAGGATATTTCCAGAGCCATGCATTCCTCTAAAACCCACTACACGGTGTTGATGGGAGACTTCAAAGCAAAACTAGGCACTTGAGAAAGCGGTGAGCTGAAGTTATGGAAATTTAGAGTAGGACAACGGAACCGTAGGGGCCAGCTGCTGGCCAAATTTATGAAGAAAGAGGGACTCTTTATGATGAACACTTTCTTCAAGAAGCGGCCCCAAAGGAAGTGAACCTAGTCGAGAGCCGACGGCTCGAAATAAAAAATTAGATTGACTTCATTATGATGACCAGACGCCAACTGTTCAGTGACGTCTCAGTGACCGAAAGAGAGATGACACTGAAACTAAACGTTAATTTGGAGAGGTCTCGTCTGATGAAGTCAACGCTCCGTCCCCCTCGTGCTCTGATCCAGAATCCCGAAACTTTTCAGCTCGAGTTACGTAACCGCTTTCAGTGCCTAGAAGATTGCAATGCAGTGGACGATATGAATGACAAGCTCGTGGAAACTGTACATGCGGTCGGAGCTAAGTTCTGCAAGACACACCGCAGAAAAACACAAAAACTCTCCGATAACACTCTTAATCTCATGGCTGTTAGACGGGAGATGAGGCTGCAATCGTCAACAGATTTGAAAGCATATGGGCAACTGAACAGACAGATCTCCAAATGCATGCGGCGAGACTTGCGTAACTTCAATACTGCTCGTATTAAAGAAGCGATCGAACGGAACCAGGGCTCCAAATTCTTTGCCAGAAATCTGTCTGTCAGTAAGAGCCAATTGTCAAAGCTGAATACTGAGTGTGGCAGCATCGTTTCCGGGACACCTGAGATTCTGAGTGAGATTGATAGGTTCTATAGGCAGCTGTACACATCATCGTTGGAGCCACACGCAAGTGTGATTAACGATCTAAGAGCAAGTCTTATCCGAGACTATTCCGATGATATCCCGGACGTCAGTCTGAGCGAGATTAGAATGGCTCTCCAGCACCTTAAAAAGTCAAGGCACCAGGCGAGGATGGAATTAGAGCGGAGCTTCTGAAAGCGGGTGAAATACCGGTACTTGAAGTCCTTCAGAAGGTTTTCAATTCCGTTCTCCATGCTGGCACTACTCCGGAGGCGTGGAGCTAAAGTGCGATGGTCTTGTTCTTCAAGAAAGGTGACTACGCCCTCTTGAAGAACTGCAGACCGATATCCCTTCTGAGCCCGCGTGTACGTGTTGTTTTCGAGAGTCATTACGAATCGTCTCGCACGTAGACTCGACAACTTCCAGCCTCCCAAACAAGCCGGTTTCCGAAAAGGCTTTAATACCATAGACCACATACATACCCTTCGGCAAATTGTACAGAAGTCCGAAGAGTACAATCTGCCACTTTGCCTGGCGTATGTGGACTATGAGAAAGCCTTTGATTCCGTCGAAATTTGGGCGGTGCTACAGTCTCTTCAGCGGTGCCAAGTTGACTTTCGGTATTTCGAAGTGCTGATGTGTTTTTACAGTAGGGCTACGATGGCTATCCGAGTACAGAACCAGAGTACGAAACCTATCCAACTGCAGAGAGGTGTAAGACAGGGTGACGTATTTCCCCGAACTCTTCACCGGAAGAATTTTCAAGCTACTGGACTGGAAAGGATACGGTATTAATATCAATAGCGAGTATATCACTCACCTTCGATTTTCCGACGATATATTCCTTATGGCAGAATCGCTGGAGGACTTAAACACTATGCTCAATGACCTCAATAGTGCCTCCCAACGGATAGGTCTTAAGATGAACATGGACAAAACAAGAAACATGTTTAATGTCCATGTCACACCTATATGGGGACACTACTCAAAGTGTGACGAGTTACCCAAATAGTCTTACTAGGTAAGTTCAACTTCGACCGAGAGGTCAATCGACGGATTCAACTCGGCTGAGCAGCGTTCGGGAAATTACGACACATCTTCTCGTCAGGGATACCTCAAAACTTGAAAACTAAGTTGTTCATCCAGTGCGTGTTACCAGTGATGACTTACGGAACCTAGACGTGGTCCTTCACTGCTGGCCATATGAGGACGCTCAAAGTCGCTCAGCGAGCTATGCTCGGAGTTTTTCTGCGTGATAAATTTAGAAATGAGGATATCGACATTAGAACCAGAGTGACTGACATAGCCCAATGGATTAGTAAGCTGAAGTGACAATGGGCCGGCCATATATAGCTCGAAGAACCAACAACTGTTGGGGAGAAGCGTTCTCGAGTGGCAGCCTCGTACCTGTAGACGAAGTGTAGGGCGACCCCCCACTAGACGGAGTAACGACCTGGTAATACATGCCGGAAGTCGATGGGTGCAGGTGGCTCAGGACCGTTCTTTGTGGCATACCTTGGGAGAGGCCTATGTTCAGCAGTGGACTTGTGGGGCTGTAATGATGATGATGATGATGATGGTAGATGATAATTCGTCACTAAAGAACACGGATTTCTACAAATGATGATTCGAAATCATCCTAATTTAAAAAGTGGAGGCGGCTGGTTGCTGGAGTGAAATAAATTCAAACTCAAGCATAAGCGTTAAGATATTGCAGTTCGTTCTGCATAGATCAGTTTACATATATAGACAAAAAATTAAAACACTTGGAATTAAAAGTGTTAAAATCAAACGCGATCAATATGTAAAATTAGTTTTATTCAATGTGTAGTATTTGCGTAAATATAAGAATTAATTTTATGTATTGAAATTAAATAGACCCGACGTGTGATGTGACATGCATAATCAATTGAGGACCTTGCAGCAAAAGAGGGGCAAATTCAAATTTTAACCGTTACTTTTTTTTCACCTACATTTTAAACAAAAAATTAGCTATGGTTTGGTACATTTAGGAGGCAAATCCGACGACAAACAAGCGCGCTGTAACAAAATTTGGATATGCTACCTTATTCTGTTTGGTGCAAGAAGGGAGCAGGTTCGGACCTGCCTCCTTCTTGCAACAAATGAAATTATTACATCATTTGTAAACAAGTCAGTGCACGTTTTGTGCTCGGCCTGAAACGACGTGCGTATTATTCTTTTAAATAATTGTTTTAAGTTTGATACGTTAAGTGTGTATTAAAATGAGTGACACTGAACCGTTTAGTAGCGGCTCGTCAGATATTTACCAGCCGCCTGTCTACGAGTCATGTTCAACCAGTTCAGATGATGATGGAAGCGATGTTGGTTTGTTGACATTTCAAAACCAAACTAATGAGGCGAACGATAAAGGTATGAATATTTTGGATGAATACATAGAGATAATCCATGCCCATCGAAGAGTGGCATAACGCCGAAAAAAATAAAATCCGCGAATCCATCACAATGGAAACGGAATGTAATAAAGAAGTCTATTGCTACTGAAAAGGGCTATTTAAACTATAAAGGCCGTGAAATAACTGAACTAAGAACTGGACCGGATTGTTGTTGTAAGAAGTATAAGTGTTTTGTTCCAATTAATGAAGAAGATAGGAAACTAATATTGAAAATTTTTAATAAATTGGAAGAAACCTATGTGCAAAACGTACACTGAGGCGGTTTAATTAAAACTGAGAATGTTGAAAGGGAAAGATCTAAAACTGGTACGGGGAAGAAGGTATTTCCCATACGAAATATACAAATTTGCAGAAATGGCTTTGCATCTATCCATGGAATATCCAAAAAGCGTGTAGACAATGTTGCTAAAGAGTATCGGGGTATACCTACTGTAACTACACCAGCTCAGTCTAATCGTGGAAACATCAAAATAGACCAAATCGTATTCCAAGTGAATGGGTTCCTAAAGTTGACTCTCATATTAGAAGTTTCCCACGTCGCGAGTCACACTACAGTAGAAATAAAAGCTCACGTTATTATCTGTCTCCAGATTTGAACATTAAAAGGATGTACGAGTTATATTTGAAAAAGCATGAGCTTGGTCTTGAAGCATCTGCTAAGCCTATAGTATCATTTGATTTTTACTACAGATATTTTAACCAAAATTTTAAATACAGTTTTGGGTCACCTCGTTCAGATACTTGCAAGAAGTGCGACAAGCTGAGTAACAAACTAAAAGATAAGACATTGGATAGCGATGAAACCCAACAAATACAGATAGAGAAGAGTCTTCATCAAGCCAAGGCCGACACTTTTTTTGTTGATTTAAAAGAGAAGAGTCAACTTGCTCTTAATAATGAAGAATGCGAAGTATTAACATATGATTATCAGCAGAATATGCCATTACCTAAAATTCCAGCAGGTGAAGCATTTTATAAACGTCAACTTTGGGCATATAATTTTTGTATTCATTCAGCAAAAACAGGGATTGCTCACTTTTATTTATATGACGAAACCATAGGCCGAAAATCACCAAACGAAGTCATATCTTTTATAAATTACTACATAAATGACATTTTACCAAGCACAGTTAAAGTACTGTATTTATTTTCTGATAACGCAGCAGCACAAAATAAGAACTCGACTTTAGTTCAGTATCTATATACGCTTATGCGGTGTTCATCTTTTGAGAAGATTGTTCATCGATTTCCAGAACCAGGACACAGCTTCTTACCGTGTGATCGGTGTTTCGGCGTAATAGAAAAGTTTAATAGAAGGAAAGATTACATATTTACGACTTCTGAATATGCCGATTGTATTACGCAAGCATCTAAAAATTTTAAAGTTGTAAATGCAAGTCAAAATATGATACTTAACTTCAGCCAACATTATGAGAGTCATTTCAAAAAAGTAATAACAAATACAGAGAATATTCGATTCAAAATATCTCAATATCGTATTTTTTAATATAGTAAAGACCACATTGAAACTATTGCAGTCAGTGTTACAACGGGAACGCGAGTATTTGATTATTTTCCTATAACGAGAAATGCTCAAGCCCAACTATCAGTTCTGCCTCAGAAACCGCTGTATGATCATGCATTGCCGTTGAAAAAGGCTAAATACAACGATGTTATGCAGTTGGTAAAGAACTATGTTCCACCAAATAAACTATATTTCTACAGGGCCCTTAAAAGTGAAGCTGTCGGACCAACAGATGATATTTCTAGCGAAGACGACGATGATCAAGCTGAAGTTAACCTTTAATTTTTTTTTGTTAAGCACTCGTTCTTTTTTGTATTTTGACTGTTTAATTCTTTGTGGACTGATTACTAATTCTTGAAATAAAAAAATAACCGTGTTTACTTGTTTTATTATCCTAAAGAGTTGTATTTTTCTTCAATATTGGTGCAAAACGGAGGCAGATCCAAACTTTAAAAAATCGTAGTAATTCTATTACTTCTTCAATTGCCTTAAATCTTGAATAAAATGTGTATATATGTTCATATTATATAATACCATATAACGATAAGACATAAGTACATCAATCAATTTTTAAAAACCTTTTTTTTAAATACCCAACAGTTTTGAAATTTGGACTTGCCTTCCTTAAGCTGCAAGGTCCTCAATTGTGACATCATAATGTAATAATATACTTGGCTATTTCTTACTATTTCAAGTACGATGTTGATGTTCTGTTAAATTTAATTAAGTTGCTACCTCAAATGTAGATAAATGTTTCATTTAAAGTTCGAGTACAGAGGAGGCTAAATTTAGATAACATATCATTTTAATGTTTCCTTATGTGCACGTACTCTGTGGAAATTACTGTTTAGAGTAATTTACACTCCGTAATTATTTCAAGTATGATTCATAAGCTAATTTTATTTTAGATATATTAAAGTTAGCACTACGTTGAACAACTAAACTACAAGCATATAAAATGATAGTCAATTTATACTAAAAGAGTCTCCCTCACCATAGAAATACACAAGTACAATGCTTGTGATATGATAGTGTAAAAATATTGATTCAAAATATAAATAAAATGATTCTTAATTTAAATTTAATTGGTTTCGTCAATTATTATGTAAAAAAAATCCGTTTAGAAGACATTCGCAAATATACCAGAGTAAACGACTTAATTATATGATAATACGTAAATAGATCAAGTAAGCAACCCAAAGCAACGCTGCTTATTTCGATGTGTCCACCACATGACCACAACTTACGAAATCACGACACTGGTTTGGAGTTTTCTGCCTTGCACTTTATATTGCTGTAACTTTTATTTGTCCACTTTTAATTATACCTGCTGTCTCCGATAAATATTTATATATGTGTATTAAATTTAATAAAAAATAAGAAATAATTATTGTTATGTTAAATATAATACCATACATAAAATACAATCGAATATACCAGTAACTCGTGTACGATTTTCGAACGGCCAGAGATTAGGGAGATAGGGAAAGAACCGGCAGATGCTGCAGGTAGTATCAAGAAGCACCTCATTCTGCATTTGAGTTGGGGCGGACCGTCATAGTGCTCCAGTTTTCTCAAGTAACCCGGGTGGTTAACCAGGATTAATCCGTTCGCGAAAACAACTACAGTAATGATTTCGGTTAACAGACAACCACATATGTACGCCACCTCCTTAACTAGGTATAGCTTTTTTTGTATTCTAAACTATATAAATTTTATATGAGACCCTGTTTAGGATAATTCTTAACATTTATACCATGTGTCAGCATCAATGTGTTGTTATATGTGCCCCATTCATTTATATATTATGCAACTAACGCATTAGCTTAAAGGCTAATCGTTTGCTGTATGCGAGCGAACCGGGTTTGATCCCTTCCGGCACTTATAAATGTTATTTGCAATATTAAATACTCATTTACTACTTGCTCAGCTCTGAAGGTTTTAATCGAGGAATTGTGGAGTTTCCCATCACATATTCCAATAGCGAAGCGGACTGATAGCTCCATAACCTTTTTAGAAATCAGTAACGTTCTCTCATAAATTTCTTAACAATAGAAAAATAATAATATATCCATTATAGGTATATAAATATTACAGGACCGATTTTAATTTTAGATAAGGACATTTCTTTCTTATTTATTATCAAATTATTCATGAACTTTATTTAGGTTCATTGTCCAAATTGCATACTGAGTAAATCTTCTATAGAATTTTACACGTAATATTTTCAACAAATAAAGTTATGAATTTGATTTAGACTAAATTTGTTAAAGATAAAAGCATTAAATAGCTTTCTCGTATTACCACGGTGGTTGTTCGCGGTCTACGGTAATTAACGATGACTAATTAGCTGTCACTAGTTGCAATACTCAGTAGTATTATAAAAGCAATCACTAATTAAGCTTAAACTCATTCACTCATCACTCAGTTCAATTATTTATCAAACAACGAACATCACCATGTCAGCCGAATCTGGAAATTCTCGGAATTTTGAACTCCACGCCGTGATAAAATTCGTTGAAAAAATGCAAATACACTGAAAGACATTTTTAAAGAGAGGTCACCTTTTCTTCAGAACTTCGCTCCTTTATATACGATGGTGAAAAAATGGGCCGCAAATTTCAACAAGTACGAGAGAGCTGTGAAGACGACCCTCGCCCGGACCACTCTTTATCGGTACTGACCGTAGAAAACGTCGAAAAAGTCTAAAGAATCGTTTTGGCCGACAGAATAATTAAATAGTAGTAGATTGCTGAAGAATTACAGATTAGTGAAAAATGAGTTGGATAAATTTTACATGAAAATATGAGAAAAATTAGCGCACGCTGGGTACCGACAATTCTCACACCGCTCAAAAAGCAACGTTGACTCGCAAGTTGCAAAGATTTTTTGGAGCTAGTCGACGATAACAAGGAAGACATTTGGTAACGGATAGTCACGGTAAATGTAACATGGATTCGCTAATATAATCCGAAGTCCAAACAATAGTTCATGCGAGGGATAAAAAAGGAGAAAGGCGTCGGCGTTCAAGCTAATGGCAACTGTTTTCTAGGATAGCGAGGGAATTTTGCTTATCGAATACCTACCCAGTGGAACTACAATTAATGACCAATATTACGCCAATTTATTGAATCAGGTTCGCGAAGCTATTGTACAGAAACGACGCGGGAAACTGACGCGCGGAGTGCTCTATCTGAAAGACAACGCCTTAAAAACTTGAAAGACACGAAATCTCGTGTGATCTCAGTGATTTACCACCCTCCGTATAGCCCAGACATAGCACCTAGCGATTTTTCCTGTTTTCCAATTTGAAAAAAGGACTTACGGGGCGAGAGATTTCCAGATAACAACGAAATTAAAGCTGCGGTTGATCGTTATTTTAAAGAAACAGATACAGAGTATTTTTGGGTTGGTAAAAGGCATTTTATGCGAGCTGTGGGAATTAAGGGAGATTATATGGAAAAATAAAAAATAGAAAGCATATGTTTTGTTCATTAAGTACCTTAGGCCACGGACTTATCAGCCGTTTATTCCAGACATATCGCCGAACTGCATACCCTCTTTTTTGCTCCATAGGTAATAACAACAGTAATTTCGTACCTAATTTTATTATTCCGCAATAAAAAAAATATTATCGCCTATTATTACCTGTTATCGACATTATATGCAGAAGTACGTGTGTAGTGCTTAGGTGTTTGTTTACATTACTTATGTTAGTAATACTTTCTCGTGCAGGGAAGGTAAAGAAATTTTCGTGCCATGATCGTGATCAAAATTCTTTCATAATTTATAAAACTTATTTTTGGAAACATGATGCGTGTACTTAATTTATAAGTTTTTTGTGCACGTCTGTGGCACAGTAACTTTTCAATGATATACTTTTTTTTTGCTTTTTTATATTTCTTATTTTCGAATTATATGTATAAATACAAATGAAATTAGTGGACTTTACTTGGTTTCAAAATATTTTTAATTTCTA
Organism: Parnassius apollo; assembly: GCA_907164705.1. Classification (NCBI taxonomy): domain Eukaryota; kingdom Metazoa; phylum Arthropoda; class Insecta; order Lepidoptera; family Papilionidae; genus Parnassius; species Parnassius apollo. Next base: position 4,448,432 of record CAJQZP010001514.1, read on the forward strand.
AGTCATGCCGTATAGAAGCGGTTTAATATACTATTCATCTCCATAAAAACTCCCAAGAGTTTTTTTGTTTTATTGCTCTTTTTATATTTCTGTTTTTACGTATTAATATAAATACCAATGCTATTACAGTACCTTTCTTGTGTTCGAAATATTTTCAATTTCTAAGTCTTATAAACTTATACCATAAAATTATAACCATATAAACTTTTGGGTGTAGTAAGGGAGACTGAGAGAAAAGAAATAGGAACTGCACAGTAGCATCTTTCTGAAAACAAGTAAAAGTTACAGCCTATATACGTCCCACTGCTGGGCACAGGCCTCCCCCTCATTTCTGAGAGGGTTTTAGGGCAATTAAGTTTTGACACGTGTTGTGACACTTGTGCGTGCTTTACATGTATTCGAAATATGCTCTGAAAAAAATTAAAATAATAAAATACTGTACTTGCGAACCCCCCCCCCCCGTAAACTATGCCAAAATCTCTTATAAGCCATCTATGAAAGAGGCCTGTGTTCAGCATCAGACACAACAACAACTTTTTATAGGCTGTAATAGGATGTGTGGAAGTATAACGATTTTCTCATGATTTTTTTCAACGCTGAGTACGTTATAAATCAGCACTAAAAATTTTATTTTCTGTAATATTGCCGAGGATCAACCCCGTATTACGAGTCGCATTCATTAGGCAAATATAAAACTATTTGCTTTTCAATATTAAAGTAATATAGTTTACATTATGGCACATAAGGTCGCAATAAATATATCGATCTGAAATAAATCTTTGCATACAGAACTGCATAATAAATTACGTCAAGTTGAATCACATGACCATTTTGGTCGGCTCGACAAAGTTACACCGAGCAGAAATTCCTTGAGTAGTGGTAAAATTTGTTATTCGCAATCTAATTTCTTTGTGAATGAATCATTTTCGTCCTAAATTCTGTCTTTATAATTAATGTGAATAAGATATATTTAACATTACGTAAATAAATATTTATAATTATCTATTCATCTCAAATTCCTTTTTACTAAATTGTCATTTGATAAAAAATTATTAGTTTTAACGGTAATGCCTGAGTACAAATACCTAAAAATTAAAGTAATATTAAAGTTGATATCAGATCGTATAAGATAATTCTGTTTAAAGTGTTTTTTTCAATTAACAATAATAAAAAAATATCAATAATAATAACAAAGTAAAATTTAAAAAATCTATTGTTGATTGAGAGGTTTATCTACATTTTTTCACGATCGTATGAGCACTATGAGTCGTGCACTTTTGGATTTTCCAAACGTTTTTTTATTGACGATTGACATAAAATTATCGGAAAATTACTCGTAGAAAAATAATAATAAGGTTATTTGTGAAAACTAGTATCTATTTAAAATATTATTTTAAAAATTGCCCTATAACATGAGCGCATAAAGCATGCACAGTTGGATTTACCAAAAAAATTATTTATTTAAATGTTTTTCAAACTTTAGATATAGCTACATTAATTTAAATATTATAATAGCTAATTAAAAATAGCTTTCAATGCTTCATGCTGCTATAGCGGGACGAGTCTTAT